>JAQMYF010000027.1:14355176-14362676 GCA_030014195.1 Neosilurus mollespiculum
CTGACAGATTTGTTTAATCTTCCCATCAAAGAAGTCAGCAAAGTCTTCAGTGGTCAGGGAGGATGGGGCAGGTGGAGCGGATGGATTGAGTAAGGATGAAAAGATGTTGTGGAGTTTGCGTGGGTCTTGTGCTGCAGCGTCCAACTTTTCCTTGTAGAAGGCCAACTTAGCAGAAGTCACATCAGATGAAATTGTGGATAGGAGAGCATGGTAGGAAGCCAGATCTGATTCAAGTTGAGATTTTTTCCTCTTTCTCTCAGCTGCTCTGAGTTGTCTACGATTGCTTCACAGCACCTCCGAGAGCCAAGGAGCAGGGCAAGAAGTCTTCCTGGATTTTGTAGATAGTGGGCAGAGGAGATCCATAGATGCAGAGAGTGAAGAGAGGAAAGTGTCAGGAGAAGATTCTAGTGGTAGAGAAAAAAAGGAGACCAGGTTAGGAAGCTGAGATAAAGTACAGGTAGCAACTGATGAAGGAGATACAGTGTGGGGGAAGAAAGCTGAAAGCTGATGTTATGAATAGGTAAGGTGTTAGTAAAGGAATCCAAGTGGTGGTCAGAGATGTGAAGTGGGGTGGCAGTAATGCCTGTGACTGGGGAGGGTCAGCGGAAACAAGTTAGGAGATTCCCTCCTTTGTGTGTGGGAGAGCAGTTGTTGAAAGTTAAAGAAAAGAAATAAAGAAGAGGGAGAAGGCAGGGGGAGCGGAGCTTCTCAGAAGGGAGATTGAAGTCTCCCAGAAGAGTGAGAAGGGGTGTTGTCAGTGCTGAGGAGTGTGTCCATTTCTTCTAAAAAGTGTCCTAGGGGTCCAGGAGGGTGGTAAATTACAAAATTGAGGAGGTTGATTGGAGAGGAGACTTTTACTGCATGAAGCTCAAAGGAGGAGATGCCAAGATGAGACAGAGAGAGTTGTGTGAAGCACCAACTCCAAGCCAGGAGCAGACCCATACCACCGCCTCTCCCAGTTACTCGTGGAGTATGAGAGAAAGCATAAGCAGAGGAAAGGGCTGCTGGTGTAGTGGAGTTGAGTGGGGAAATCCAGGTTTCAGTTAATGCAAGAAAGTCAAGAGAGTAGTGAGAAGCGATGGCAGAGGTGAAATCAGCCATTTTTCCAGCAGATTGGCAGTTACAGAGCCCACCTGCTGCACTTGTTTGAGACTTGGACAGCAGGGGAAGGTAGATAAGGTTGTTGAGAGTACGACCTGAGAGCATCATGATTATGTCATGGAGGCATGATGGTTATTTCATGGCCATATCATGGTTATGTCACGGTGGCATCATGGTTATGTCATGGGCATGTCATGGTTATATCATATTCACATCATAATTACGTCATGGATGTGTCATGGTTATGTCATGGTGGCATCATGTTTATGTCTGGGCATATCTGGGTTATGTCATGGGCGTATCATGGTTATATCATATCGGCATCATGATTATGTCACGCACATCTTTAAGTCATGTCAGCATCACTGCTATGTTATGGGCATATCACATTTTTATATCATGTATATTGCAGTATCATGGCGTGGCTTTATAGCAGAATCACGACTATCATCTTATGTTTTGAGAAACTTCTTCTTAGAAACTAATGACAGCAGATTTTTGGAATTTTGGGTAGATTTCTTGATACTGCACTGCAAAATCTTTCTTCCAGCACACACACATACACATGCGCGCGCGCGCGCACACACACACACAGACACACCCACACACACACACACACACACATACACACATTCGGAGGAAGGATAAGGGGAAAGATTGATCTTTCAGGCCTGAGTGTGAGGTTTTGGCAGTGGTCCCACTTAGGGAATTAAATTGTTTTGAAATCGCTCTGGGTTGCCGTATTACACCTGCTCACTGCCTCCACCTCCATCTGAGAAAGGGAGATAGATAGCTAGATAAGGAGAGAGAGGGAAAGAGAGAGAGAGAGAGAGAGAGAGAGAGAGAGAATATGCAAATCTGTATGATGAAAGGAACGGAGGAAGACACAGAGAGAGAGACATTAAGAAAGAGAGAAGCAGAGGAGAGGATGGAGGGATGTGATGGTAGCAGCAGATTGCATTAGTCACCAGCTCTTTCTCTACTCTGGACATCACGCCCACTGACCATCACACCCAGTAATGTGAGACTTCAACGTTTTCACCTCTATATTAAAGCACCGTTAATATAAAATACACTACAGCACTCGCACGCTTCGTTATAAACGAATTTCCTTCCATTTGCTCAACCCATTAAATGTACACGATCGTATTTTAAATAATATTCATTTGATTTGTTATGATATACAAGCTTCCACTGCACTTGAAGTACATCTTCACTGCACCACTAACCACAGATCCTTCCTCCTGAATAAGTAATCTTATTTCTAATAATATAAGTATTTAGGCATGGCCTAAAAGTGGAGATCCGAGAATGTTTTCACGTGTAATTTGCACATGCGCAGTATATTTTCTCCTGCCATTTTGTTCATTTATTGGTTTGCTTGTGTGAGCACGGATGCGATAACAAAATTAAACTCGTGGCTTTATGACATTTGCATAAGTATGGAGCTCCACTAATAACTAGAGCTTTACTCATTAAAAACTTTTGATTGAAGACTTAAATAATTAAATTAAAGAATTAAAGCTTTGTGCAAAACCACATGTGAATGCTAAACAAAAGTGCTCATGTAATTACTCACTCACTCATTTGCCAAACCGCTTACTCCTATTAGGGTCATGGGGAGGCTGGAGCCTATTTCAGCCGGCTCTGGGTGATAGGCATGGCTACATTTCAATAAGAGGCCTCGCATTTTCCAACCAGGTATGAACCAGGTAGTGACACGTCTTTAGTGTATTCATATCACTCACACTGCGGTAGATTATATCACCACACAGCAGAGACGACGGCGACAGTAGTTACAAAACACTCGTAAATACAGGGCTGCCAAATAAACCACTTCATATTTTCCTCCACTTCGTGGTTTTTGACCTTCTGACTTCCTCCATATTGTCTGTAATGAGCAGAGACATGAGCGTCTACTGGGCTTTTAAAATGGAAGATGTTTACCATAAATGGACATTTGTGGGCGGGTCTTTATTCAAATATTTGAAGCTGGTTTCAAGCACATCAGTTTAGAACATGTAAAATAAATAAATAAACAAACAAACAAACAAACAAACAAATAAATAAATAAGTGTGTGTGTGTGTGTGTGTGTGTGTGTGTGTGTGTGTGTACATATACATACATATACATATACATACATACACATACATTCATACATATATATATATATATATATATATATATATAGAGAGAGAGAGAGAGAGAGAGAGAGAGAGATACTGAATATATATATAGATATATATATATATATATATTAATATAATAATACAATTCGTTGTTATTATTAAGCAAGATGGTCACTATAGAGAAATAACCCCGATGGGTCACTCGGGAAGGGTTTGTTTGATGTTTGCTGTATGTTACCCCATTTATCACACAGCTACCCTAAAAATATTGATTTTAAAATGATTTTTATCAAGAATTGCATTATTTCTCTATATGCTGATATACTCCATAACAATGGCATATTATAAATACAGCTGAATATTGTAACTGACCAATCAAAATTGAGTATTCAAATTAGCCATGGATTAATACAGAAAGTGTTCTTCAGTGTACTATTATTATAAGTATGAATACTTAAAGGTAATATTGGTTTATGGTTTTTTAAAGCCTAGCAATAAACTTAAATAAATAAATAAATTGTAAGTTGAGTAAGTGGCACAGAAAGTTCACTACGTTAGCCACAAATAGTGCTCTGTTCCCACAGTGGGATATCTGCAACCATGCAACACACACACACACATAATTTGGAACAGCCGATCAGCCTAATGTGAATGTCTTTGGACTGTGGGAGGAAACTGGAATACTTGGAGGAAACCCATACAAGCACAGGAAGAACATGCAAACCCCACACAGAAACGCCCTCTCCGTGCCAAGGACCCAAACCCGGGACCTTCTTGCTGTGAGGTGGACATTCTAACCGCTACGCCACCGTGCCTCCCGTGTAACATTATCTGTTATGAAAATATTTATGAGGGAATCTGAGCAAGTTGCAGAATATTTCATTGTATAACGGGTCCACTGTGTGCTTGTTTTGCAGGATTGATATCCTGAAGTACGTGATCTACGGCATGGCTGCCGCGTTTTTTGTTTACGGGATCCTGCTGATGGTCGAAGGCTTTTTCACCACTGGGGCAATCCGAGACCTCTATGGAGATTTCAAGATCACGACCTGCGGCCGCTGCGTGAGCGCCTGGGTAAGACACACGCCTACCTGAGGGGTGTAACGAAATGTACTGCACTGTATGTGTCTGTATTTGTTCCATTTAATTTCTTGATGCCTGCTGGAATCAATAGAGGGGGAAAAGCTGATGGTCAACATGGCTTCTGTTTGTCCTGAGATTCATGCATATTTAGAAAGAAAAGGTCCCCACGTGTCCAAATATGCATGAATGAGCCAGGCCTAATCAAGCTGCAAGTGTTGGAGCTCCCCGATTTCAACCCAAGAAGTGAAAAGTCATGATCTGAAGCGCCACTTATAGGTGCTGCCCTCCTTCAACCTCAAAAATACCGACATTTTGGCTTCCAAGTGGCGCATCGACAAGGTGTGCGACTATCAAATCGGAGATCGCAAGTTCGAATCTGGGTTGATGCCACAGCCATCCGTGACCGGGAGTCCATAGGAGTTAATTGGCCCTCAAGGGAGGGAGGGATGGCATACGCTCACTTCCCTGTCATTCACAGCGATCACCAGCCAATCATGGGCGTCTGTGAGCTCATTCGTACGAGGGGACGGATATCGCGCCGCCCCCAAATACACATGCGCGGCAGTTTGAAAAAAGGCAGGTGGCAGCATTGCATGTCACGGAGGGGGCGTGTTTGCTTACGCCCCTCCCTGGTTGGTGGTGGTCATGTGATAGGGAAGGCAATACTTGATGGGTGGGAATTGGATATGACAAAAATTAGGGAGAAAAATGGGGAAAAATCCCCCAAAAAATAAACATACCAACATTTTTTAAAAGACTCTACCTGATACATTTATATACCATGAAATCACGGAGGCTGAATGAAGGCGCACAGAGATAATCAAAGTGAAAAAAAAAAGTTTTTGTTTTTTGGAATTTTGGCCCTCGGGACCCCTCCCCTTAAGAGTGCTGTACATTTTTTTTCCTGAAGGGATTCAGAGAAAAAAAAGTGATTTCTGTCAGTTTTTACAATATATCTACCCCCACAAAAAATTTGGATGAAATCTAAAAGGGGTGCGATATCGCCCCCATGCTTGGGGTTTCTTAGAAAAATTAGCTCTTAATGAGAACTTATTACATTATATTTTTGTTGCTAATATAAATATAAGGTAATAAACACCATTCAATTCTCCCTGCATTTGATTGACAGCTAAACATATAAACATGTGATGTTGTTTATTGGAACTCAGGCATCATTTCAAGTCCTCAGATGTTCATTTCTTGTGTTCTTCCCTCTCAGTTTATCATGCTGACCTACCTGTTCATGCTGGCCTGGCTGGGTGTGACGGCCTTCACCTCCCTGCCAGTCTTCATGTACTTCAACATCTGGAACACCTGCCAGAACATAACAGTTGCTGAGGGAGCCAACCTGTGCTTCGATCTGCGCCACTTTGGTAGGTGGTGACTGGAAGGTTCTCTCCGGCCTGGTTAAATAATAATCATTCACCGAAGGCGAGGAGGACTACGCTGAATAGTCTCAGAGATGGAACGTTGATGGGGTGGAATTTAATTCAGTGACATCCAGTGTGGTCAAACTCACTCTTTTAGAACTCATAAAATGTTTTAATAAAGTCTTTTCGTCTTTAAAAAAGTGAAAGTCAGATTGTAAAGCTTTCTTCATATATTTTTGGGAAGGTATTTAATAAAATTTTTAGGATTTTTGAATCAGTGACCATCACAAACCTCGCGTTGTTTTCACCGCCATTTTGATTCAAGCATTATCCCGAGTTTCCAACGTGGATATTAAGCAATTACTGAATGAGGCGAAGAATAATATGGAGAATTATGCAGATCAAGGGGGGTTTTATCTGCCGAGGCCAAAGCCAAGACCTAACGCCATTTTACATTCACTGAAATCCCTGAAATGAAGCAGTTGAAGCATCAGGAAATGCTACTTTAGAGAAAACAGTAATTACAGTTACAGAACCAGTTTCTGAATGTCCGCATCTGAAACTCCCCAACATCTGTACACTAAATGAATCCGACTCTCCACCAATCAGCACCATCGCACTAGCGTCTTCCTAGCAACAGATGAGTTCTATTTACACGGAGTCATGTGTGTTTTGGTTCTTCTCATTGGTTTAGTGTTATATGATTGGGGGAATCCTTCTGGGATTCTGTAAGTAGGGAGAGGATTCTGGAAGTGAATCTGGATAATAAGGAAACACCCTGAGCAACCACAAAGAGGATGAAAATCAGTACAATAAGTGGAGATTTCTATTGTTTTACAACAATGTGGACATGGAAGCCTTTCCTAATAAAGTATTTTATCATGGATGGATCGTGTTTATGGATATTTAAACTTGGTCATGTCGAAGATTTTGCTTTGAGGGATGTTTTTTTGGCGATATCACATTTTCGTCCAAATAATCCAGTTCCAACTTACTCTGGCTCTTACTCAAAACACCACCTTGCAACTTATTCCTTATTCTGCTGGAGCGGCTCACGTATTCATATTTTTAAAAATGTAACTTTTTTCCACCGACGTTAGCAGCTTATTGCTAGGAGCATATAGGTATGAAATAAGATGGATAGGCTACACCCTACTGACAGGTCTCTGTTTGCACCGCTCTCTTGGTTGTTGCTACCCACTCTCAGATACGGTTTACAACAGCATAAATAGGCTTCACAAATAAGCTCCGCCCTCCACCCAGCTATTCCTGTCATCCATTGGTGAAGGATTTTATATGCGATGCTTCATAGTGCAGATTAACACCACGTGATGAGAATTACGCATTCGCTCATTTGCTGAACCACTTAATCATAAGAGGGTCGCAGGGAGGCTGGAGCCTATCGTAGCCGACTCTGGGTACACCCTCAACAGGACTAGCCAGTCCACTGCAGGGCCAATACACACTCAACCATTCACACTTACACCTTGGGACAATCTGTAACAGACAATTAGCCTAATGTGCATGTCTTTGGACTGTGGGAGGAAACCAGGGTACCTGGAGGAAACCCACGCAAGCACAGGAGGGATATGAAAACCCCACAAAGAAACGCCCTTGCCGAGTCTGGGACTTGAACCAAGGACCTTCTCGATGTGAGGCAGACGTGTTAACCACTATGCCATCCCAGTGAGTAATAATAAATAAATAAATAATCCATTAAGGATTGGTTTCTTTTCTCTTTTTTTAGGCATCGTAACCACTACTGAGGAAAGGAAAATCTGCACCGGGACAGAGAAGTTCAACAAGATGTGTGCTT
>JAQMYF010000027.1:14410102-14427990 GCA_030014195.1 Neosilurus mollespiculum
CAGCAATGGTTCTTTTACATCACCACAGACAGTGAGAGACATGGCTGGCCTTTGATAACCCAGTTAGCTGCACTGGGAGGACAGCAGTGACATCCTGTTGATAGTGGGATAGCTTGAACCTCCAACCTTGGGATCAGTAATCCAGCAACCTACCACCAGGCCACCACTGTGAGGCCTATGTGTTAACCACTAATTATTACTATATATAACTAATTAACCAGTCATTTAATTATAGGATAAAGAAGGTGCATTTTAAAAAAAAAAACAATAAATATTTAATTATTATATAATAAATATAATATTTACATAATATTACATATTACATACACACAATTTCCTCCGGGATCAATAAAGTATTCTGATTCTAATTAATTACAGATAAATCAAATAAACAAGTCTTTTAACTGTGATTTTAAATAGTAATGGAATGTAATTTAAAAACAAATCTGAAATGTCTTCAATTAATAAAATTTTTAGTAAACCTATTTATCCTGGGCAGGGTTGTAAATTCAACAACAAGAAACCCCTTAAACATCTGTGGTAACTGTTGATCAGTCCTGCACAATGACTTGAAGGGGTCTTAGTCCATTCCTCTGTACAGAACAGCTTCAAATCTGGGATGTCGGTGGATTTTCTTACACAAACTGCTCACACAACATTTTTCTTGGATTAAGGTCAGGACTTTGACTTTTCCATTTGAAAACATTGCATGTATTCTTCTTTAAGCATTCTTCGGTAGAATGACTTATGTCTTGCTGCATGACCCACTTTCTCTTGAGAGTCAGTGTCCTGACATTCTCCTTTAGAAGCTCCTGGTATAGTTTATAATTATTTGTTTCATCAATAATGACAATCTGTCCTGGCCCAGATGCAGCAAAACAGGCCCATGCCATGATACTACCACCACCATGTTTTACAGATTAAATACAGTTTTTATCTTAGGAAGCAATATTTTTCTTCTACAGACATAGAACTTCTAATTTAAACCAAAAATGTTTGTTTTAATTTAATGTGTAGGGTTCCTAGAGAAATGTTCCAATTCTTTATCAAATTTGTCTTACTATGTAAAGCTGTTTTGCGACAGCTGTTTATTTATTTATTTATTTACCCTCACAAGTATGACCTCATGTTATGGCTGACTGATGAATATATTATTTAAGTTCTAGTGGAGGCAGTGAACACATGAACCTAAATCCTTTTTCTTATGAAAGTATGTTTACCAGAAATGATCAACACTTAAATAAGACTACATTAAAGAAAGACATGATAGAATGGTGTATTTCAGCGTCTTTGAATTCACTTCTCGTGCTCAGCTCTCCGTCTGTGTTACATCCCGCCTCATTTGTCCATCACTTTGCATAAAACCATCTGTCGAACGAGAGCGTAAACCTCTCCACATAAAGGTCAGTATCATTTGGGAGTTCACGGTGAACTGCATCGTTGGAGTGAGAAACACGCCATTACACGGAGCAGCAGACCTTCGGGAGAAGCCGGCGGTGCTTTTTATAGATCGCTGAACATTTTGTTTTTTTTGGATTGGTGTGATGCGACCACTCACGCTGAACTCGGGGGAGATTTAGTTAGCATGTGAGCAAGGCACTGCTGTGAACCTGCACCATGTTTAAACTGAATGTGTACAGATTTAAAAAAACATACGTACATTTTGTTTTCTGTTTCATTTAGTGTAATGTATAGCAGCTTCGAGCAAAACCAAATGTCAAGCTGAACTCATTTCCTCTGAAGATTAGGGGTGTGGGTCACGTCAGTAGTCATTAATTCTTAAATGTTGATTCATTTTCTGCAACAGCAGCTCAGTAGTACAGTCTACAAGGCACATCACAGGTTTAAATCCATCCATTCAATCATTCATTTTCTGAACCGCTTTATCCTGATTAGGGGCACTGGGAGGCTGGTGACCATCTCAGCCGACTCTAGGCGAGGGCAGAGTACACCCTGGACAGCTTGCCAGGCCATCACAGGGCAGAAACTCGGACGGCAATCCAATGGCCTACTCTTTTTGAACGACAGCAATGGTTCTTTTACATGCCCCCCACCACAGACATTGAGAGACATGGCCGGCCTTTGATAACCCAGTGCGAGGTCCCGCCGAAGACTCTAGTCATGTCTGTCTGTTTGATCTGCTCTCTCCTCTCCCGTGTGTGTGTTTTGATTACAGGCTCCGCCCTGATTGCCTCACCTGTTGCTCATCCCCACCGGAGGATAAAAGGGGGCCGCGTACCTTGTCCCGTTTGCCAGATCGTCTTGGTCCGTCATGGTATCAACGTCGCATATTCACAGAGTGAATTTAGGCCGTCACTGCATGTGCGTCGCGCATTCACGGAGAGAGCTCGTGCTGTTCACAGTGAGAAGACGTATCTCAGTATACGCACCGCGATCCAGCCGTATATATCCACAGTTTCATGTTCCACGTTATCCTTGTTCCTAATAAAGGATCCTCGTTTGCACTTGAGCCTGATCTTCTCGTCTCTGTCCTGCATTTGGGTCTATCTGTTCATAGTATCGCCGTAACACCCAGTTCGCTGCACTGGGGGACAGCAGTGACAACCCGTTGATAGTGGTGCTTGAACCCCAGACCTTTGGATCAGTAAGCCAGCACCCTTCCACCGGGCCACTACTGCCCCTAGGTTTATTTTAATATTAATATTTAAAAAAATTGGGTTAATATTAGGGCACAGTGTTTGAGCCAGGGTTCGAATTCTACGATCAACTGGGGCTTTTCAGAGTTTGTATGACCTCTTGTGCTTCTGTTGTTACTCCGGTTTCCTCCCACAGTCTGAAAACATGCACATTTGGTCAGTTGGATGCTCTAAATTGCCCATGGGAGGCACAGTGTCATAGTGGTTAGCACATCTGCCTCACAGCAGCTCTGTGTGGTGTTTGCGTGGGTTTCCTCCGGGTACTCTTGTTTCCTCTCACAGTCCACAGTAGGCTAATTAGCCGTTTCAAGTCACCCCTAGGTGTGAGTGTGAATGGCGGTGTGTGTTTTGGCCCTGCGATGGCCTGGTGAGCTGTTCAGGGTGCACCCCGCCCTTGCTCAGAGTCGGCTGAGATGGGCGCCAGCCTCCCCTGACCCTAATTAGGATTAAGCGGCTTAGAAAATAAGTGAATGAATGACTCGTTTGGCAGACACATCACATTAACATCCATCCATCTATTACCTACACCACCACAGCTGAAGCAAGAGCCAATCACAGATGACTTTGGTGCGATGTCTCGACATAAACAGATTACCAATTAAAATAAATAAAGTGCTGCGATGGCCTGGCGAGCTGTCCAGGGTGTGCCTTTCCCTTAGCCAGAGTCAGCTGAGAAGGGGGTGACCATAATTAGGACCAAGCGGTTCAGAAAATGAATGAAAGAATAAATGAATGAATAAATAAAGTGTGTAATTGTTGATGTGGTGAAGGTTTCACAGCATCTCTTAATGTAATCGCTGACCCCACTGTAAGGATTTTACTGCAGCAGACGTTGTACAGTGCATTAAATCTTCAGTATTGGAATTAGGAGCCGGCAGCCTACGTATAACCGTGACCGGTGTGTCTCAGAAGTGGGATCTGTGACATCATGGTTTGCTGACTGATTGTTTGCTTCTGGCTCTAATTAAAAACAACATGCATGGAACAATTGATCCCAGCACGGACCAAGCATCTGCGAAGCTCTCAGAGTGGCAGGAGTGACGTGAAGGTCTTATGTAACATAACCAGAAGTAAGTGGAGTCACAAGCCAGAGGCAGAATCTGTCAGTCTGTCAGCTGAGACGTGGTAATGATGAGGATTTGGAAGTTGGAACACAATGATAGAACCTAATGACGTTATATAATGCTTATGGTTTATATGTATGTAAGTATATAACATGTGTATTAGATTTTTGTGCATTATTTCTATTGTTTACAGTTTATATTCACTTTTATTCTATTTAATTCTAATATTTTTCCAACCCTCTATATATTTTGGTCTTTTTTTGACCCATTGTAACAGGTAGGCTTTCCCAGTGTGGGATGAGTTAAGTCTTTATCTTATCCTACCTTCGTTCATTCTTTCATTTGCCGAACCGCTTAAATCCTTCTCAGGTCGCAGGGATGTGGGAGCCCTTCTTCGGGGTGGATGTGCAAATCATTACGCCAATGTCCTGCCGTTATCTTCACTCTCACTCACTCATTTGCTGAACTGCTTAATCTGCCTGGGGTCATGGGGCGGCTGGAGCCTATCTCAGCCAACCCTGGGCAAAGGCGGGGTACACCCTGAACACCTCACCAGACCATAGCATGGCCAACGTACACAACCATTCACACACACACACACACACACACACACATTTAATTTTCTAATGTGCATGTCTTTGGGCTGTGGGCGGAAACCGGAGTACCAGAAAAGCCCTTGCCGAGCTTGGGATTCGAACCTGGGCCTTTCTTGCTGGATGTAATAACCACTACGCCACTTGTCCTTTTTCATTATAAAGAATATTACATAGAGACAAACCTGGGATTATTCTAATGTTAATACCTCTACTCCTTTTTTTTTCTCTCTGAAATGATGCTGTAAATAAAAATGCTATATGTTTATATTGATGAATTAACTTCCAGAGGTTGGTGAAATAAACTCCGGATGTTAGGTTATACTGGTCTTCAAGGCATTTTTGTCAGACACCCTTATCCAGAATGACTCAAATTCATAATTTTCATGTGACACTGAAAATTTGAGAGTTAAGGGCCTTGCACAAGGACCCAACACTGGCAGCTTGGTGGTACTGGAGCTCGGATCGGTAAACCAGAGCCTTATCCACTAAGCCACCAGTGCCCTGTAACTATACTTTTAATGTATATGACCTGAAAACTGATGTCTGACATCAAAATGCTTTCCATTACAGGAAAACTAAACATGCTTGCTATATACATGACTGAACAGGTACCATAAGAACCCGTCTTAACCTGTTTAGAATGCAGGACCTTGGACCCATATTCTCTTAGATTCCTAGCCCAAGATGACTATGACATCATTAATAGTTATCTACTGTAAGTATCCCTACAATGATAGTGTGGATACTTGAAACCATTAAATTTATATCTATCTATCCATCCCTCCATCTATCCAGGTTCTATACCCCGTATCTACTGTAGGTCATGGATGAGATGGAACCATTCCCAGTTGAGGGGCCAAATCTCAGCTCAGCTCAGAGATGGGGTACACCCTGAACACATTGCCAATCTATCACAAGCACAACCAACCAAATCACACCAACGTTCATATTTATGGGCAGATTATAGTAACCAAGTGACCTAATATGCATGAACTGCTGGAGGAAACCTGAGTACCTGGAGGAAACCCACGCAAGCATGAGGGGAACATTCTTTTTGTGAGGTGATGATGCTACCAGCTGCATTAATAGAATAAACCATGCTGTATTACTCACTATTTACTTCATAACCAACATCAGTTCTAATTACTCGGATGCTGTTTGCACATCTGCACCAAGCGTCATGTTGATCTATTTCCACCGTGCCGCTGGGAGCAGCGCACCTGCCTGGTAAGAACTTTAATTTCCACATCACCTGTCAACTGGCATTAACCAGCATTCGTTTGGGGTGTCGTGTTAAGCCACCTCGAGAGCTGAGACGAAACTAAATTGCTTGCTTCTCAGTGTAATCAACATCCAGTCATCTCCCTCCATGCTCGGAGAGCATCTGTTTGTGTTGCCCTTAAACCTGAGGAGGGTATCGACAACACTTCCCTTCGGCGGGTGAAATTCAATCTGTGACAAATATAGAGTGACGTACTGTGGCTTGCTTCACTCGCTAATAAGTTCCTTCTCGCACCCACCCCTCAGTCACAGGACAATGCTGAGACGAGCAACACCCAGACCAAAGATGCACACACACACATGGATGTCTCTCACTCACTCACTTGCTGAACCACTTACTCCTATTAGGCTCGCAGAGAGGCTGGACCCTGGGTGAAGGCAGGGTACACCCTGTATAGCTCGCCAGACCTTTGCAGGACCAAAAGATTCACACTTACATTCACACCTAGAGGCAATTTGGAACAGCCACTTCCAAAACTGGACTGTGGGAGGAAACCAGAGTACCAGAAGAAACCCACACAAGCACCACACAGAAACGGCCGAGCCCGGGAATCGAGCCCAGGACCTTCGTGCTGTGAGGTGGATGTGCTAACCTATCTCTGAACAGCTCGCCAGACCATTACAGGACCTTCAATCTTTAATGAAGGTCAGTCACTGACTGCCATGTGAAGTTCATTCCACCACCTGCGTACCAGGACAGAGAAGACTCTCACGTCAGGACTTCCTTGTATCCCAGTAGATGATAGGTTGAGTCGAGCCATGCTGAACACTGGATAGGAAAGCTTGATAAGTGGTAGGTTGGTTCTAATTTAAAACGTTGTAGGTAAACATCAGTGTTTTAAATCTCCCAAGGTGAGCAAAGCACTGAACACTGAAGGTTATGTAATAATACATCTGTCACCACTAATTCTCATTAAATCTGACACCATGGCCCGAAAGGGTATAACATTCAGGGTCGAACTCATCCATCACCCGAGCTAAATCCATGATGTGTTCATTGCTTGTAAGTCCTAAGATCCAATGAGGGTTGGCAGAAAATGTGAGGATACAACCAGGGGCTAAGTCTGACCTTACTTCCATGTAATTTAATTTATAAGGCAATTTAACTCAATCCATTTATATTAGCATTGTGCTTTTAACAATAGATGCTGTCACAGAGCAGCTTTGCAGAAATTTAAATAACAATCTTCATCGTTCACGAACAAGCCAGAGGCGACATTGGCGAGGAAAAACTCCCTGTGATGGAATGAAGATGAAACGTTGACAATCAAAATGGAAGCTCTGGATGACACCAGATAGTGAGATTACAAATCCTCACAGCACTCATTTTTTAAATTTATTTTTCCACTTTTTTTATGAAAGGAAAGGCTAGATTATTAAATTATCCAAAAAAAAATTAAACAAATGAATCGAACAGATAGCAAGAAGCCTTATAGCAAAACTCTGGTTTCAGTTCAGTTCAGTTCAGTTGAATGTGTATAGCACTTTTTACAGTTGACATCACTGCAAAGCAACACATAGTAAAACAAATATGGTAAAGAATTCAAATTTATGGTTTCTATAAACCCTATACATCCCTAATGAGCAAACCTGTGGTGACGGTGGCCATATAAATCTTCCTCAGATGACGCGAGGAAGAAACCTTGAGAGGAACCAGACTCAAAAGGGAAACCCTCCTCATTTGGGTGAGACCAGATAAAAAAACAAACCATGTAGCAGAAACTTCACAATAATTTAACATGACATCTAGTTGGTTATCTTATAGCTGTAATGTAATTCATTCATTTTCTGAAGCGCTTAATCCTAATTAGGGTTGGGGGGAGGCTGGCGCCCATCTCAGCCGACTCTGGGCGAGGGCAGAGTACACCCGGGCAGCCGGGCAGAAACACGCTGATGGCTATGCAGCTACTCTTGACGAAAATCAGCAATGGTTCTTTTACATTCCTCTCACCACAGACAGTGAGAGACATGGCTGGCATTTGATAACCCAGTTAGCTGCACTTGGGGGACAGCAGTGACAACCCGTTGGTAGTGGGGCTTGAACCCCCAACCTTGGGATCAGTAATCCAGCACCCTACCACTGGGCCACCACTGTGTGTGTACATATCACCAGTGAAAAGTAATCTTTACAGTTTCTGAGTGTATATTTAGGTCCATATCGGTCATCATCAGGAGAAGTGAAGGGCTTCTAAGATGAGAACTCCAACAAGTGGTAGCACATCAGAACGGATCACAGGATTCAGAGAGCAGTTGCATCGTTTCCCTGGTATCTCAAAAGTAGCATGTGTATCTCAACAAACAGACACCCACACGCACACACAGAAAGATAGCGAGAGTGAGGTATCTAGGTGAGAGTATTAAAATGTAGACAAAATTAAGTGTAAACCTTTTAGTTAGACCACTTTCACAAACAACATGCACCTTTTTTGTTGTATGAAGTTAGCGGAGCTACAGCAGAAAGTAATGACGTACTTTCAGGTGAAGTGGATTGAATGAGCTTTACTTAAATGCACCATGAGGCCAAATATAAAAAAGGTTTTATGGTCAAATTAGACCAAATTCAATCCATTTGGTCTTACCATCAAACAGTATGTCTGGCAAAAGCCCAATACAGCTTACCATCCAAAGAAAACCATACCTACAGAAAAACATAGTGGTGGTGGTGTTTGTCCTGTGGTGGAGCTGTTTCTCTGCTTCAGGGACTTGTCAAAATAGAAGGAAAAATGGATGGACTAAAATACTGTCAAATCCTTGAGGAACAGCTGCTGCACTCTTCCAGAAAGTCATCAATGGGAGTAAGGTCCACCTTCCAACATGACAATGACCAGAAGTGGATCACACAGTGGCTGAAGAAGAAAAATGTCCTTGCACGGCATTTTCAGAGCCCAGAACCTACTGGAATTCTGTGGAAAAACTTGAAGGCCGCAGTCCATCAACATCACCATCCAATCTCACTGAGCCTGAACAGTTCTCTAAAGAAGAAAGGGGCAAATATTCGAACTCATCACTTATTTGCCGAGCCGCTTAATCCATGGGCGTCCAAAAAGGGCCGGGGTGGGTGCAGGTTTTCTCTTCAACCAAGCAGTAGCCACACCTCCCACCTGTTTCAGTCACTGAACGAACAAAATAACAAAAATAAATAAATAAATAAATAAAAATTAATACTAAATTGCACATTAGTTTCTCAATTTTAAAGCCGGGTGGCAGCCATCTTGGTGAGACCACTTTATTGTTGAAAGTTTTACTCAAATAGCATATAAAAGGTGAGGAAAATGGAATTATTTACATCAAAGATGTACATTTTATTTTCAACCTTTTTTCAGCTATGCAGTTTTTTTTTCAATAAATACAAATATCAGTGAAATTATTTTATTAAATCAGTGAATTTAAGGTATTCTGACTATCAGCAGTAAAAAATTCAGGGTTTTCGACCTGTGTTGGCTTTCAGCGGCTCCATTTTGAAATCTTAAAGTAAGGTGGTCCCACCAAGATGGCTGCCCAAAACCTAGCTCCAAAATTGGGAAACTAATGTTCTAATCTCAGGTACTCTTAACAATGTTTATTGTAAAATGTGCAGTAAAGTTGCTTTTTAGCTGATAATCATCCAATATTCAGTGAGGAGGATATACCCCCCCCCCCCCTTTTTTTTTTTTTTTTTTTTATACTGGTAAAGCAGGTGTATGATCCTTACTCTGATTAACTGTTCATAACACATTAGAATTTACAGCTTTGTTCTTTGTTCACTTGAACTTTATACCCGAACTGCTTTAAACTCATTGGATATTTTTACATCTCTGTCTCTTGTCTAGCCAAAAGTAGCACCGGGTCCTCGTGGATTATCTTCTAACACCGCTTGTCTGCTAGTAAAAGGAAATAATTCAGGATTTACAATGTCTCCCGAGTGGAAGTGCTGTCCTTGTTCCTGTCCTCTCTCACTCGCTCTCCCTTATTACCCGCGTGAGTGCATGCTAGCCGCCAAACTGACTTTATCTCTACAAGGTCTTTCCTTTAGCTTTCTTGTATTTGTGTGTCGTGTAACAGAATTGCTGCAAGGTTGCAAATGCAAGAGCTGTGTTTTTGTGACTGTGTGTTAAATTTCTAATGCACCGACGACAGTGATGGAAAATAGGTGAGCTAGCTTGAGGGTGTATGCTGTTGGACTGTCTGTAAAACATAACGCGCATTATTTTGACACTGTGTCATTATTGAGCGATTCTGACTGATGAATCAGTGGCTTAATGAAGCTCTGTCAGGCGGATTTATCTTTGATTAGTTCTCGTCCCGCCCGAGGCACAGTTTTACCTCAATATATGTCAAACGGGCTTCTTTTATAAGTCCGAGTAAACAACAATTGAAACCCTGTTATGCAGTATTGAGTTCTGGCTTCTGCCTCAGTGATAATTGGATTTGTGAAGGATGATGTATGATGCAGCAATGGAAATCATTCTGGTCATGTGTTTAGCTTGCAGCCGTCTGTGCTTCTGAATTTTATACAGCTGTCCTGTGGAATTCTCCAATCTGATTGGTTGGTAGGTGTTTGCTCTGATAGCGTCTCTGGATCTGAAGCCGAGACACCCCTCCCACCCCAGGGTTCATTTATTTTGCTATAGCACATTTCTGGAAGTGTATCTTTCCTTGTATATCACAGCAATATGCCCGCACTAGCAATTTCTTATCAGCCTTTTTTTATTTGTTTCGTTTGAAGTATAAAACTAATAAAACACAGCTTAGCATTTCTCAAAGTGCAAACCCATCTTTCCTGAAAATACTGATAGTTAAAGTTTTACTTCGAACTGATATAAAGAACTGACACTGGAGACTCCTTACTCACACAAAGCTTCACCACACTTAACATTTACAACGTGAAACTGAGTCATTCATTGCTGGGGAGGCACATAGCACCAAGGCGGCTGGTAATTATATTATTAATGATCTTTTATATCCTTTTTCCGTGGGTTTGCTATAAATATAGCATTTTTGTTATTGTATTTAAATACATTAAATAAACCCAAACAAGCCGAGCAAACTGAAATTAGTATCGTGAAAATAAACTTAGCAAAAAGCTAAAAAAAAAAATATATATATATAGTGGAAAAAACTGTATAATCCTGTTTAACGTGTTATGTAAAGAAAAAATAAACTCACCGAGAAGCCTGGGGAGTATTACAGTTGGTCACTTTGCAAGAATAAATGCTTGAGATAAACCCTGTGTGCACTCTGAAAATAAGTTTGTGGGCCACTATCAGCACAGAAACATGTATGGACACAAGCTTAAACTTTTTTTGGGGGAAAATAAATAAATAAATAAATAAATAAAATCATCATCATTGTCATGGGCCAGAAGTAGTTCAAGCCTCACTATCACTAGGTTGTCACTAACACCCCACACACACACACACACACACACACACACACACACACAGTGTGTGGCCTGCGACGGCCTGGCGAGCTGTCCAGGGTGTACTCTGCCCTCGTCCAGAGTCGGCTGAGATGGGCATCAGCCTTCCCGTGACCCTAATTAGAATTAAGTTGTTCAGAAAATAAATGAATGAATGATAATGATAATGATGATGATCATCATGAAGATGATGATGATGATGATGATAATAATAATAATTTTTCTTTTTCAGTGTATTTCAATGTTTTTTTTTTTTTTCAGCTACAGTAGGTTTGCAAATCACTCCTCATTTTATTTTTTCTCTACTTACAGTACATGAGCCGATATCCCAGTAAAAGAAGAGCCAATCAGATCGTGTTTTGTTAGTTTGGCGAGCTTTTTAAGGTGTACTCTGCTTTTGCCCAGAGTCGGCTCAGACAGACTCCGTAATAGAATTCAGCACTCCGGCGAGTGAGTGAGTGAGTGAGTGAGTGAGTGAGTGATGGTTTATATAGATACAGTTTTAGATGAAATGACTGACATGCTTGGTGTTACATCTAGTTTCTGATGGGTTTCTTTTTCCAGAGTAATTAATGACACACATTTGTTTAGCTGGTGTGCAATAAATCTCTAAATAATACGACGCACACCAGTATAATCATGATGGAACGTTAACGTATGTGGCATTTTACTGTGAACCAATTCTGCACCACCAATCACGCATAATATTGAGGATTTTGAGGGAAAAAAGTCATCTCGGATTACTTTTCCTTATCTGAAATAAAGAGGCAGTGTTTGGGAACGGATTAAAATCCACAGCGGTTGGAGAGGCGCTGATTCTAAAGGACATGTTCTACTGCAAAGTTTGTATCCTGAGATAATTCTGATTCTGTCTGTCAGTCTTAACGGACGCCGGTTAAAATACTAGAGGCCTTTAGTGTAGATAAAGAAACATCGTGCTTATGTTGCACAGTAATGTTTCGTTGAACTGCTGACATTTTCCTAAAAAAACTGTAACACATGTATTATGAAGTGAACACACCCAACTCCTTTCCTCATTAAATATAGCATTATATATTAGATTATTACACCGCCTGCTGATTAATTCTGGATTCTGATTGGTCAGAAGGGGCTGGTTAATTTTTTTATCAGTGCACATATTCTAATGCTGTGTTGTTGTCTCTGCAGTAACAGCTTATCCACAGGAGCTTGTACAGCAGATAATCCAAGACTAATAACAAAATCATTTAGAGTACCTAGAGTATTAGAGTATCAAGAGTACCTAGGGACCGCAAACCTCTGCCAAGTCATTCATTCATCTTCTTCCGCTTCTTCTGGTGTCGGGTCACGGGGGGCAGCAGCGCAAGCAGTGAGGTCCAGATGTCCCTCTCCCCACCAAGGCGTTCCCAAACCAGCCGAGAGACATAGTCACTCCAGCGTGTTCTGGGTCGGCCCCGGGGTCTGTTCCCGGTCGGACATGTCCGTAACACCACACCAGGGAGGCGTTCGGGAGGCATTCTAATCAGATACCCGAGCCACCTCAACTGGTGTGGTGTGGCAGTGGTTCTACTCCGAGCTCCTCCCGGATGACCAAACTTCTCACCCTATATCTAAGGGAGAGACCCCGAGAAGGAAGCTCGTTTCAGCCGCTTTTATTCGCGATCTCATGCTGCACCGATCCGCCTGTCAATCTCCCGCTCCATCCTTCCCTCATTCGTGAACAAGACCCCGAGATACTTCAACCCCTCCACTTGGGGCAAGACCTCACTCCAGACCCGGAGGGTACATTCCAACCTTTTCCTCTGCCAAGTCAAATAATAATAATAATAAAAACAATCTTTCTCACATTGTTAAAGAATGTTTAAAAAAATTCCTGGATCCAGAATTTGATCCAGATCATCTGCAAAATCTAAAGGAGTCTTCCCTGCCCAAAGCCCCTCCTCTGATGGAAATTTTAGGAAAACCTGGACATAACTTCTTGTGTGATCCTGATAACAAGCAAATACATTGTTTGTAAAACAAAACCTCCTCGGCAGTGGTAAAATGTGTAATCCTTGAGCTGGCAAATGTTTGTAGGAGATGCTTACCCTGCTTTTATGTACCTCCAGTCTCAAGCTTTTCTGATATTATCAGGACAGAGGGGTTTCCACTTTTTCCACTTACCTTTAATAAAGAGGAAAATGACCGGTGGATGAGGGAATGAATGTTTACTGCTATAGCATAAAAAAAAAAAAAAACACTACAAGAAGTAACTTAAATTAAAAAGAAAAAAAAAACCTAAATGAAGGTTTACAAAGATAAAATGTACCAGAGAGACCTATCTTGCGCTGCATCTTCGAGGCTGTTTGGTCTGATATCACACCATTTCAGGTTTACTTTTAAGCTGTCACACACACACACACGTATCGTTTGCATGGTCAACCCCGATTACATAGACCTTGAGTTAGCTCTCTCATCTCATCCCATCTCAGTGATTTAGAACAGCCATTCAGCCTACTGTGCATGTTTTTGGACTGTGGGAGGAAACCGGAGTACCCAGAGGAAACCCACACAAGCACAGGGAAAACACGCAAATGATTTTCACATCTGTTATTGGCATATGGATGTAGATTATAGCTAAAACTTTTTTTCATGAATCGTTACTACTAATTAGGAGATAATAATTACTTAGTGACTTTTCTATGTACCTTTATATCTCGGAAACTACTGGACTGATCAAAGTCAATTTTACATATGTTGTTGAAAACTGGTATTATATCCGAAGACTAAATTTTTACCAAAAATTTTAAATTCTAGTTATTATTATTATTATTATTAATTTATTCATTCATTCATTTGCTGAACTGCTTAATTTTAGGCTGGATCCTATATTAGCCCACACTGGACAAAGGTGTGAAACACCATGAGCAGCTCAATAATATTAATAATAATAATAATAATAATAATAATAATAATAATAATAATAATAATAATAATAATGATAATAATAAAAACAATAATAATAATAATGACAAAAATAACAATAATAACAATCATAATATTAAAAATAATGATAATAATAATAATAATAATAATAATAATAATAATAATAATAATAATAATAATAATAATAATACTAGAGAACAGGTTGGGATAGTTTGCAGACTGATTAGATGCAAGACAAATCCAACATCAGTAATCAGAATACTTTATTGATCCCGGAGGAAATTGTGAGTTAATTCCTAACAAATATATTTATTACATATATAAAATAAATAAAATAACATGACATTAAATAAAATTAAGTAATTTGGTATGTGTACAACCTCCAAAAAGGGCTTATCCCTTGTACACCCTGTCAAGTGGCTTTTACTGTCATTTCCACCATATGCAGTTTGTACAGTTCATGGTTAAAACGATCCAGCAAACCAATGATCCTGCATGAACATGGTGCTACACAGAACTACAGAAACTACATATAAAAACATAACGTGCATGTGTGCAACATGTGCGAGCATTGTAGGACAACACAAGGGTCACAAAGGAAGATGGAGGGGTCACAAGGGTCACGAGGGAAGATGGAGGGGTCACAAGGGTCACGAGGGAAGATGGAGGGGTCACCAGGGTCACGAGGGAAGATGGAGGGGTCACAAGGGTCACGAGAATAGCTGGAGCCAATCCTACTAACTTCAGGTGAGAGGCGGGGTTACACCCTTTACAGTTCAGCAGTCTATTGCTGTTGTTACTGACTAAGACAGATACAAACATTTATTCACACACACATTCACACCAGTGGGCAAGTTAGCATAGCCAGGAGGAAACAGGAATCCCCACATGAAACCCAAACAGACATGGATAGGGTGAGAAGCTATTAGTGCTTTATTGTTAATGAAACCCTGAAGCCAGTATAAGTCATACACTGCTTTTGGTACAATCCAGATAAGAAAAATAAATGAAATGATGGTAGATATCTTTACACTACAGTTTACCAGGTGATGAAATCTATACATCCATCAGTAAATCGTCTCCCGAGGGGCTGATACCTGAACCTATGAATATAGTTGTTGTTTGCGTGTGTGTCTGTGTGTGTGTGTGTGTGTGTGTGTGTGTGTGTGTGTATGCGGAGACATAAGGGGAAAAAAAAGATGAGTCTTAGAGGCAGAGGCCCTTAGTGATACATTTAGAGCGTAGCTAAGCCTTTCTCATTCTTCTGTGTCTTTATAACAAGCTCTGAGACACAAATCGGACAGGAGGCTTTGATATTCTACAATATATGACTTAGGCTTGCATCCATGAGTGCACACACACACACACACACACACACACACACACACACACTCATTATTTTTTCATGAGCTTGAGCTGTGATCTGGTCTGGAGAGTCCAGAGAAACACGTTCTTTACCCTTCAGCACTTTTCATATGTGGCCAATTCTCACCCCCTCCGCATCCATGAAGACCACTGTGTGTGTCCTCTACCGACTCACCACCTTCATTTCCTGCTTCCTGGGATGGATCTTGTGTAATGGAGTGCAGTGAATGGCATTGCAGGGGTCTTTTGTGCCACCCGGAGCTACTGTACCACTGTGGTAATTAAAGTCCTGCATTCTAGGAAAAGTATTATCACCCGGAAATTCACAGATAGTCATAAGTGTAAAGAACTGAATATATATATATATAGTAGAGGATGGAAAGTAAGTTCATGCTTGAAAACCACACCTATACATGTGTGAGGAGTAGCTTAACTGAGACATATTTACAGGAGAGGCAGTCAGTTACGTAAACGTCTGAGGCTTAAGATATCCCTCTGAAGTACCATGAAAATGTCAAATCCCATAATACAGAACTTTCCTTTAAATATCAAATTTCTTCTTAAAATGTACCTACCTGTAATGGAAGCCAGAAGGGAAAGACATTAAACAACAACAACAAAAGGGAAACAGCATAAATGACAGTGAAACTTGAGGTACTACAGCCTTCAGAGGCGTGCAGCTGAAAAAGCACTTAAGTAACAGGCAGAATGCACCTTGACTGCATTTATATCACAGCTGATTTTGGCTTTATTCTGCCCATCTACCTTTATAAAGAGAAAGTCATCGACTCAGATCAAGGGGAGAATTTGCATAGACTACAGAGACAGCTGTGTGCGTGTGTGTTTTTTTGGTTTACCTACAATATGTGCATCGAGCCCTACACGCATTAATATAAGCCAATGGAAGCAATGAACATATAGTTATCTTTCTTTGTGGCTCAGCAAGTTATATCAGTCTTGTACTGTGGAGTGCAATGAAGATTCTAAACCACCACTTTTGTCTAAAAGGGCTGCTAATAAAAAAATTACTTGACTTTAATTTACTCTAATTTACTCTATAATTTTTTGGTAAACATGTATTGAACAATGCTATTGTAGGCAATGAGAACCAAAAAACAAACAAAAAAAAACAGTCCGACAAGTAAATCGAGGTAAAAATATGGCTGTTAAAGTATGGTACATTTTCACTAAAAAATTATAAAGAAGTATTTTTAATTTGTTTTTTATTAGGAGCCCTTTTAGATAAAAGTGATGGTGTAGAATCTTCACTGCACACTTCTGTATATATTATACAGTACATCAATACGACTTTAGTCTTTTTATAGTCGCCTATGGCTTTTTTCCTCATATGACTCGTTCACTCATTCATTCGCCGAACCACTTAATCCTTTCAGGCTCGCAGGGACGCTGGAGCCTATCGCAGCCGACTCTGGGAAAAGGCGGAGTGCACTCTGAACAGCTCGCCAAGCCATCACAGGCCAAACACACACACTTTCACACTTCACTCACCCCAAGGGGCAATTTGAAACAGACAATAGGACTAATGTGCATGTCTTTGGACTGTGGGAGGAAACCCAGATACCTGGAGGAAACCCACACAAATACAGGAAGAACATGAAAACCCAGGACTCGAACCCAGGGCCTTCATGCTGTAGTTAACCACTCTGCTACCGTGCTGCCATTATGATTTTACTCTTGGAATCTCAGATTATATTTTTTCTTTTCACTCAGTGTAGCGGTGACACCCTTCATAGTTCCGTGCTCCGCGGAACATAAGTTTAAATCCCAGGAGCAGGAAAAATAGAAAGTACAGACTGTGTATAGGGATGAAATCACCACTTTCAGGTTTGTGATTGATTTCCCATCTTCCACCTATTTACCTGTCACAGGGAAAAATGCAGATTTGTTAATATATTCACTGCAGGTCATGAACCCAGTTTGCATGCTTTTATGTGGCTCATAAATAATTGGAAATATGTGAGTTAAACTTTATTTCACGGCAATAAAATATCATGAATCTGCATTTATATGACATATAATTCCTTTTTTTTACACAAACACACACACACACACACACACACACACACACACACACACTCATACACAGCTATATATCCACCGGAGCAGATGTGGCCTTTATCAGCTTTCCAGAACAATCTCTGCAGGGGATGTCTCCCCTGTTAGCGGTTCTAGTGCATTATGGGACTCGATTAACCTCCATGCAGCAATCTGAGATGGTGTAACGGGTATTAGCCGCGCTCTGTGCTTCGGCCTGGCTGTGAGTGGAGAGGAAATTGTCCTGATTGTGGTGGAATGGCTTGTTGTAGGATGTGGAATGGAAATAAGTTCACTTATTTCCTCTAGTGTCAGAGGCGGTGTTGCTGCTGTGAAACATTGGGATTGTTTATTGTTTATTTGTTTATTTATTTTTATTTGTTGTTTTTTTTTCTGCCTTCCAATTCTTCCATCGATTATGTAAATAACAAAATGCTACATGGTGCGTAGTTTTATCATCATCATCATCATCATCATCATCACCATCATCATCATCTTTCGCTTGTTCCGGGGTCGGGTCGCGGGGGCAGCAGCCTAAGCAGTGAGGTCCAGACGTCCCTCTCCCCAG
>JAQMYF010000027.1:14453619-14463619 GCA_030014195.1 Neosilurus mollespiculum
ACAATGGAAGATATATTAATTTAATAAGGACTGGAGAACAAAGGTACTGGGAAACATCGGGTCTAGGGAACATCGGGACTGGGGAATATAGGGACTGGGGAACATCGGATCTGGGGAGCATAGGGACCAGGGGACATCAGGTCTGGGGAACGTTGGGACTAGGAAACATTGGGTCTGGGGAACATAGGGACTGGGGAATATATGGACTGGGGAACATAGGGACTGGGGAACATAGGGATTGGGGAACATTGGGACTGGGGAACACTGGGTCTGGGGAACATAGGAACTGGGGAACATCAGGTCTGGGGAACATCGGGTCTGGCGAACATAGGGACTGGGGAACATCAGGTCTGGGGAACATAGGGACTGGTGAACATAGGGACTGGGGAACATCGGGTCTGTAGAACATAGGGATTGGGGAACATAGGGACTGGAAAACATTAGGTCTGGGGAACAAAGGGACTGGGGAACATAGGGACTGTGGAACATAGGGACTGGGGAACATCGGGTCTGGGGAACATCGGGTCTGGGGATCATAGGAGCTGGGAAACATTAGGTCTGGGGAACACTGGGACTGGATGACATTGGGACTGGGAAACATGGAGCTGATCCCTTCCTTTGCCGGAATCAGTCTGGATGATGATCTGAAAACTAAATTCCAGGAATGAGATTAGAAGCATCATCTCCACACAGAAAGCCCTGAGCCTGGGAATCGAACCCAGAACCCTCTTGCTGTGAGGTGGACATGCTAATCACTACACCACCATGCCGCCCCGAAAGTATTTCATTTCCTTTTGTTATCCCTTTATTTTCACTGACATGTTTTTAGTTTTTCTTTTTATATTCATTCATTAAATGAATGGCCTAATCCTACTAGCATCATGGGGAGCCTATCTCAGCAAACACTGGGGGACTTCAGGGTACACTTTGAAAAGCTTGCCAGGCCATTACAGGGTCAGCACTCATACAACCATTCATACTCAGACTCACACCTAGGGGTAAATTGGAACAGCCATGCAGCCTAATGTGCATGTTTTTTCGGACTGTGGGAGGAAACCAGAGTACCCAGAACAAACCCACACAAGCATAGAGAGAACACAGAAACGCCCTTGCCGAGGCTATTTTGGTACTTTATCTATTTGTCAAACAGATGTTACATTAATCCTTTGATGAAACATGGGGGTGGTAGCTTAAGTTTAAGTTTATTGTTCTAATAAACTCCACCTCTTTCTACTGCTAATGCTGTGGAGGTTTGCATCAATTTAGCTACAAGAGATTTTAGTGAGGATGTCAGATGCTGATGTTGAGATGTCGAGTGCAAGTTCTTTCATTCCTACCTCAACACGTCATGTCTTTAAGGAGTTTGCTTTGTGCACAGGGGTACAGCCATACTGGAACACTCTTTAGGGCTATTAGTTCCTGTGAAGGAGGAAGAATCTGGAGATCATCCATGTATGGGCGTGATGGTTGGGGTGTTAATACTTATGAGAACACATTGTATTCCTGAATCCCAGCTTTAGTCTTACATTGGTGTACAAACATCTTCTATGCCTCTCACGGGTTATCAGTGGAAATGAACCAGTGGTAACCTTTAAACTTTAGAACTTCAACTGTTTTTTAATCTCCATATAAATTCAAGTTCCTCCTGTTTCACCTCCTCTCATAAAAAATAACTTCAAACTTCAAATGCATTTCCACTTGGGGAGCCATTTTATGTACTAGCCAGAATGGCAGTTGGAACTTTTTTGTCGGTTCATGATATTCTCACAGGAGGATTGTGGGGGAAAAAGTCCTTTCTGTAGAAAAATTCCGATATAACATAATAAGGGTAGAAAATATTATAAACCAAAAATAATGTTATTCTATTTGCATTTCCATTTTTTTTTTATTTAAGGAAGACAAAAGCTCATTGAGGTGCTAATTCCAGTTTTAACTATTTGATTAATTGAGTGCTACTACCTGCAAATTTCAAATTTAAAACTGAAGGAGAGGATGAAGGAAACGCAATGCCATGTTTTGGGTCCATTTTTCTTTTTTAATTGCTGTCTTGGGTGATTAACATAACATTTAACATCATCATTCATCACCACAGAGAAAGTAAGGATATGTTTATAGACCTACACTAGGGAGGTTGTCTTGGGAAGATTTTTATTTTCCCCTGGAAGCCAGAAAGCAATAAAATTAAAGAATTTGGACTAAACGATAATGAGATTGGTGCTGTAGTGTGACCCTGGAGGTGCTTAGCACACTGATGAGAAAGAAAAGATCAACATCGCTTCATGATTACAATGGACGGGTGGATGGACAAATGGATGAATAAATAGGGGAATGGATGGATAGATGGATGGAGCAAAGGATGAATGGATTGGTGGATGCATGGAGGGATTGGTGGATGCATGGAGAGATAGATGGATAGATGGGTTGGTGGATGAAATGATGGATGGATGGATGGATGGATGGATGAATGGATGGATGAATGGATTGGTGGATGGATGAATAGATGGATGGATTGGTGGTTTCATGGATGGATGGATGGATGGATGGATAGTGGATTGGTGGATAGATTGATGGATGGATGGATGGATGGATGAATGGATAGATGAATGGAGGGATGGATGGATAAATAGATTGGTGGATGGATGGATGGCTGGATGAATGGAGGGATGACTGGATAGATAGATTGGTGGATGGATGGATGGATGTTGGGATGGATACATGGATGGAAGGATGGACAATGTTAGATATAACAGTGTCTTCACAGTTCTCATATGTTGATAGAGAAAACAACCCTGGTCCAGGAGGAACCCCTGCCATGCACATTTTAAGCTTTTTCTTGTTCCCAGCACACCTGATTTCATTAATTGTCTAATTAGTATCTCTTCATGACTTGTACTGCAGCTTTGGCTGTGCAGAGAAAAACATCCATGCATTTGCATTCCTTCTATGCTGGAAATAGCATCAGAAAATGTCTTCAGCTGCAGTGACATGTAACGTTGTGGAGTTTGAAGAGTGTTAGGAGTAAGACATGTGTGGGGAGTCTGGGGAGGGCCAGAAGTGTATGATGAGTATTACAGTGAAGGGTTTTATAAGTGGTACTTCTGACCTTAGTGAAATGTTAAATAAATGTACACACCCTGTGGATGAATAGATGGAGAGATGAAAGGATTTATGGAGAGTTGGAGTTGAAGAATGCACTGATGAATATATTGATAGGTAGATGATGAATATATCAATGGATTAATGAATGCTTTGATGGATTGGTTGATAGATAAAGGCATGGAGGTATTGAAGGAGTGATAGATGAATAGATGGATGAAAAGATGTTTGGATGGAATGATGGGTATATTGTTAGACTTGGCAGATAGATGTTCAGAGGGAAAGATTGAAAAATGCATTGATGGGTGTATTGTTTGATGGACAAACTGATGGAGGTGTGGATGGATAGGTGAATAAATGAATGGATGGGTGGATTACTAAAGATGCAAATGCATATATAGATGGATATTTTCATTTAACCATTGATGGATAGGTAGATTAGGCAGACTGATGGATGGGTGGATGGATGGATTGTTAGACTGGCAGATTAAGGTATGAATAAATTGATTAAAAATGCAATGATGTTTGGGTTGATTGATGGAAAGCCGAATGGATGGAGGGATTGATGGAGGGATGGATGGATGAATTGATGGACAGATTTATGGATGGATAGATTAAAGAATGCATTGATGTATGTGTTGTTTAGTGGAAAGCCTGGTGGATTGATGGAGGAATGGATGGATGAATTGAGGGACACATTTATGAATGGATGGATAGATTGAAGAATGCACTGATGTATGTGTTGATTGGTAGAAAGCCTGATGGATGAATGGATGGATGGATTGTTGGACAGGCAGATTTATGTATGGATGGATAGATTGAAGAATGCACTGATGTATATGTTGATTGGTTTAAAGCCTGATGGGTGAATGGATGGATTGCTAGACTAGAGGATGAGTGTATGGATGGATAGATTGAAGAATGCACTGATGTATATGTTGATTGGTTTAAAGCCTGATGGATGAATGGATGGATTGCTAGACTAGAGGATGAGTGTATGGATGGATAGATTAAAGAATGCACTGATGTATGTGTTGAATGGTGGAAAGCCTGATGGATTGATGGAGGAATGGATGGATGAACTGATGGACAAATCTATGGATGGATGGATTGATTGAAGAAAGCACTGATGTATGTGTTGATTGGTGGAAAGCCTGATGGATGAATGGATGGATTGCTGGACCGGAGGATGAATGTATGGATGGATAGATTGAAGAATGCACGGATGTATGTGTTGATTGGTTTAAAGCCTGATGGATGGATGAATGGATAGACTCTAGTCTTTACTGTATAACTGATGATAACTGAAAGAAAGGTTTGACCTTAAGAAGGTTTGGATCTTGACACCATCTCACCTTATTAATACTCAGTTTTAAATCGGTCTCAACCCTCCTGAGATGCTACCTTGAGTCTCAGCTAGTCCGGATCAGCATCACATAACAATATCTTACTGAGAGCAGAACCTTTCCACTGGGTCGGATGTTAATGTAATTAGCAGTCACTACCAGACACTAAGTACGCAGTATTTCTACAGCAGAATATCTGGTGTTAAAGGTGTGTACCAGACATGATTACCAGCTGTGTGTTTAATGATTAATAGTATAACGTCACACTGCTGTATCATCAAACTTTAAGTTTATGTCCCAAAATAAATGTGACAGTTTGTCTGAGAAGCAGACATATCGTCCCCTGAGGCTGATTAGCCACTTGTGAATTTCACACTCTTCCACTTAAATCCCCAAATTATCCCCGTTTCATGATGATGGGAGATCTCTTCTGGCATCACTCCGTTCCCACACCGACGCTGATTAGACCATAAAGGATGCTCAGCCTCGGAGTAGCTCGACAGGGCACACACACTTATTCAGGAAGGCCAGCGCAAATTATTCACAGGGCACATGCAGTAACTGACAGAGTCCATAGGAGGCCATTATCATCCATCTCACACTGGCTCACACACTCTTACACACACACACACATGCACACACACACACACACACACACACACATAGACACACACAATACTGCCTGGAAAGATGTCTTATTCTACATGATCAGGAGACCAATCACTGACTCCTCTGTCAATCACTGTTGTTAACTCTGCCTGTTTACTGGTGTATCTGAATATAATCTTCAGTCTGTTGGATATTGCTACAATAAATGGCGAAAATCTGCATTTAACCATCTCTCTTTCTATTCCTTTCTTTCTTTTTTTGGAACTGAAACAGTGGTCCCTGTGCTTTGTTAGAGCATCACATGAACGTTTACACTAATGAGCTTTTGGAGTTTCATCTCTCATCTTCTTTTATTCGTTTCCTTTTCTTTGTGTATTTTTTTAAGAGTGGAAATGTTTTCGGATGACAAAAAGAAAACAGTCGTTTAGTTGACGATTCATATTTCGGCCAATTGAATTAACCTCTAATTCAACCTCTGAGTGTAGGGATGCTTAAAAATATTTATTAAGATGCATTTGAAACAATTGGAGTGAGTAGTGGAAGGAAGGAATAAAGGATGGAAGAATTAGTAAATGGGTGGATGGATGGATAATCATGTGAGAGGATGGATGAATGGATGGGTAGACAGCTATATGAAGAGAACGGTAGAGGTAGCTGGGTGGATGGATAGATGGACTGATGTATGGGTGGATTGGTGGATAGATAGATGGATGGATGGATTGCATGGATAGATGAATTAGCCTGTAGTTGGATAACTGGATGGACAGAGGGATAAATGGATGGTAGGATAAATGGTTGGATAGATGGATAATTATGTGAAAGGATAGATGAATGGACAAATAGACAGATATATGAAGGAAAAGGTAGATGGAGGAATGGATGGATGCACTGATACATGAATGGATGTATGGATGGATGAATCCTAATGTATGTGTGAACTGATAGATGGATGGATGGATGGATGGATGGATGGATTGCCCTGAAGTAGGAGTAATGGGTAGAGAGAGGAAATAAATGTATGGACAGATGGATGGACAGATAGATGCATGTAGCTGGATGAATGGATTGACAGGGATACATGGATGGATGAATTGATGAAGGAATGCTGCATGAAAACAGTTGAATGAATGGATGGACAGAGGGATAAATGGATGGTAGGATAAATGGATGGACAGAGGGATAGATGGATGGATGGATGGATGGAGGAATGAATGGATGATATGGTGCATGAAAACATGAATGAATGGATGGACAGAGAGATAAATCAATGGATGAATGGATGGATGGAGGAATGAATGGATGGGTTGGTGCATGAAAACAGTTGAATGAATGGATGGACAGAGGGATAAATGGATGGAGGGATGGATGGATGGATGAATGGTGGAATGAATGGATGAATGAATGGATGGTATGGTGCATGAAAACAGTTGAATGAATGGATAGTCAGAGGGTTGGATGGATGGATGGAGGGATAAATAGAGGAATGAATGGATGGGTTAGTGCATGAAAACAGTTGAATGAATGGACGGACAGAGGGATAAATGGATGGAGGGATGAATGGATAGACAGGGATAAATGGATGGATGGATGGATGGATGGATGGAGGGATGAATGGATGGGTTGGTGCATGAAAACAGTTGAATGAATGGATGGACAGAGGGATAAATGGGTGGAGGGATGAATTGATAGACAGGGATAAATGGATGGATGGATGGATGAATGAATGGATGGGTTGGTGCATGAAAACAGTTAAATGAATGGATGGACAGAGGGATAAATAGGATGGATGGATGGATGGATGGATGGATGAAGGGATGAATGGATGGGTTGGTGCATGAAAACAGTTGAATGAATGGATGGACAGAGGGATAAATGGATGGATGGATGGATGGATGAATGAATGGATGGGTTGGTGCATAAAAACAGTTAAATGAATGGATGGACAAAGGGATAGATAGGATGGGTGGGTGGATGGATGGATGGATGGATGGAGGGATGGATAATTATGTGAGAGGATGGATGCATGGATGGGTAGACAGTTATATGAAGAAAATGGTGGATGGAGGGATGGAAGACGATATATATGTGGCAGGACAGTCAGAGAGAACCAGTGTTCCTCAAAAAGGAATATATATGTTTTTATTTTTCTTCTTTTCTAAATTTTCATATAATCGGTGTAAATAATAATAAAAAAAAACAGAGAAAAAGAAAAAATAAATAAACAGGCACAAGTTTGCCATGCGAAGTCTAATAGACCCTGCACAAAACTTTGCAATCACCAGAGAGACACACACGTACCTTCACCACCAACAACTCTCACATACTGAGGTCCAGGGACCTGATACAGAGCATAGCTAGCCGTGTCTGTTAGCAACATTACTCAAAAAGTTAAGAGCGGATTTTGATGAAATGTTCAGGATAGCTGGGAAATGATACAAGGAAATATTGATTATGGTTTGGCAGTGATCCAGATTATAATAGGGATCCAGGAAATGGTAAAAAAAAAAAAAAATGTTGGCCTTGGTGGAGGTTTGCGCTCTCTGAGTGCTTTTCTAGTTGTAAATGAGGTTTTTAAACAGCCAGTGTTTCACTTCTTGATACTAGACACGGATTTTGCAGATGAGGATTGGAACTGACGACGCATCTTAGGTGAATATTTGGAATGAGCGGTATGCGCAAACGTTTGCTATCTAGAAAACCTGCACTCTAAATAGCCAAGTTGAAAACAATGTAATTAATCTATAGCAAGAGGTTGCTAATGACACTGTGGAAGATGAATTAGGTAAACAGTACATACAGAGTGGCGATGAAAACAGCATTAAACCAGTGGCAGGACAGCATTAATTTAAAAATTCCAAATGGCTGCCTGCATGCTGCGCTTGCGTAAATGTGAGTGTCTCTGCGTGAGCATCATGGCTCACTCTGTGATATTATACATGCATGGATGGATGGGTGGCTGGGTGAATAAATGGATGGATGGATTGAAAGACTGATGGATTATTTGGTGGATGGATAGATGGATGGATGGATTGCATGGATAGATGAATTAGCCTATAGTTGGATTATTGGATGGGCAGAGGGATAAATGGATGGAACGGTGGATGGATGGATGGATAATTATGTGAGAGGATCGATGAGTGCATGGATAGACAGCTATATGAAGAGAACGGTACATGGAGGGAGAAAGGAATGAACATATACATGCATGGATGGACCCGTTGGCTGGGTGAATGGATGAATGGATTGATAGATAGACTAATGTATGGGTGAATTGGTGGACAGATAGATGAATGGATTGATTTGCATGGATAGATGAATTACCCTGTAGCTGGATTAATGGATTGACAGAAAGCTTAATGGATGGCTGAATGTATGGATAGGTGGCTGGGTGGATGGAAGGATGGATAGATATACTGATGTATAGGTGAATTGGTAGATGAATAGATGCATGCATGGATGGATGGATTGATGAATTACCCTGTAGTTAGATTAATGGCTGGGCAAAGGGATAAATGGATGGATGGATGGATGGTGCATGAACATGTTGCTGGATGAATGGATAGACAGAGGGATAGATGGATGGATGGATGGAAGAATGAATAGATGGATGAATGGCTGGATAAATGGATAGACAGGAAGATAATTGGATGTGTAAGTAGATGGATGGAGTTACAGATGGGTATCTGGATGGATTTCTAGATAAAAGACAGGATGGAAGGAGAGATGGACAGATGTGTATTTTCCTTTACATTTGAAAAGTAAAACTGGGTCAGTAGTAATAAAAAGTGAGTGTTTTTGGGCACATCCGAACTTCACCCTGTAATTTAACCCTTGAGTGTAAAAAGATGCTCTAGAATATTTATAAGGATTAATCTGAAACATGTGGACTGAATGAATGCCGACTGCACCATATGGCACTTTAAATCGCTGTCTCTCTGAAGGAATTCAGCCATGAACGATCGCGCACGGTGTAACTGAGTTAATCAGGGAAAACCAATCAGCCTCACTGCAGGATTTTTACTCGAATGGTCATTTATTGCCATCTATTTATTTCTAATCGAAAGCATCTGATTAAAAAAAAAAACAAACATCCCTTCCACTACCTTATTTAAAATGCTAATAAAAAAATCAAACACTGACAGAACCAACGCTGGCAGAATGCTGGGATCTGGCACCGGGTGAGTGTTTGAGTTCCTGCCCAGGTTCCGTTATCGTCTCACACCAGAGTGGTGGCATGAAGCTGGGAACAGGGTCAACACAAATGCTTACACACTCACACACACACACACACACACACACACATTACAGACAGAGCAGATGTACTCAGTCCCATCTGTACCAAACACGCTGCCTGCAGCAAGCAGTGCCAGTCTGGGTTACTCACCGCTGCGGTAACATGCGCTGTGATGTCAAGGCAGGTTTATTTATAAAAACCTAAAATCACGAAACATGTCTCAGTCAGCGTTCTAACCCATAACTCACTCGCACCTTCGCAAAGGAATTGTGATGTCTCTCTTACTGCTTCGTGTGTGTGCGTGTGTTCTACTTTCTGTTCTCGAGCAGAGCAGCACCTCCACCTGCTCTCTGGTGTTAAAGGTGTCAAAACAGTATTAAAACCTGGATCTCATTTTATCATCTTATTTAGAAGATATACTGTATATACTGTAAATAAAGGTGTCATGGTAGCGCAGTGGTTAGCACGTCCACCTCATGGGTTCGATTCCCATGCTCGGAGTGTTTTTGTGTGGAGTTTGCATGTTCTCCTTGTACTTGTGTGGGTTTCCTCCGGGTACTCCGGTTTCCTCCACACAGTCCAAAAACATGCACAGTAGGCTAAATGGCTGTTCCAAATCACCCCTAGGTGTGAGAGTGAATGTGAATGGTTGTATGTGTGTTGGCCCTGCGATGGCCTGTCCAGAGTGTACCTTGCCCTCGCCCAGAGTCGGCTG
>JAQMYF010000027.1:14486893-14499393 GCA_030014195.1 Neosilurus mollespiculum
GGGAACGCCTTGGCATCCCCCCGGAAGAGCTAGAGGAAGTGGCTGGGGAGAGAGATGTCTGGGAGTAACTGCTTAGGCTGCTGCCCCCGCGACCCGACTCCGGAACAAGCGGAAGAAGATGAATGAATGAATGATTCAGTAATCAAATATTTTGGACATACTTGACAGCAGACGGTTATTTGCATTAATCCAATAGACATGTCATGCATGCGGTTCATATTCAGAAACCCAAAAACATCCAAGAGTTGCTGTTCTCTATGAAAAAATGGGCAAAAATTCTACCCATCTAATATGCAAGACTGCCAAAAAAGGGGCCTGAAATCAAAGGTTCACATACTTTTGCCACTTAGAGATATATGTAATGTTGGTTCCATGCATCCTTTATCTCTACTGCTTATTCTTCAGTGAATGGAGCCACCCCCCCATTTTATGATGTTTTGGGTCCTATTTATGCAGAAACAGAATTCTATAGGTATTACAAAACTTCGAAAATTCTAAAGGGTTCTTAAATTTTCAATCACCATTGAAAGATTTATTACAGTACATCTACAGTATTTTTAACTCCATTACCAGACATGTTCAGGGGACCATTACAAAATGATTATAATTTACATCACATTTATTATACAGTGTATATTTTTCAAAGTCTACAATAGCTTACCATAAAGGAACAAAGTAACCCAGAATATATTTTAAAATGTTCTGAATGCAATGTTTGTTTTTTTACCTGTCCAGCAGTGTCAACGAGCTGAAGGTTAAAGTCTTGCCCATTCACAGACACCATTTTATTAAAAGCTAAAACAAAGCAACACAGAAGAGAAACTGGTTAACAAAACAATCTGAAGCATCATAAAACAACTTCTGTAACACATAAAATTTTGAAGGCTGTAAACTTTCAACTAAACTAAACTACACTTGATGGTACTGGACAAAAAAAAAGACAGTGTGTCACATATTAGCCATACAGGGCATCCATTCATTTTGAAGGTTAAGATGTTTTGCTTAATGCTATAAAAGGGGCTCTCGAGTTGGCACATCAGCAAATCTTAATCTGTACTCTTAGAAGACTGTAAACTCAAATTTCGGAGATGCCACAGCCATCCATGGACAGGAGTCCACGAGAGCAATAAAGTCAAAGAGTGTGATGGACAAAGAGTACGCCCTTTTAATGTCAACTAAGTATTCATTTAAAGTCGACTAATTTGTCTGTTATTTGTTATGATGGTCTTTGTGAAACACATGTTATCTGAATGTGCTTTGCAGAAGTTCATGCCTTTTTTCCTCCTTTACCATACTGAACTCTTTATACATTTTTGCATGGCATGTCATTTTCAAGGTGGCGCTTGAACCCCTAATAATATAATTCCCCCAAATGGATGTCATCAGCAGCAGACACTAGCTAAGTAACATTAAAGTTACTAAAAAGCAGTTACATCAACGTAATTTCCCAATCTGTAGCAACCATTCCTAAGAATTTTGCATCTGTAGTTTTAGTATGGACACATAGGACACAGAAAGTTTTAGTATGGACACATAGGACACAGAAAGTTTTAGTATGGACACATAGGACACAGAAAGTTTGTTGTGAAGACTTTGGCAGACATTTTCCCATGGCCTTGAAACACAAAAATGTCTCGCGTTATGGTGTCACAAAAAAGAAACATCTCCACATCAACCTCAAATCACAGCTTGCAACTTCAACTCTGTGTTTTTACCTTCAATTGACATTCTGAATTTAAGCTATGATAGATTGGCCATAAGATCTGAGTTTTACCATGTGCACAGGGGAATGTCTGTAACAGTGTAACGCAGAGGTCACAGAGTTAGTTAAAAAGCTCCTCGATGGTGGGCTCCGGGGGTGGACGAAATCCGCCCTGAATACTTCATGGCTCTGGATGTGGTGTCTTGGTTGACAACCAAGCATGGTCATGGGGGTACCTCTGGATTGGCAAACCGGGGTGGTAGTTCCCCTTTTTAAAAAAGGGGACTGGAGAGCATATACCAACTATCGTGGAATCACACTCCTCAGCCTACCCGGAAAAGTCTATTGAGGAGTACTGGAGAGGAGAATCCGGCCGGTGGTTAAACCTCGGATTCAGGAGGAACAATGTGTTTTTCGTACTGGCTGCAGCACTCTCGACCAGCTGTAAAGGATCCTGGAGGGGGCATGGGAGTTTGCCCAACCTGTCCACATGTGCTTTGTGGACTTGGAGAAGGCTTTCGACTGTGTCCCTTGGGCTATCTTGTGGGGTGTGCTCCAGGAATATGGAATACCGGACCTGTTTATATGGGCCGTTCGGTCTCTGTATTGCCAGAGCCAGAGCTTGGTCCACATTGGTAACATGTCGAATTCGTTTCCAGTGGGGGATGGACTCCGCCAAGGCTGACCTTTGTCACCGGTTCTGTTCAAAATTTTTATGGATACAATTTCCAGGTGCAGTCAAGGTGTTGAGGGGTTCTGGTTTGGTGGCCATAGGATCTTGTCTCTGCTTTCTGCAGATGACGTTGTCCTTTTGGCTTCATTGAGGTAGACTTTCAGCTCTCGCTGTAGCAATTCGCAGCTGAGTGTGAAGCAATCAGTATGAGAACCAACACCTCCAAGTCTGAGGCCATGGTTCTCAGCCAGAAAAGGGTGAAATGCACCCTCCGGGTCTGGAATGAGGTCCGGCCCCAAGTGGAGGAGTTCAAGTATCTTGGGGTCTTGTTCACGAGTGAGGGAAGGATGGAGTGGAAGATTGACAGGCAGATCGGTGCAGCCTCAGCTGTAAAGCGGAGCTTGTACCACCTGTCATGGTGAAGAGAATACAAGTGGCTGAAATAAGCTTCCTTCGCAGGGTGGCAGGGCACTCCCTTAGAGATAGGGTGAAAAGTTCTGTCATCTGGGAGGAGCTCGGAGTAGAACTGCTGCTCCTTCGTGTTGAGAGGAGCCAGTTGAGGTGTCTCGGACATCTGATTAGAATGCCTCCCAAACGTGGTGTTTTGGGCATGTCCAAATGGGAAGAGACCTCGGGGCCAACCCAGAACACGCTGGAGGGACTACGTCTCTCAGCTCACCTTGGCATCCCCCGGAAGAGCTGGAGGAAGTGTCTGGGGAGAGGGACGTCTGGACCTCACTGCTTAGGCTGCTGCCCCCGAGACCCGACACCGGAACAAGTGGAAGATGATGAATGAATGAATGAATGATATTTATTTTTGTATATATATCGCAGTTCTCACAACAGATTCGAATATCCAGGAAATTTTTGGTGTCTAATGTAAAGTGAAAATGTCTGATGTTAAAGCCTTGAACGTAGGCCAAAAGTTTTTGCTTACACTCACAGTGAAGAACTTATGAAATACATGAAATCTTTGCCTTATACATAAAGAAGCTGCACCAGCTTGGGGTCACAGAAAGATCATCCCTAAGGGTCATTGCACAGGCCAGTGTGTGCAATCACAATAAATCATGCAGCATGCAGCACAATATTTGCAAGCAGAAAAAGATCCCCGATTCTTTTGACCTTTAGGGAAAAAAAGACAATATAGTCCAGATTAAGAATCTTTTTTGGAAAATAACCTTATTGTTCTTAATATAATGAAAAAAAGATGAGCTTTTTTAGGCTCTTACAATAGAGTGCGCTGCCATTTCAGTATGAGCAATGCACTCTAGGATTGATGTTTCACAACTGAGAAGTCTTTTAATTATTCTTTGTTATAGTAGGAGAATGTTTGTATCATTAGTTTGTACTACTGTGCTCAGAGATATGCCTCATTGTGCAGCATACAATAGTAATGCTCAGTGAAAAGAAAATAAGAACCCAGATTTCTGTTTAGTTTTCTGAAGGACCACCTGAGAGGAACCTGGGAACATGCAGCTGACTGAACAGATCAAATGTCTCAGAGATTACTTTACTCCAAAATTATTTGATAACACAACAGGTATACAGAGAGAAATTACTGGTGCTTGAGGACAAATAATTGATCTGATAGCAATACTAAGACACATGTCTCTAACAAACAAGTGTATGATACACAGTTGGACACAGTTGTGAAATATGACAGTGGTATTATCATGGCTTGAGTCGTTTTTGCTGCATCTGTGCCAGTCTGTCATCATTGATCGAGCAATATATTCAGAATTACACCAGCAAATCCTAAAGGGAAAATGTCAGGCCACCTGTCTGAGAACTTAATCTAAAGACAAAGTGGGCCATGTAGCAAGACAAAATCAAAGCCCTGACCTTAATCCAATAAAAATGTTGTGAGCATTTCTTGTGAGGAAAGGCCACCAAAATCCCAGAGTTGATGCTATTCTGCATGCAAGAGTAAACTAAAATCCCTCCAAATTAATATGCAGGACAGATAGCCCAACATTTTATTACAGTTATTAATGCACAATGGGGTCTGAAAGCAAAGAAACTTTTACACAGATATGGTATAGATCATTTTGCTCTACAAATAATAGTGTAATATTATATAAGCGTAATATTATATAGAAGCTTTCTCTTACAAAGCCCCACAGTTATGGAATAACTTTCCAGTTAATGTTCGGGACTCAGACACTGTCTCTGTTTTTTAGACTAGGCTGAAAACTTACTTGTTTAGTCGAGCATTTTGTTAACAGCCTTTTATTAGGTAAAGGAGCAGATCTGGGGGTTCTCAGGCATAGAGAGTTCTGGTAAACTGTGATGCTGGGATGCTGTCACTCCCTCACACTACATGCTCACCCAGGTCCGCTGACTTGACAATGGAGTGGCTGATTGCCCAATGTCACAGGGTGCGCTCATGTCTGCCTTCCATCTGGTTCTCGCTTTTTAGTTATGCTGCCATAGTCAGTCATGCCGGAGTCCCTGCTTGAACTCAGCACTAATAAACTCTTCTTTTACCATTACACTGTTATGAGCATGCCTAACAACCTCTCTTTCTCTCTCTGTTTTTGTTGAGGCACACATGCTACTTCCGGAATGGTCTTGCTTTCTGACTCCTGTGGTCCATCCTGGTGTGCCGATGCTGGCTGGAGTTCTCATCTTGGAAGCCCCTCACTTCTGCTGATGAAGATCCAAATAGACCTAGATGTGCACTCGGAGACTGTGAAGATGACTTTTCACTGCTGGTGATATAAACTCTTTTCCTAAAATGGACTTACAGTTGTGATATAACCAACCGGATTTCATGTTAGACTGTAATGAAGATTCTCGTATACGATTTGTATTTTTATATGGCTTCACCCATGGATGGGTTTACCTTTTGAGCCTGGGCCTCTCAAGGTTTCTTCCTACTGTCAACTGAGGGAGTTTTTCCCTTGTCACCGTCGCCTCGGGCTTGCTCGTTGGGGATGTGTAGGGTTTGTAGAAGAGATGTTTAAATTCTCTTTTAAATTAGTTTTATATGTAAAGCTGCTATACAAATAATTATGTAATTATATTACAATTATATTATTATTAAAAATGGGAACTTTTGCAATCAGGGAACAAAAGTAATTTTTGACCATTAGCACCTATATATTTTTATAGAACTAATAATATTAACATGTTATTTATTTACTATTTTATACCCCCTATGTGCACTATCTCCTGTATTAATTTTACAGGTCCCTGACTAGCGGCTTCTTAATATTGCAATTTATAGAGACATAATAATGCATACATGTTGTGTCAAATTGTTTATATGTTACATTAAACATCTTGTCTGGAAAATAAAAAGTGGATAATAAGACATGTACTAGTTGTTTCTCACTTTGCATGCTATATTTAAGACACTGATTTTGCCTTACTGGCTGGACCATGTTCACAAAAATTTCTGTGAACCATCATAAATGCCATGTTTTGTCTGTCAAAAATGTCCCCTCCTAAACAAGGGCTCTGACTCAGGTTATAATTTTCAGTTTGAAACCAAATACTGTATTACCTGTAAAGATGCATACGTTCTAAACATTATTAACAACAGTAATTGGAATTCCTGCAAAGCATGGTACTGTAAAAGTTGGCAAGTGACAGAAGGTTTGGTGTCCATCAAAACATGAGCTCTCGTAAACATTCATTTTTCTCTATAAAATGGGAGTCTAATGCACATGCCTGTATTTTCTAAAAGGATAAATGTTAAGCTCTGAAATGAAAATCCTAATTTTAAATGATAATCTAGAAGGCCTTGTCCTACCAGATAAGCTCATCTAATCATCTAAAAAAGTAAGAATTTGAAGTTGATATTTTGGTCCCTGTGACACATACGAGTTCCCTGACTGTAAAATTGGCCAAATACTGTATATAATATAAGTGTAATTACTTTTAGTAGTTGTCTGAAAATCTGATTAAATGATATATATTTTTTATAAAATCACAATGTCTCACTTACTTTTAAAGCACAACTGTATGTTATTTGGGCTTTTTTACTTAAGGAACATCTACAGAAAAAGTGTAGTAATAGTGATATAATAAATTGTGTTCTATGTTAACTAAGTTCATTTGCACTTCTGGATGTTTCTTAGTGGGTGTCTAGCAGAATAAAAAAAAAAAATTATATTTGTAAAATAGTGTCTGTAACAAGCCCAGAAAAATAAACATACTTTAAATGCATTCATCGGCAAAAGCAGGGTCTTTTTAAAATTTTGGATGTTAAATGGTGAAATCTGGTGCAATCTAGTGTAATCTTGAATGTTATTTAGAATATTAATTTTTTTAAATATTAATGTTTTGCAGTATATTGCCTTGATTGTACCTTTTCAAAGCTGACAGTCTCATACAGAATTTCGTTGTGTGAACATAATGACAATAAAGACTCTTGAATCTTCCTTACCATAACACAAATGATCTTTACAGACCATTATCGTACAACCTTTTTTAATTGTCTTGAAATGTTTAGCTGATATGTTTGTTTATTTAATGGGTATAAAAAATACATTTCTGTCAATCAGTGAAGAAGGTCTCTTAAATCTTTGTTATACATGTTATTATGAATGGCAGCATAATATTCAAAATTCTTTGTCATTATGTTCACACACAACAAAATTTTATGAGACGCTCAGCTTTAAAAAGGTACAAGCAAGGCAACACACTCCAATTAACACCAAGAGCAGAATATAAACACAAGCAATTATTTACACAAGTTTTAAATAAAAATATAAACTCTAAACACCTGTGAATAAAAACTGAACACTGGTATGTACATTGGGGGAGTGCGTGAGCGAATGAGTATGTGGCTGTGGAGAAGACTGCATGCATGTGTGAGTGCGAGGGAGTGGAGGGTGAAGGGGTGGTGGCTTTCACAGCTCTGGGGAAGAAGCTGTTTTTGAGTCTGGTACGTAAGCGGTTTTAAACTAAGTACAGTTGTGTATCCATGACGTCTACTATATAAACTCACCAGTGAAAAAAAAATGCAAGCCAAATTATAAGATGATTTAGATTCCCATATCTTCCCTGGATTTACTGCTCCATCGAGCTTTAGTGCACACCAGATGGTGGCGCTCAGACACTCAGTTGCGTCTTTTTCTACTTAGTGACAACATACAAAACTTTAAATGACTGTCTTTCTTTACATTAGACGTAAAGCCCACTACACATCAGCTTTTTTTCCTGAATTCCCCTGTCTTTTGTACACTTATTGCGTCTTACATTGCTACCTTTGACTTAGTTCAAGTTGTCAATATAAACAAACCACGGTGATTTTTTAAAAAATCCGACAATGTTACTTTCTGTGAGTAAAAAATGCCTCATAACACATCCTCAAAAAAGATCTCATAATTTGCAAGGTTTATTCGTCCAACTATAAAAATTCACAGCATCAACCACAAAAAACACTACATCTATAAGGTAAGCAAAGCAATATATAAATATGAATAACAAACACCAACTGTGTTCCCTGATTGTAAAATTTTAGGATTTTTAAGTAAAAGGGTTTGACAATCGATTTTTAAAATTTAAAAATGTATTCGCTTTCCGAAAGGTCTTAAGGTTTTCAGAATGTTACAATAATATGACTTTTAAGGACTTGATTTGAAAACTATGTTCAAAAAGGTGTTAAATTGTCACTAAGGGTTTTACATTAATGTTTACAAATACTGTAGAACTTGGGAAACTTATTGATGCATGTGGGTTATTTTCTTTTCTGTAAAATCTTTGAAACCAAGATTTTGTGATATCCACCCACCCACGATGAAGCATGGTGGTGGAGGCATCTTGCCTTACTTAAACCTTACCTTTTTTCTTCTGCTGGGACTGAGCTTTTAGTCCAGGCGAAAGGAATTATGAACAGATCCAGATGCCAGTCAATTTTGACTCAAACCTTCAGGACTGAATGACAAAAAGGAATCTTACCTTTCAGCATAACAACCTAAAGTATAACTCCAATTGAACAAAGAGATGAATCAATCAGATGATGATTAAGGTTTCAGAATGGCCCAGCCAGAACTCAAGATACTCCTGCTTGTAGGAGCATTTAAAGGGAAATTAAAGCCAAACTTAACTCCGCCTATGCCGGTCCCAAGCCTGGATGCAAAAGGAGGAGGGTTGCGTGCAGGGCCAGCACCCCTGCCATGTAAAAACCAAAACCTGCTACAGAAACGGAAACCACAGAAACGCTAATAAAGGATCTACGGTATCAACCCGGGGGAGAGCGCATGAAGCGGAGAAATCGGCAGACCAACCTACTCTCCTCCAAGAACGTCACACGGATTGAATTTTTAAATGTGCGTACACTACATGAAGTAGGAAGGGTAGCTCAAGTGGCCAGAGAGATGGAGAGGTTCCACCTAGACATCCTGGGCCTGTGCGAGGTCAGATGGACAATAGCCGGAAGAGTCATGCTAGCCTCGGGACACACCCTGCTGTTCTCTGGTCCACAAAGCGAAGATGATTCCACAACGGCGTCGGCTTGCTTCTCACGAAGACTGCACATAAGAGTATGCTGGAATGGGAGCCAATCAGCAACAGACTACTAAGAGCAAGGTTCCACTCGAAATTCCAGGAAGTCTCTTGGGAAGAGTTCTATGCCCAGCTCCAGAGTGTTACGAACAAGGTCCCTAAACGCGACATCACAGTAGTGATGGGAGACATGAACGCCAAGGTCGGACACAACAACTCTGGCAAGGAGCTTATAATAGGAAGAGAAGGACTAGGAAACATAAACGAGAACGGAGAGCTCTTCACTGAGTTCTGCGGCTTCAACGAACTTGTCACAGAAGGCACTATATTCGCCCACAAGGACATACACAAGGCCACATGGACATCACATGATAAGTCAGTGTGAAATCAGATCGATCACAACGCAATATCTCGTCGATGGAGAAGGACTCTCAGAGATGTCCGGGCTTACAGGGGAGCGGAGATAGGATCCGACCATGAACTCCTTATCACCGAATTGCAGTTCAGGATCTCAAGTGTCAGGAAGCAAGGCAACACAAAGACTCAACACTTCGACACCTCCAAGCTCAGAACTCCACAAGCAAGACAAGCATGCTCCATTAGCCTGAAGAATAGGTTTGAAGCTTTGGCAGACACAAATGAAGACTCCATACACAAATCCAACCTCCACATTGAAGGACATGCCATTGAGGATGTTGACACCTTCACATATCTGGGCAGTATTGTCAGCAATACAGGAGGCACAGAGGAAGACATCAAGGCCAGAATAGGAAAAGCTCTCCATGCATTTGCCACTTTGAAGCCAGTCTGGAAAAACCATAACATCCACCTGAAGACAAAATTGAGGATCTTCAACAGTAACATAAAGACTGTTCTCCTGTATGGTGCAGAGTCCTGGAGAAAAACCAAAAGTTTGGACCAACACCTGCAAGTTTTCATAAATACATGCTTGAGACATATCTTGCAGATAAGATGGCCAGACAGGATCTCCAACCAAGAGCTATGCATAAGGACTGAACAGCAGCCAGTCACTGACTCCATCCTACAGAAGAAATGGAGATGGATCAGCCATACACTGTGAAGACCACAGCCCAACATAGCCAGACAAGCACTGGATTGGAATCCCCAAGGTACCAGGTGAAGAGGAAGGCCAACACACACCTGGCAAAGAACCCTGGACATTGAGCTCTAAAAGTAGGATGTTGTGGGGAGAAGCCAAAGCCCATGCCATGGACTGAACCAAATGGCGCACTGTGGTGAAAGCCCTATAATCCGCAGGGAGCAAAGAGGATTAAGTAAGTAAGTAAGTAAAGCCAAACTTAAAAGCATACATAAATTATATACATCTTTGGGCATCAAAATGCACTATTGTCATTACAAGCTTCTTCGCAAAGAAAAAAAAAAAAAAAAATCCACACACGACAGCACGACGTTTTACTGCAAAGAGTCGCACATGACTCGTGTATGCAATAGAAATGGAATGTGTATGCAATGGAATTAGAGGTAATTTGTATATGAATGAACAGGAGGACATACCATTCACTCCTATAAACAGGCCGATGTTTGTCTGATGTATGTAAATGGTATCCAAATGGCGGCCTTTCCAAACAGGCTAATGCAGGGGTGTCCAAACTACAGCCCGCGGGCCAAATGCAGCCTGTGGTCCATTTTTACCTGGCAGCAAATTCTAAAAATATTACGGAATATGGCCCACACATGAAACTTGGCTGGACTGTATTTCATTTCTTAGTTTCAACACCAGATGGAGCTACTGAGCTAAACAAGACAGCTTCTCCAAAAGACGAAGTAAATCAAAGAAAAATGTTGCCACGTTGGGACCAAAAATGGCAGAACCAAAGAAACGCAAGTGAGCACAGAAAATTCCAGACATGGTTCACTGAAGTCAAGGGAAAGTGTGTCTGTTTGATATGACAGTGTTGCAGCGATGAAAGAGTAAATGTACAACTACAATATGGAACCAAATATCACACCTACACTGCCTACACTGGAACGAGAACAGAAGGTTAAGCAAATGATAGCTAACTTGCTAGCTCAACAACAAAAATTTTTCCGTGCTATAAGAACTCAAGAAAATGCCACAATAGCCAGCTATGAGGTAGCCCAACTCAGTAATGTGCCTCACTAAAGTCGCAGGAAAAATGTGCCCGGGGGGGGGATATTTAAAAAAAAAAAATAAAAAATAAAAAATCAGGAATTCAGTGTTAGCCTGTCCAGAAAGACAGTTGTGCAGCGGACTGAAGACTTGTCAGCTAATGTAAAACATCTTTTGATTTCTACTCCACTGCATGTGATGAGAGCACAGACGCTACAGACACAGCACCGCTGTTAATTTTTTTGTGGGGAGTTAACAATGACTTTTGCATTACAGAGGAGCTGCTTGATATTAGAAGTCTGAAGACCACAACGGGTAAGGACATTTTTGAAGTTGTGTCCGATGCAATTGACAAGATGGGACAACCTGTGTGGAGTTACAACGGATGGGGCTCCAGCTATGACAGGCCAGCACAAAGGAATGGCCTCTATGGTGTGCGCCAAACTGTAGGAGAGCGGAAGTGAGGCTGTTAAAATGCAGTGTATCATTCACCATGAAGCACTCTGTGCCAAGACAGTCCAGCTTGGCGATGTGATGGACATGATAGTAAAAATGGTCAACATAATTCGAGCACGAGGGCTCTACCACAGAGAATTTCAAGCTTTCCTAGCTGAGGTTGATGCTGAATACCGGGACCTGCTTTACCATTCTGAAGTGCGCTGGCTAAGTCATGGCTTCATGCTGCAGCAGTTTTATTCCATGAGATCAGACATCGACCAGTTTTTGAAAGTGAAGGGCTGACCTCTTTAAGAGCTGAGTGCCCCTCTATGGTTGGCAGACCTGGGGCCTCATGTACAAAGGGTGCTACGCACAAAAACATTGCGTACGCCCGTTCCCACAGCAAAGTTCAGATGTATCAAGAGTGAAATGTCCGTGGAAATGTGCGGTGCCTCACGCCAACTCCATGGCTGGCGTACGTATGTTTCTGCAGCTGTTGGTGCTTTGGCGACACTTAGAGGTGATTCTGGGAAACTGTTTATAATGTGAACATTAGTCCTCAGAGTTAAGTAAAGCGCATTTTGCAGCGAGAGCCGGTTTTCATAATGTAATCGGCGCTGTCGACTGCACACACATTGCTATAAAAGCGCCATCACAGGATGAATTTGTGTCAACAGGAAGCATTTTCTTTCGATCATTGTACAGATCACATGGGATGCGCAAATGCAATCAACTAACAAAGTGACGAGGTTTCCTGGTTCAACCACGATTCATACACCCAGAGTAACAGCATGGTTGGGAACTACAAGCTGGCACTGTGCACGATGGTGATTTCAACCATTCACCAATATATTTATTGAGTCACTGATATTTGTGAGGATGCCTGTGAGCAGGCGGTCATTTCTGTCACCGATTGCACAGCACAGCGCGGGGAGGACACGACAGCAGGAATCCCCCGTTTCTGTGACCCAGAGCTGCCGCAGAGGGTGGAGGAATTCCCGAGTCTGTGGCTGTGGCTCCTCTGCCTCACTGTCTGTTTTAAAAAATAAATAAATCGTACTTAAACATGAGTCAAAGTCTTGGATATCCTCTTCCTTGTACTGGCATGTTTACAT
>JAQMYF010000027.1:14504393-14506975 GCA_030014195.1 Neosilurus mollespiculum
TATTTATCTTCTAGGATTTTATTAGTGCAGTGAGGTTAAGCCTCCAAAACTAAATAATAATATGGATGGATGGATGGATGGATGAATGGATAGATGGGTGGATTGGTGGAGGGATGGTGTATGTATGGATGGATGGTTGGATGGGTGAATGAATGGATGAATGGACAGGTGGATGGATGGTGTATGGATGGATGGTTTATGGATGGGATGGTGTATGGATCAATAATTGGTGTATGGATGGAGGGATGTAAGAATTGAGTGATGGATAGATGGATGTATAGTTAGATGAGTTGATTGGTGGAGGGATGGTGTATAGATGAATAATTGGTGTATGGATGAATGGAGGGGTGTAAGAATTGAGGGATGAATAGGTGGATGGATGGATAGATGGGTGGATTGGTGGAGGGATGGTGTAAGGATGGATGGTTGGATGGATGAATGGATAGATGGGTGGATTGGTGGAGGGATGGTGTATGAATGGATACAATAGATGTATGGATGGATGTATGGATGGATGAATGGATAGATGGGTGGATTGGTGGAGGGATGATGTATGAATGGATGGTTGGATGGGTGAATAGATGGATGAATGGACTGGTGGATGGATGGTGTATAGATGGATACAATTGATGTATGGATGAATGGATGAATGGATGGATGGATGGATAGATGAGTGGATTGGTGGAGGGATGGATGGATTTAGAGATTTAAGGCTTTATATATATATATGGTTCTAGAATAAATGCTCTTGTACGGCCTGTTGGATGATGTTAGTGTAAACAGTTCATAACCGGTGCTGCTTGGATCCATGATGATCCTTAAGCCCTTCCTGCTTCTCTTCAGAAGGTAGATCACTTTTATGGGTGGCAGTTTGAGCCCACTGAGAAGCTCCAAGTACAGCAGCCATCATCTGGTGCCATCTCGATATGGATCGGTGAGCTGTGTGGTTCAGGCTGCCGCTCAGACAGTTTGATGTGATACAGCTGAATGTTTTTGAGGCAGCGCCCCTTCCCACATCACCGCTGTACTGTCGAGTCAAATATTTTTATCAATGATAATACAGTTTACCAATAATGCAGATATCTTCTGCATCCGAGACGTGTCCTGACTCCTTCAGGAATCGTGACTTCGTTATATACAGGGGTATTTCTCAGATGCCCGTCTGAGGGCATGGCGTGTCATTCTGCAAATGGACTTTGGATATTTCGTCTTCCTGTGAGTAAATAGATGTGCTGTGCCTTGAGGGATGCCTCTCGTGCACTTCTCTGAGTAAACCTGAATGTGAATTATGATGTCAGATGATATTAGTGCAGCTCTTCCCATATGTAGCCTCAGTGACTGTCGCAGTCCATTTTTCTAAAATCTTCCTATCTCTCTCTCTCTCTCTCTCTCTCTCTCTCTATCAGTCTGGTGGCCACAAAGGACCCTGAAAGTCCTCGGGGGAGAGCCGTACCCATGTCTCCTTCAGATTTTCTGGACAAGCTCATGGGAAGGACCTCAGGCTACGACGCCAGAATTAGACCCAACTTCAAAGGTACGGCATAGAAGCTTTATGAACGAGTGTTTAATTTTTCTTCTTCACTGTTTTAGTGTGGGGTCATGGTGGCGTAGTGGTTAGCACCACTCCTTCACTGCAGAAAGGTCCTGGGTTTGGGGGGTCAGGGGGTTTCTACGTAGCGATGCATGTTCTCGCTGTGCTTCCTTGGGTTTCCTCTGGGTACTCTGGTTTCCTCCAACAGTCCAAAGACACGAGCATTAGGCTGATTAGCTGTTCGGTGTGAGCATGAATGCGTATGCTTTCGAGTGTTTTGATGCAATGGACTGGCCGTGACTCTGGTAGGATTAAGCAGTTTGGCATATGGATGGATGGATCGATGGATGTTTCAGTCTACTTGCTTTTAAATCAATGATGGGATAAGATTTAAAAGATTTGTGATCGTTTCTTCTATAGATTACGGATCAGAGAATAAAATCCTCATAAACATGTTCATAACACTTGCGGAATTTGGCAGACACCCTTATCCAGAGTGACTTACATTTTTATCTATAGGTTAAGGGGCTTGATCAAGGGCCCAAGAAAGGGAGGTTGATGGTACAGGGGCTTGAACCTCCAACCTTCGGCCCAGTAACCCAGAGCCTTATCCAATGAGCCACCATTGCCCCCAAACTTTAATAAATTCCTGTTTAATGGTCTGTCAAATTCACATACCATACATGGCACTTCTAAGAGGACAATCACAAACAGCACAAAGTTTTGGCGCCCCTTTATGTCATCTATTAATTAAACACGACATCACTGCAGCTGAAAAAAAAGTTTAAGAAACTGTACATATTTCATTCATGTGGAAATGTTTTTCATTTTGGTGGCGCGGTGGCATAGTGGTTAGCACGTCCTCCTCGCAACAAGAAGGCCTGGGTTCAATTCCTGGGCTCAGGCCGTTTCTGTGTGGAGTTTGCATGTTATTCCTGTTCTTGCATGGGTTTCCTCCAGGTACTCTGGTGTCCTCCCACAGTCCAAAAACATGCACAGTAGGCTAACTGGCTGTTCCTAATCACCCCTAGGTGTGAGTGTGAGTGTAAAT
>JAQMYF010000027.1:14507222-14523887 GCA_030014195.1 Neosilurus mollespiculum
AGTCCAAAAACATGCACAGTAGGCTAACTGGCTGTTCCTAATCACCCCTAGGTGTGAGTGTGAGTGTAAATGGTTGTGTGAGTGTGTGTGGTGACACTGTGATGGTCTGGCGAGCTGTTCAGGGTGTCCCCCGCCCTTGCCTGAAGTCGGATGAGATGGGCTCCAGCCAATTAGGATTAAGCGGCTTAGAAAATCAATGAATATATACAGAACCATAGTAATAGAGTTGAAAAGTCAAAAAAAAACGTTGACAAGTTTCTCCAAGCCACCACAAACACACACTATTGGCTTCTAATTAAAAAATAAATTCCTTGTTTCCCAATTTGTCTTCAATCTATGTTATAATTATTCACCCCCACATCTTCTAAACACCAGGCCTGGTATCTTACAGTGATAACAAACCAACATCGCTCTCAGTTTGGCCTCAGGGTTAAAGCCTCCCAAATGAGACATCTAGCAGTCCAGACCAGGCCATTTCAGTCACATATCTGGTTTAGGCAGATAAGAGTGTTGGATATATTGATGGCTAGTATATTTTGGAAAACCTTGAGTAAAAAGTCTATATATATGGCATGAAATGTCAAATTTTTACCATGTGAAGGGTTTTCCCAGACCCCCACAGATACAGCACATACAGCATGTCACTGGTTTAATTGGACAAGTTCAGCTTGTCCTTAACACCAGACCTGTTGTAGAAAAGTGACAACAGGCCATCAGTATATATAATAAAAAGGATGTCAGGGTGTCATGATGTGAAGGCTTTTTTAAGGCTACCACACATATACACTGCAAAATGACAGCTAGTTAAAATATTTTAAATATATCAAAATGATCTAGCACTTCCTATCGAAAGATGACAAGGCACCAAATTTGAGATGATATTACAGCTATTTCTGTTCAATTTCTGTTCCCTAATTTAGCCATGACCAATTCCCACCCATCAAGTGTTGCCTCCCTATCACGTCACTGCCAGCAGTACAGTGCAGTGGTGGCTCAGGGGTTAACGCTCTGGGTTACTGATCCAATGGGTTAGGAGTTCAAGCCTCACCAATCTACCACTGTAGGGCCCCTGAGCAAGGCCCTTAACCCTCAACTGCTCAAATGTATGAAAATAGTAAATGTAAGTCGCTCCGGGTAAGGACGTCTACCAAATGCCATAAATTCAAATGTAAATGTACCACCAACCAGAGATGGGTGTAAGTAAGCATGTGGCACATGATGTTGACACCTGCATCTTTATGAACTGCTTGTACATAGGCATTCAGGGGAAGCCTAATACACTTAAAAAGAAAGTGCGTAAGCTCACAGATGCCCACAATTGGCTGGTGATCCCTGTAAGTGGCAGTAATGTGGTCATATGTATGCCATCTCTCCTTCCTGTGAAAGCCAATCAGCTTCGATTGCCTTGGAAGTCACGCACCTTATCAATAAGCCACTCAGGAGCTCAATATTAGAGCTATTTCTTGACTGGAACCAACTAATGCTAAGATTTTGGGCAAGTAATTTTATCTGTCGGCCGTCTGTAACTTTTCTTCTTATATTCATTCATTCAGTAAATCACTTAATCCTACCAGCGATATAAATAGGCTAAAGCCCATCTCAGCCACCACTGGGCGAACACCCTAAACAGCTCACCAGACCATCACAAGGCCAACACACATACAACCATTCACACTCACACCTAGGGGCAATTTAAAACAGCCTACTAGCCTAATGTGCATGTCTTTGAACTGTGGGAGGAAACCGGAGTGCCCAGAGGAAACCCAGGCAATCACAGGGAGAACACAAAACTTCCCACAGAAACGCCCTTGCCACAGTTACGTTCACACCTGGTGCAATTTGGAACAGCCAGTTAGCCCAATGTGTGTGCCTTTGGACTTTGGGAATGCAGTGCAACAGCATGTAACCATCAAACAAACACCCTCGCCAACCACTGGGTGTAAACCCAGGACCTTATTACTGTGAGGCAAGAGTGCTAACAACTACAGCACCGTGTTGCCCTCCAAGTTACTTTGTTGGTCTTGTATAACAATATTTTTATTCAGATCACCTCCACATCTCCTAAACACCAAGCTTTGATATTTATAACATTTTAAGCCTCTGAGTTAAAGCTTCTCAAACGAGACATCTGGCAGTCCAGATCAGGCCAATTTGGGCCAAATATGGTTAAAACATGAAAGCTAGCTCTGGCAATGGGAAGTGTATCCTGGTCCAAATAAAGAAGCCGCACCTAAACTTGGGAATCTGTGGCCAGGATGGTTGGGTAATGGCCAAATTTGGACTGAAGGTACATCGTGAACTCATGTGTCATCGGGGTGAAATTGTGATGGTTTTCTACCCAGATTCAGCTACCATGATGTCACAGTGGTGTGTGTGGGTGAACACATGCACTATCCTCCACAATAGCTATTCGAGAGGCTTTAGACATACACAGCACCTTAGCATAGCAACATCTGTTTCAGGAGCCAGTCAAGGACATGTGTCTCTAGAGCATAAATCAGGCCGCCAGACAGGTATCAGTGTGTACACTGTACTTTATATTTTCCAGAAGAATATAACTAAAATGAAGAGATGTTTAAGAGATTGTGTAAAAGGTTGGCGCAGAAACTTCCTGACAAGGAACCAGGTCAGCTGCATTCATTCCCATGATCTAATAAATCTAATCTAATCCAGATGGGCTGCATTCATGAAAAAGTTTTTTAGGGTTTTTTTTTGCAGTCCTTAATTGGCAGGATAATGCAGAGTATGTCCACTAACCTCGCCAAAAAGAGTGTTGGTGGTATTTATTGTTTTAAAAATAACGGGGCTTGACAAGGTGCCCATCTAGCAGGTTTGAAGCCAGGTCAATACCGCAGTCATAGGTGACCAGGTAACCATGGATGCTCATTGGCCGAGCTCTGGCAGGAGGGAGAGATGGCATGTCTGTGAGCTCATTCATACCAAAAGTTGGAGAGCTATCCGAGTGTGTTAGGCCGGCCCCTTTTACGAACTGCAGTCCGTAAAGGATGCGGGTAGAGCATCGCGTGACATGGAGGGGACATGTTCGTGCTTATGCCTCTTCCTGGTTGGTGGTGATAATATGTGGTAGGAAGGTAACACTTGAGGGGTGGAATTTGGATATAGCTAAAATTAGGTAAGAAAAATGACGGGGGAACCCAAAAAAACAAACAAAAAAAAACATGTGTTTGGTGGCATGGTTGCTTGGTGCTTAGCATTGTCTCCTCATAACAAGAAGATTCTTGGTCCAAATCTTTTGCCCAACTGGGACCTTTCATGGGGGTAGTGCCGGCTCTGTTGGCAAGGCTCTAGGCTACTAATTAGAAGGTTGGGGGTTCAAATCCCAATGTCCAAGCTGTCACTTTTGGGCACTTAAGCATGACCCTCACTACCTTTCACACTGACACCTAGGGAAAATGTTTTGAACAGCCAGTTGGCCTAATGTCCAGGTATTCGGACTGAGGAAGGAAACCAGAGTACTCAGAGGAAACCCACGCAAGCACCGGGAGAACATGCAAACGCTACACAGAAACGCCCACATCCGGAGAACGAACCTAGGACCCTTTTACTGTGAAGTGGACTTGCTAACCACTGCGCCACCATGTGAACAAGGCCCTTAACCCTCAACTGTATATTATATATGTGCAATGTCCTCATCATGGTTCTGCAGGTTTTCTCCAGCAGTCATGCACTTTGGTAAGACAAGCACTAGTCAACTGCACAAATTGTCCCTAGGTGTTAATAGATAGATTAGCAACCTGTTCAGGGTGTAACCCCGCCTCTTACCCGAAGTCAGCTGGGATTGGCTCCAGCTTCCCCATTAAGCAGTGCAGATAAAAGATGGATGGTAGTACCTTGCTGTGAGCTTGTTTTATATCCATACATGACAACAAATGAAAAACGTAGTTATCGTTTCCTCTCATGTTGTGCTTTCATGTGTAACAGCATAACAGCTGCCATTACAAAAATGATCCTTCACTAATTAAACAAACTGCTTTCTAATTAAACTTTTCTCTAGGTCCACCTGTCAACGTGTCCTGTAACATATTCATCAACAGTTTTGGCTCCATCGCTGAGACGACTATGGTACGTATTCTGACAGTGGCATGCATTTTCATTACGGCACCAACCAATCAGCCATAACATTAACACCACCGGGCTGGTCCATGGTTAGGCAGTACCATACCCAGCAAGCTGTAATGCACTGTGTGTTCTGACTTCTTTTTATCACCGCCAGCATTAGTAGTTTCCGCAGTTTGTGCTACAGTAACTCTTGTGTAGAATCAGACCAGACGTGCTAGCCTTCGCGCATCAGTGAGCCCTGGGCACCCATGACACTCTTGCCAGTTGTCATTTCTTGGACCAACTTTAAGTAAATGGGTACTAACCTGCAGTAAGACCTGCAGTTTTGGGAATGAATAGACCCAGTTGTTTATTCATCATAATGATGCCCTGTCAAAGTTACTCTAATCCTTACGCTTGCTCATTTTTCCTTCTTCAAACACATCAACTTTTTGAAACATCGGCAGATGGCACTGTAACGGGATAATCATTATATTATTATAAATAATTAAAGGATTTCTCCCCACAGTCCAAAACCATGCACAGTAGGCTAACTGGCCGTTCCAAATCGCCCCTAGGTGTGAGTGTGAGTGTGAGTGTGAGCGTAAATGGTTGTATGTGTGTTGGCCCTGCGACGGACTGGCGAGCTTCTCAGTGTGTACCTCGCCCTCGCCCAGAGTTGGCTGAGGTGGACTCCATCCTCCCAGTGACCCTAATTAAGATTAAGCAGCTTAGAAAATAAATGAATGGATGAATGAATGGAATTGAAGGAAGTGGATAAGAATAGCTGGTGATATCATATAAATCGTAGAGCTGTGATATTAATTTTCAGGACAGAGGGGTTGACATGCTTCAGTTTCTCAGTAACATGACACGATGTGTTTGTTTTCTTATTAAGTTCACACTCATATGCATGTCTTTGGACTGTGGGAGGCAAGCATGGAGAGAACATGAAAACTCCACACAGAAACGCTCGAATCCAGGACTCAAACCCAGCCCCTTCTTGCTATGAGGCGGACACGCTAACTACTACGCCATCGTGCCGCCTCCATACATACAGTACAGCAATTATCTGAATTCTAAATTATTAAGTCTACTGTTGAATGTTTAGGGATTTGCTGCACATTTTCACATCCCCAAGAACCCCATCATTAATCCTGAAGGCACTCACGGGGACAGCTAATCTAATGGACCCAACTCGCATCGTGTGTATATTTTTTTCCCGTTTAGCCGCAGCACTGTGCGTCACACATTGCTCTTGGGGAGTCATCGTGTTGCCTCGAGCTCCATCTCCTCTGACCCGATGAAATAATGAAGTCACATTAAGCTATTAGCAGAAAATCCAGTTCATAATCAAGTGTGAATTGAATGACAAAGCAACACAGGGTGCCACAGAGATGCTAATCGTGTTTGTGTACGCTGAACAAGGCGGTTATTAGAAACCGTCATGTTTACTCTTATTTACTCTCTATTTCCTCTCACTCTCCCTCCCGTGCACCTGCTGAGTCTAAAGCTGTTTAGGATGTACTATACTGGAATAGAGCGAGCTGATTGGTTCACTGTCTCGGAATTTGTGTGGATAATGCTCGAATCAAAGTGATGGACATTCCAAGTTTGTCGTGGTCACTTGTTGGAGTCGGCGTCTTGTTTTAGTTTCCTTTTTTTCTGTGTTTGTGTATAGTATATCCTGTACAGAAACACCTCCATAGAGCCATATGTACCTCCATATGTTTGAACAGTCAGTTCAGCAAATGAATGAATGATTATATGATGCAACTTCCTGTGAAACCCGGGTGGCACAGTGGCGCAGTGGCGCAGTGCTTAGCATATTCGCCTCACAGCAAGAAGGTCACGGGTTTGATTCCCGGGCTCGGGGCGTTTCTGTGTTTGCATGTTTTCCGTGTGCTTGTGTGGGTTTTTCTCTGGTTACTCTGGTTTCCTCCCACAGTACAAAAACAGTCACAGTAGGTTAATTGGCTGTTCCAAATCACCCTTAGGTGTGAGTGTGAGTGTGAATGGTTGTGTGTTGACCCCGCGGTGTTCCCACCCTCACCCAGAGTCGGCTGAGACGGGCACCAGCCTCCCCGTGACCCTAATTAGGATTAAGCGGCTTATAAAATGAATGAATGAATGAATCCTGTGGAACATGTTAGATGTTATAGGGTATCAGGGGTGAGTGAATAAGTGAAAATATAATTTTTTTCAGGTTATTAAAAGCACTAATGCAAAATAATCTGAGGTTTTGAAGTACCATTCTGGTATGATTATATTATTTAAAATAAAGTTGGTTAGTCATGTGGGACCGAACAGAAATGCTGTGTTCTGGTAGTGAGCTTTGTGATAATGGTGGTTTATCTGAAAGACTGTGAGTTCTAGGCCCCTCGATAAAACTCTCAACCCTCATCTTCTAAGCATTATCCATGGATCATAGACTCAGATGTAAATTGCTTTGGATTAAAGCGTCTAGTGGATGAACAAATGTAAAGTAACCGTGTGTAAAGCCAAGCAAGTATTCCCTCATGAGGGGAACTAGAAAAAAAGAAACAGATGAGCTCAGATAGCATCTGTACACCTCTCTTTTTTTCATCCATTCATTATCTGCATCCTGTTAGGGTTGCTGGGAAACTAAAACCAGTACAGACAGGTCGCGAGCCGATTACAGGAATAACACACACACAAACAACCTTTCACACACACACACACTCTCACCTAGGGGCAATTTAGAGTAGCCAGGTGTCCTAATGTGCATGCATATCTTTGGACTGAGGGAGGAAACCGGAGTTCCCTGAGGAATCCCACACAAGCACGGGGAGAACATGCAAACTCCACACAGAATCGCCCCTGCCAGCTCCACCCACATCCATGGGACTCAAACCCATGACCTTCTTACTATGCCACCACGTTTTTTATTCTTTTTCATCCACTTCCTGCATTTTCAGAATCATACAAGGAATGTTAGAAGAAAATAAAAACATCAATTAACTGTAAGATTTTTAAAAATTAAAAGGAGAATAAAAATTTAAAATAGAAAATTAAATTTCGTACAATCCCACATCAACAGCAGGTCTTGCCTCTCTCTCTCTCTCTCTCTCTCTCTCTCTCTCTCTCTCTCTCTCTCTCTCTCTCTTTCTCTCGCCCCCTCTCTCATTCTCTCCCTCTCTTTCTCTTTCATTATCTCTCTTTCTTTCTCACTCCCTCTCTCTTTCTCTCTTTCATTCTCATTATCTCTCTCTATCTCTCCCCTCCATCTTTTCCCCCCTCTCTCCCTCCCTCTTTACCTCGTCTCTCTCCTCTCTATCTCTCTTTCTTTCTGTATCTCTCCCCCCCTCTCTCCCCCTTACCTCCTCTCCCTTTTCACCTCTGTCTCTTTTCTTCTCTCTATCTCTCCCTGTTTTAATTGCTCTCTCTCTTTCTCTGTCTTTCTCCCCCCCCTCTCTCTATCTCTCCCTTACCTCCTCTCCCTTTTTACCTCTGTCTCTTTATCTCTCTCCCTGTTGTAATTTCTCCCTCTCTTTCTCTCTTTCTTTCCCCTCTACTTCTCTCTCTCTCTCTCTCTCTCTCTCTCTCTCTCTCTCTCTCATATTCTGCAGAAAGGAACTCGCTCCAAAGTCAGTAAATCTGACGAGTTTGCACTCCCTGCTCTATAAGAACACCTTAAGATTATAAAGATATAAATGATAGATATTCGGGATAAACCATTTGTCCATAAATGAAAAAGTCAGCAGTTTATTAATATACTGCACATTTACCTCCATAAGTATTGGCACCCTTTAAAAGGACAACCACGCAACACAAGGACTGATGAACAGGGATCGTTTAATTACACTGGAACAGTAAGAGTAGCAGTATTTCCCCTGAAATGTATTTACACCCCAAAGGAACATGGGGAATAAATCGAAATACATCATAGGGTTTTATATTACTTGCTCTCTGTCTCCAAAAGAGCTGCTTTCTCATCTTCACGGATCTGCTATTGAGTAACAAAGAGCTTACGAAATCAGAGACAGATGGTTGGCAATAAAAAAAGAAACTCAGTGCTGTTGTTGCCTGTAGGGAGCACGTCGTATGATATTAATAGAGTCGGAGTACCGATAATTCGGAATGCACTGAGTGCACAGAAACCTAAAGACTTTTTAAATGCAAATCATGTAGGTGTTCTACATGTGTGTGCGTGTGTGTATACATACATATATTTAAGGGCAGCAGGTTGGTGTAGCAGGTAGTGTTGCCGCTAGATATGGAGGCACGGCGGCGTAGTGGTTAGCATGTCTGCCTCACAGCGCCGGGCTAAGTGAGGGAGTTTCTGTGTGAAGTTTTCCCACTGTGTGTGATGGTTTCCTCTTGGTACTCCGGTTTCCTTCCTCAGTCCAAAGACATGCACATTAGGCTTAACTGGCTTTTCCAGATTGCCCCTAGCTGTGATGGACTGGTGAGCAGTTCAGGGTGTACCCTGCCTTCACCCAGAGTCAAATGAAATAAGCTCCAGCCTCCCTGCAACCCTAGTAGGAGTAAAGCGTTCAGCAAATAAAGGAAGAAGGAAGGTTATGAAGGGTGCCAATAATTTTGGAGAATATAACAACAGATAAACAGGGTTTAATGGCAAAATAATCAATGAACAAATAAATAAACAAATAAATGAATACATTTGCATTTACCACTATAACACATCAAATTTTTAATATAACATACATTTATTATAATTCAATCAATTATTTTCTAATCCGCTTTATCCTAATTAGGGTCGCGGGGAGGCTGGCGCCCATCTCAGCCGACTCAGGGCGAAGACGGGAAACAACCTACACACATACAACCCTTCATACTCACTCACACACCTAGGGGCAATTTGGAACAGCCAATCAGCCTACTGGGCTTGGTTTTGGACTGTGGGAGGAAACCGGAGCACCTGGAGGAAATCTGGAGAGAACATGCAAACTCCACACAGAAACGCTCTGAGCCCGGGAATCAAACCCAGGGCCTTCTTGCTGTGAGATGGACGTGCTAACCACTGCACCACCGTACCGCCCCTATATTTTAATGTAAAAAAAACAAAAAAAAAAAACAAAGGTTTTCCCTCAAAGTTAATTAATAAATCAATAAATATTCCCTTCACATGTTACACGAGTTGTTTAGGCAGAACTGTTGCTATCAGTTTTCCTCAGGTTCTCTGTATAGAAAGTAGAACATTAGAGCCACATTGCACAGTACTGAAGAGCTTTTGTTTTTAAAGACCCAGGCCATGTCCATCTGTGATCTGCTTCATTCAGACTCGCTGTTGATGATGTAATCTCAGTAAAGTGGAGCGGTGCATCGCCGCATCACTGCATCACCGAGCGGCACCGAGTTCCCCACGGGCCAGGACTGACCATCATGGACGTGTTACATAACGTCACTTCTGGGGTACTGAGTTCATTGGGAGGCTTTGGTGACAAATATGGTACATCATTATGCAAGTAAAGAAAAGGGAAGCAAAGTTGGTTTAAAAGATTTCACATTTTTTCTCATCAGTAAGTGCCTAATGCTGGTCCCTGTGGGTCCTGAGTCTATCCTGGGAACCTTGGATAAAATGCCAGTACATCACCATCACACACATATACACTTTCACTCAAACCTCGGGACTATTCGACTAGTCAGTCAGTTTTGTATTTTTCCCCATTTCTCTCCCTAATTTACTCGTATCCAATTCCCACCCATCAAGTATTGCCTTCCCTATCACACGACCACCACCGACCAGGGAGGGGCGTAAGCATGCACATGCTCCCTCCATCACATGCAATGCTAGCTACCCGCCTCTTCTCGAACTGCTGCGCATGCGTATTTGGGGGCGGTCTAACACACTCAGAGGGAAAGCGCTATCCGCCTCTTCGTACGAATGAGCTCACAGACGCTCATGATTGGCGGGTGATCTCTGTGAGTGACAGGGAAGTGAGCATATGCTCCCATTGGCTCCCGGTCACGGATGGCTGTAAAACTGCATATTTTGGGCGGTAGGATGAAACTGAAGAACCCAGAGTAAGCTGACATAGTAATCATTCAAACCACTTATTCTGGTTCCTGTTCCTCCAATGGACTGGAGTCCTGGATGATGGCAGGGTACCCTCGGAACTCCAGAATATCCAACTAACCTAATGTGCATGTCTTTGCACTGTGGGAGAAAATCCACACAAGCACCAAGGCGCTCGGGCCCAGAACCTTCTTGTTGTGAGGAGTTAGTGGGTGCTAACCATTACGCCACTGCTCTCAGGTGAACATACAATACGTATGAGGTCCATGTATACACAGTCACCCGAACCCTGGATCATCTACAGAGGTGTGAGGAGAAACACTACCTGCTACACCAACGTGCCGCCCTTAGACAGTAATGTAGCTGGTTAGGTAGCTAGCGACTTAAGGGCTAATACTGTTTTCGCCACTGCTGCATGCTTGTGGTTAAAGGCTATCCTCAGGTCAATAAGTATATTAAGTCTTCAGATTAAGTTTGAGACCCGAGCTCAGGCATTTCTGTGTGGAGTGTGCATGATCCCCCCATGCTTGCATGGGTTTCCTCTGGGTACTCCAGTTTCCTTCCACTGTCCAACGACATGCACATTAGGCTAACTGGCGATTTCAAATTGCCCCTAGGTGTGAAAGTGAGTGTGAATGTGTGTGTGTTGCCCTGTGATGGACTGGGGAGCTGTTCAGGATGTACCACCACCCCAACCGACCCCCTTCGCCCAGTGTCGGCCCCCCCTCCAGCCTCCCTGTGACACTGGTAGTGATGCAGTGTGTTTTTATTTTTTGTTTATTTGTTTATGTTCTTGTGTAGTATATATGTTACAGTCAACGTCTAGAACCAGTAAATGTGTAAAATTTTTTCAGTCAATCTGTAAAATGACTGATTCACTCAGGCGATGTACATATTAACTAAGATTTTTAGTCATTTTACAGATTGACAGAAAAATGAAGTTTACTTTTTGACACATTGACTGAAATCGTTCGTCTAGACGAACGTTACCACATACGTTCCTACGTACGTTACTACGTACTACGTACGTTTCTTTTTCACGATTGCCACAAAAACAAATTATTCCAGCACCTCCTGTCATGCTCGAGTCCAGCCTTGAAGCGTTTACACCTATTTGAACCACACTGATTGCTGCTCCCTGCACAGTTACGCCCGGTAAATCCCTGTCCACCGCACTTCAATTCATCTTGTGCTGCGTGCCGAAGGCTAACTTCCCCGGGTCATGCGGATTGACTCTCTTTATAAAGCGACAGCCATTTATCCACTCCCACGTTAGGTTTCATCCACTGAAACGCCCCGAGCGAGCCCCGGAATCGAACCCCGAACCATTTTGCTGAGAGGCGGACATGCTAAACACTGCGACACCGTGCCACCCCATTCCTGTGTAGTATAAATTCATTTTTTTTCATTTTTAATCTTTATAGGCTTTGTAGCCTAAATAGATGATTTCTAATTGTGACCATGAACCCAGTTAACAAATATTGATTTTACTGATGTTCTATTGAGTGTCCAACTCTCGTAATCATGAGAAAGGCTAGCATTAAAGAAATGCTGCTAAGCTGGATGCTGTGTTGCTTGTTGTGACCTCATCCTGTCTCATTGGATTTATTTGGCAGAATTATAAAGGCACTTGTGAAAGATTTATTGGATCTTGTCGAGCCTGACATTTCAGCATGTGGTTTAATTGTGCCAAAACATCTCGAGAGCGCGTCGATCGATGTTTAAACCAGATTAGCACTGAGTACTTATCACCCTGGTGGAATGTTCTGGAAATCTCCCGGTGCATCTGCCAATCTGCCACGGCACTGAAAATTCAATTGATGATATTAAATTTGAGGAGCTCGGCTCAGGTCTCGGAGTGCTACGGAGTGTTATTGAGGACGGGGTCATGGCAACGCCGGGGAAAGTTTTTGATTAAAGGTTAAAAGTTTAGATGAATAGATTTGCGAAAAGCCAGTTTGATGTAATTGGCTGAGCGGGCTGACGGTGCTGTACTCTTTGATGGAATGATGTAAATACTGATGTTGCTAATGACAACGTTTCCTGAGGGACATCAGATAATTGAGAGGCAGTTCATTAGATTTGAATGCTGGATTAAGAACTGGAATAATGATGGTAAATAATGGACAAAAACTTTCATATTTTTATATTTAGCAAAAAAAAAAAAAAAAAAAAAAAAAAAAGGCACAGACATCAGGAAGTCTGGCGTGATAGTCATCCTATCTTACTTAGAGAGAACTAAGATTATCTAAATAACATGGTGATGTAGTGGTTAGCACGTCCGCCTCACAGCAAAAAGATCATCAGTTTGGTTCCCGGGCTCGGCGAGGGTATTTCTGTGTGGAGTTTGCATATTGGTGCTCATATGGGTTTCCTCAGGGTACCCCGGTTTCCTCCCACAGTCCAAAGACATACACAGTAGGCTAACTGGCTGTTCCAAATTGCCCCTAGGTGTGAGTGTGGTTCTAAATGGTTGTGTGTGTGTGTGTGTGTGTGTGTGTGTGTGTGTGTGTGTGTGTTGGCCCTGAGATGGACTGGCATGCTGTTCAGGGTGTACCCTGCCTTTGCTCATAGTCGGCTGAAATAGGCTCCAGCCTCCCTGCAACCCTAATAGGATTAAGCGGCTCAGCAGAAGAATAAATGAGAGAACGAATGTTGATGCTTTCCTATTGGTCGATGTAAATCACCTGGCATAGCAGCTGACACAGTGTGTGTTGCCCTGTGATGGTTTGGCAAGCAATTCACTGTGTGCCACTCCTTTGCCCAGTATCGGCTGAGATAGGCACCAGCCTCCCCACGACCCTAGTAGGATTAAGTGGTTCGGCAAATGAATGAATGAATGAGTAACACTCATTATATCAGTATATCAATGACAAAAATGATCATAAATGAATTGTAAAACCTGCTTGCATTAGCATTAGCATTAGCATTTAAAGATCATTAGAGTCTTGGGGGATTGTTCTTTAAAACCAGGACAGGAGATCATAACGTCATTCAGGTTTCTATAATAACATTCATAATAATGTTCAGTCTTCCATGGTTTCCATGGTGGTCAAAATGTACATGGAACTCCGACTGGCACATATGCATTGCAGTTACTGCTGACAGACATGACGACTGTGACACATGCATGGCAGATGCTCACATTTCTCAGACAAGTCCATATTTGTTCTGGACATCTTTGTGACAGACTACCGCCAAAATGTTCCCGTAATGGCCTCGGCAGTCCCAGCTACAGTTTCAGCCAGCTGTGTGAGACTTTAGCCTGAGTTGTGACGACTCCAAGGAAGAGACTGGGTTTAAACATACAGATATACCAGTAATAAATATTAACATAGAGGTGCATGTGACATGCTACATACACCATGAATTACGCAGCGGGTGATTTGAGTAAACAGTATCATTCGAATTTTCTGAAATAGTCTTTTTCAGTAATTCAGAATTCGTTTGCTAGAGTCACCCATTCGGCGACTCTTGGCTTTGACTGACATTAAGCTGTGTGTTCCCTCTCAGGATTACAGAGTGAACATCTTCCTGCGGCAGCAGTGGAACGACCCACGTCTGGCCTACAGCGAGTACCCAGACGACTCTCTTGATCTCGACCCCTCCATGTTAGACTCCATCTGGAAGCCGGATCTGTTCTTCGCAAATGAAAAAGGTGCACACTTTCACGACGTCACCACCGACAACAAGCTGCTGAGGATATTCAAGAACGGCAACGTCCTTTATTCTATACGGTGAGTCTTATCCGGAATTTCTTCTTCTTTCTTCTCTTTCTCTTTTTCTTCTTCGTCATCCTACTTCTTCTAACTTTCCTTCTTCTTGCTTCCTGTTTTGCTTTTTCTTCGTGCCTAGTTTTCTTCCTACCTCTTCCTCTTCTTTTTCTTCTTCACCTGCTTCTTTTTTCTTATTCTTCTGGGAAACAGTGTACAGGTGTCCTCGACTTGCGACAGGTCCCGTTCCTACATCGCGCTGATTTAGTCGTAAGTCGGATCATACCACTGAACTATGCTAATGCAGTAGCAAACGCAAAATCGAGGATATAAAAACACATTTCTATGACACATGAAGTCATAACTAGCAGTATGTAAGACATATGGAGGACAAATATACAATAATAAAGTAAACAATCCAAAAAAGAGAACAATTCCTTACTGTCACCTCTGCGGTTGACTGAATAGTACAATAACAGCAGATGATTGAATACATACAATACATACAGTACCCAGTGTTGTTTACATGTTTATAGGGATATCAGCATGGTCAGATTGTAAATAGAACACGTGGGATAGTTCTTCTGGTTCCGCTGAGATTATCCACTGAAACAATAGTGAGGTTTGGGTATCCATGTGGAACCATCCACAGCAGAAGAAGGTGAAGGTGAGTGACAAGCGCAGACGCTCGGAGCAGACGTTGCATCAGGATGAATCAGAGAGTCGATCAGACAGGAAGGAAGGGAAGGTGGGGTGTAGTGTGGTCGGGGGTAGACGGTTAGGTAACACACAGACCTGTGAGAGAGGATGAGGAGTGTAGGGTAGATATGAGATGACATTGCATGCGCTCTCCAGCCTGATCCCTCAGGAAACAGGAGAGGTGGAGTATAATTAAAACATGGGCAATCTGCAGCTGTCAGCCTTTCCCCATTTCAGTCGCGCACATTACTGACTCCTGCTCGGAATTGCTTGGTACAAAACTAGCTTGCACAAAATAATGAAATAAATTAATATGATAACTGCAAGCAGCAATCCACACGGTCCAGTCACCTTTCAGAAACACTGCTCACGGTGGCCAGTTGTTGCCAAGTTATATGAATAATACCACTGCAGATTTGGTGATGGTGGCTCAGTGCTAGCGCTCTGATATGCCTGATTAAAGAGCTGATGGCTAAACTGGAGGACTGATGGCTGGTCCTGATCAGAACTACACTTAGAGATTAGGTCTTGTTCAGCAGAAGCCAAGAAATCAAGTTTCACATCTGTATGACCAATGGGTTAGTCTTTATTATCTGTTTTAGGGCAGAAACAAGAGAAAGAAATTAAAGAAGAAGAAGCAGCAGCAGAAGTAGTAGAATGAGGAAAAGGTGTGAGCAGCAGTAAAAGCAGCAGAAGAAGGAGAAAAAGAACCCGAAGAAGAAGCAGCAGTGGCTGAAGTGAAACCAGAAAAAGAAGAAGAAGAAGAAGAAGAAGAAAGAAAGAAATTTAGTAGATGAAGGATAAGCAGTAGTAGAGCCAAAAAAAGAACAAAAAGAAGAAGAAGAAGAAGAAGAAGAAGAAGAAGCTGTAGATAAGGAATAAGCAGTAGTTGAGCCAGAAAAAGTAGAAGAAGAAAGAAGAAGAAAAGTTAAGAGAAGAAAGTAAAAGAAAAAGAAGAAGCACAAATAGAGCTAGAAGAAGAAGAAGAAAAAGTAGTAACAGTAGTGGAACCAGAAGAAGAAGCAGAAGCAAAAGAAGAAGAAAAAATAGGAGTAGAAGAAGGAGTAGAAGAAGAGGAAGAGGAAGAGGAAGAAGGAGAAATAGAAAAAGAAGAAGAAGAGTAGGAGGAAGAAGAAGAAGAAGAAAAAGAAGGAGAAGAAGAAGAAGAAGGAGGAGGAGGAGGAGGTAGAAGAAGAAGTAGAAGAAGAAGTAGAAGATGAAGAAGAAGAAGAAGAAGAAGAAGAAGAAGAAGAAGAAGAGGATGAGGAAGAGGAAGAAATAGAAGAAGAAGAAGAGGAGGAGGAGGAGGAGGTAGAAGAAGAAGTAGAAGAAGAAGTAGAAGATGAAGAAGAAGAAGAAGAAGGAGAGGATGAGGAAGAGGAAGAAATAGAAGAAAAGAAGAAATAGAAGAAGAAGTAGAAGAAGAAGAGGAGGAGGAAGAAGAATTAGAAAAAGAAGAAGAATTAGAAGAAGAGGAGGAGGAGGAAGAAGAGGAGGAAGAAGAAGCAGTGCTTGACCGGATTTTCTTTGCATCCCATTTTAATTTGCGTAGAGTGTAAACTATACTGTACTGTTTCCTCCAGTCTACTGTAAGATCCTCTATTCATATGAAAGCAGTGATAGAACTCATTCTAATTGGTATTTTTTTGTTTGTTTGTTTGTTTGTTTGTTTGTTTTGTTTGTAGATTGACTCTGACACTTTCATGTCCGATGGATCTAAAGAATTTCCCTATGGATGTCCAGACGTGCATCATGCAGCTGGAGAGCTGTGAGTAATCTGGGCTTTTCATCCTTTTCCTATTTCACAGGATTCATTGTAATTGTTCATCACTGCCTCACTTGGGGCTCCTATCCTGGTATCCCTGAGTGTAATTGTCACACCGATATGTGACTGAAGTGAAGGCTGATGCAGAGATGCAGAATGTAATATAAAAAGAAGTTTACTGAGAACCAGGCAGAGATTTCCAGAACACAGTCCAAGCTTAAGGTCGGGAAGGTACAGATACCATGATGAGCCAAGCAGAGTATCACAGGTATAACTAACTCACTGTCGAGGAACAGCCAGGAAGAGATCATACACAAACAGTCACACTCTCTGCAAAGATCGGGAACGGGCAGGAAGAAAGTTTAGGACTCGAACCCAGGACCTGTTTGCTGTGAGGCAAACGTGCTAACAACTGCACCACCGTGCCA
>JAQMYF010000027.1:14564654-14586692 GCA_030014195.1 Neosilurus mollespiculum
AGTGTGTTAGGCCGCCCCCAAATACGCATGCACAGCAGTTCGAAAAGAGGCGGGCGGTAGCATCGCATGTCACGGAGTGGGCGTGTGCTTGCTTGCGCCCCTACCTGGTCGGTGGTCGAGTGATAGAGAAGGCAAAAAGTTGATGGGTGGGAATTGGAAACAAAACAAAAAAAAAACTACAGTGCTTCCTTACAAATAGTTTCTTGATGAACGACGAAGATGTTTGAGAGGGCGACGGTGCGAGAATTTGGGGAAGGAAACCCAAGACGTTCTCTGCATGGTGCATTTTTACAATATAGATAGCTATGATTGTAAAGAAGTGCCTAATTGCTTGACTTTTGTTTAAAAGGTAAAGGAATATTAACTAAGCTAAGTGGCTAATCATAGTTTCACATTATGGGCATTAGTATATATGGGTTTTACTGACTTACTGCTATTGTGTCCCTTTTAAAGAGCCTATGTTTTCGGGTCCAGAAGATGATGGAGGTATATCGGCCAGACTGGTGCGAGACGAGGGAAGACTGGTCTGTCTACTTGTTTTCCCCTGAGAACAAGTGAGTCGTCCAGAAAGATTTATACTTCTACTAGTTGGTTGCTTGGACAATTCATATAAATATTGATAAAGCGTACTTGTATCGGAAAAAAACGAAAACAAAAAAAATACGTTAAATGCTTAAAGATGTAGTCAGCCACTTTTGGTGTCTTAAATGTGTGGGTGGGTAGGAGGCATTGTTCTCTTTTATCTTACTATTCTACTTCACTACCCAATTGTCCAGTGAGGGTGAATAATGGGAAAGACATGAGGAGACGAGGAGAAAAAGAACGGAGGGTGGGGAAGTCCTTTCTTCAGGAGATTGGAATAAAACCTCAACCACATGATGGAACATTTAGTATAAAGGGGTTGCTTAAGGAAAGATAAAAAGTGTGGAGAGATGAAAGTCTATAATGGTGAAAAGAATGGAGATGTGGACGTACATGATGTTGCATCTAAAGACAATAAGGATGGGGTGATGGCAGTGTTGGTTGGTTGTAAGAAGAAAAGGGGTAAAGAGATTCATTTATGAAGTGGTGGAATCTATTGTGAAAAGGGAGGAGGGATGGAATAAGGCAATAAAGGGTGAGATTGCAAGAGGCCTGGAGATATAGGGTAGGGTAGTAAAATACAAGACTAAGCTATAGGATTGTGTGATGGGAGGTGAAAGGGCTAAAGAGATGGATGTATAGAATAGTGAATTGGAAGGTGAAATTGATAGATAATTGGAGCTATGTTGGTGGAATGGAAGGTGATAAAAAGATGAAGAGATTGGGGTATACAATGATAGGATAGGTGGTACAAGTGTTGGGAGGAGGAGCTATAGGACAGTTGATTTTAAAGTGACAAGCCTGGAGCAATGGAAGTATATGATGATAGATGTGTGTAGGTGTGTGTTAATGGAATGGAAGGTAAAAATAATGGGAAGATGAAGCAATAGCAGTGATGAAGGTGAAGCAATAGGATTGTGAAATGGCTGGAATGTGAAAATGCTGGATAGGTATCGAGTAAGGTTTAATGGTACCCTGAAGCAGTAATGATTAGGGAGGTTGGAAATGCAGACAAAGAGGACTAGAAGAAATGGAGCACTTGAAGAATCACTGAAGTGGCTGTTTAAGGATGAGATGGTGATGGTGTGGTTGTTTTAATAGTGCTATTGATGGAGCCCTGGCGAGTAACTGTTGAATCATAGCATGCCACACTTCAGTTTGTTCTACGAAGGGACAGCTAAGATTTTTGTTCATTTAAAAACATGCCAAAAAGATCATTTACCAAGTAATATTTCAAAACCATGAGGATGAATTAATCCAGTGCAAATTTCAACGCTACCAAACGTTCTGGGAATGGAAGAATGAAGCGATTGAAAAAGAATGAAGAGATGGATGTATAGAATAGTAAATAGAAAGGTGAAAGGGATTGCTGGTGGAATGGAAGATGATGAAAAGGTGAAGAGATTGGGGTATACAATAAGATAAATGGTAAAATTGTTGGGAGGCGGAGCTATAGGATAATGTATTGAAAGGCGACAAGCCTGGAGCAATGGGAGTGTATGATGGTAGAGGTGTGTAGGCATGTGTTAATGAAATGGAAGATAAACATGTATAAAAATTAAGTACATAAGTAAATTATCTGTGGTTGGTGTCAAGGGATGCCAGTGTAATAACTCATCTTTCCTTTTCTCTTTCTCAAGGTTTAGGTTAACTTGCCAGAAGATCATTGCTCATAAACTATTTGACTATGTAGTGTTGGCCTTCATCTTCCTCAATTGCATCACAGTGGCCCTTGAAAGACCCAAGATTCACCAGGGCAGTCTGGTAGGATTTGCTTTTTTTCTTTATCCCTTCAACAATTCACATGCTCAGTGAAAAATGATTACTTCAAACCCAAAATAGTCCATGCTTATCCATACCAGAAATCCAAGAGAACATAATAGACCCGAGTCTCTGGGTGTGAAATAAGGTCTTCTCCTCTTCCTGTTAATCAGAGGGGGCACATGATAGCTCATGTATATGGAGGAGTGTTGTCGTTCAAGCATGTTCAGGGGAAAACTGGGTAATATTTTCCTCTGAATGGCCTTAAGGGCTGATTTACAATTCACTTCAGTGAAGAATGCCGAAAGGAAGAAAAGTAAAAGAATTAAGAGAATTGTTTCTCGAAGAACAAAACATAATTGGTGATATACCCAGATGACAGAGCAATCTGTTCTCTGTAGAGGCAATTCTGGTCATGAGGACTAACAGTCCCCTTCATAATTATTGGAATGGCAAGGCCAGTTTTTTTTTTTTTTTTCACTGAAGACATTTGAGTTTGGGATTAAAAGATAAAATGATAGAATTTGATGATACATCAAGAAGCTTCAATAATGAACAATTTCAGAATTCAGTGACCTGGTCACGAGCTTTGGGGGGTGATCCAAAGAACAAGATCTAAAATGCTTGATACAAGTGGCTGAAATGACGCCGGGTGGCGGGGCTCTCCATCAGAGATAGGGTGGGAAGCCTATAGTGGGTAGAACCGCTGCTCCTCCGTCTTGAGAGGAGCCGGTTGCGGTGGATCGGGCATCTGATCAGAATGCCTCCTGAACGCCTCCCTGGTTAGGAGTTTTGGGCATGGCTGACCTGGAAGGGACCCTGGGATGGACCCAGAACACGCTGGAGGGACTATGTCTCTCAGCTGGTCTGGGAACACCTTAGTGTTCCACTGGAAGGGCTGGAGGAAGTGGCTGGGGAGAGGGACGTCTGGACCTCACTGCTTAGGCTGCTGCCCCCACGACCCGACCCGGGACCAGGCGGATGATGATAATGATGAGAATTAAGAAAAACTGAGAATAAATAAATAAATAAATAAATAAAGGATTCCATTCCAGAACTCAGGCAACTGAGAATTTTTAAGTAGATATTTTCCTTATAATTCTTCACAGGCATCTGAGTCCAGAATGCTTCAGCGCGGATTCCGAACAAACAGACAACCTTGAAGCACTGTTCAAAGCTCTGTGGGCTGGATGTCCCATTGTGGTAGCACCCATTTCTCTGACCATCACCGAATATGTAGATCATGTGACACACAGGCTGGAAAAAGAGATACAGGACACAGAATCACTAACTTGTTTACCACATTACATAGGATGAGTCCCGGGCTCGGCTCGGACGTTTCTTTGTGGAGCTTGCATGCTCTTCCCGTTCTTGTGTGGGTTTCCTCTGGGTACTCCGGTTTCCTCCCACAGTCCAAAAACTTGCACGTTAGGCTAACTGGCTGTTCCCAATTGCCCAGAGGTGTGAGTGTGAGTGTGATTGATTGTGTGCGTTGGCCCTGGCTGCGATGGTCTGGCGAGCTGTTCAGGGTGTACCCTGCCTTCGCTCGGTGTTGGATGAGATAGGCTCCAGCCTCCTCGCAACCCTTAAAGTAGGATTCGGCAAATGAGTGAGAAATGAGTGGGATTCAGTATTTCTAAATAATCTTGAATATATTACCCGAAAGTTTTAGAAATGTGCTGTAAGTTTTGTTCTTGGTGTCCTCAGCCTGACTCTGTTTCACCGTGCTGACATCTATATGTTCCCTGATCCTGAATAATAAAGGAAGGGTATTATTCACACACTTTCCTTTGAGAATGCTGCCATTTTGTTCGGTTTCACTCTGCTATGTGCTGCAAAATGCTCCATTTTACTGTTATTACGACTGATAATTGTGTTCTGTTCTTTCTTCTCTCGCCCTCTCTCTCTCTCTCTCTCTCTTTTTATACTGTAGGAGCGTGTCTTTCTCACCATCTCGAACTACATCTTCACTGCCATCTTTGTAGCCGAGATGACGGTCAAGGTAAACACATGACTACACACATATAAACTGCTGTCTGTCTGCACCATTCACAAGTTAGATCATCTACACGGGCTTCCAGCTGGGACCGGGACAATGCTCACGGGTTTTCGGACAGAAAAGCGTATTTAATCCTATCTTTTTATAGACTTGGCTTTATGGCTCTTGAAATTATTTATTCATGCATGAATGTCAGTTTCAAGCTTTAAATATCTTTTATAATAGTCTGAAGTCATGTATAATTTAGGCATTCTGTCACACTCTACGGTTTCTCATTGAGATGGACTTCGTTATAGAGCAATTCTCACAAATAACGTAGGAATGACTTTTAAAACTATTAGAGTCAGTCATGTCTTATTAAAGAAATGAGAAATCATCTGAGAGTGAAACGTATAGAACTTAACTTCTCAATAAATATGTATTCGAGCAGCAGAAACGTGCTAATTTATTTATTTTTTGCCCTGGAGGCAAAAAGGCTAATGTTGCTAACATGTAATGACTGACATGTATTAAATGACTGTTTTTCGGTGGCAGGGTGGCATAGCGGTTAGCATGTCCACCTCACAGCAAGAGGGTCCTGGGTTTGAGTCCCATGTGGAGTTTGCATGTTCAGCCCGTGCTTGCGTGGGTTTCCTCCGGGTACTCCAGTTTCCTCCCACAGTCCAACCTACTTGGTTGATCAAATTGCTCCTAGGTGTTTATAACCTAAGGTGGTTGTGTGTGTTGGTCCTGCAATGAACTGGCAACCCCACTTTTGCCCAGCATCGGCTAAGATAGGCTCTAGCCTCCCTGCGACCCTATAGGATTAAAATGAATGAATGCAAATGAATGAATGCATGACTATTTTTAAGGGTGGTTAGCATGTCCGCCTCACAGCAAGAAGGTCCCGGCTTTGATTCCTGGGCTCAGGGCGTATCTGTGTGGAGTTTTCATGCTCTTCCTGTGCTTGCGTGGGTTTCCTCCGGGTACTCCGTTTCCTCCCACACTCAAAAAACATGCACAGTAGGCTAATTGGCTGTTCCAGATCACCCCTAGGTGTGAGAGTGAGTGTGAATGGTTGTATGTGTGTTGGCCCTGCAATGACCTGGCAAGCTGCTCAGGGTGTAACTCGCCCTCGCTCAGAGTCGGCTGAGATGGGCGCCAGCCTCCCCGCGACCCTAATTAGGATTAAGCGGCTTAGAAAATGAATGAATGAATGATAATATACTAATGTGTGTTTCTGTTGTCTTTTCCAGACATCTGTCATTAAAGGCACTTATTTAGCTCTGGAGCACATGAGTAAGGAAAACGGCAAGGAGGGCGGAGTCATCATTAATGTCTCCTCCATGGCAGGTAAAGTCCTCTCACTGTGTTGGTTATTTTTACAATAACAGCACATTTTATGTTTTATTCCTCTCATATGGCAGCAATTGTTTTTCTTTTATTTATTAAAAAATGACTCTCCCTACTTTTTATCCATTTATAGTTACAACATTCACAAAAGCACTGTTTTCACTTGTGTTATAGCAGCTATAAACAGTCTTTCAATTGCCGTCCTCTGTTTACACAAATCCTTGATAGGCTTTACGTCTTTTCTTTTTCTGTTTCTTCTGTTTGTTTTTGTTTCTTCTGCACCCGACCATTTCCAGGTAATTTCTCAAGAAAGACTTTACCAATGCTCATAAGACTTTATATGCTTACTCATTTGGAGTATATCCAGAAGTCTCTCATTTGTCATTTGAAAGTAAATACGTGAGCCGCTCAAGCAGAATACGGATGAAGTCATAAGGTGGTGTTTTGAGTAAGAGCCAAAGTTGAAACTGGCGTACCTGTTGTGATATCGCCAAAATACATCCTTCAAAGCAAAATCTTCAACATGACCAAGTTTAAATATCCATAAACACGATCCATCCATGATAAAATACTTGTTTAATATGCTTCCATGTCCAAGTTGTTGTAAAACAATAGAAATATCCACTTATTTTACTGATTTTCATCCTCTTTGTGGTTGCTCAGGGTATTTCCTTATAATCTAAATTCACTACCAGAATCCTCTCCCTACTTACAGAATCCCAGAAGGATCCCCCCAATCATATAATGCTAAACCAATGAGAAGCCTCAAAACACACATGACTCCGTGTAAATAGAACTCGTCTGTTGCTATGAAGACGCTAGTACGATGGTGCTGATTGGTGGAGAGCCGGATTCATTTAGTGTTTGGATGTTGGGGAGTTTCAGATGCGGACGTTCAGAAACTGGTTCTGTAACTGTTTTTTTCTCTAAAGTAGCATTTCCTGATTAGCCACAAACAAAGTGATTTATCTCCATTTTCATCTACAATCATATTTTATACCTCATATTAAAGCAGATTCAATTCTCTTTCCAAATATATGTCCACACCAAGTTTGGTGAAAATCCATGCATGGGTGTGGTCAGGATTTTGTTCACAGACAAACGGACAACCATAGGCGATGATTACGCTACGTACACCAAAAAAGGCATCAGGGATAATGCTCAGGTTTCAGTGTTCATCATTTTCCAATTCAATGTTCAACATCACATTAATATAGACACTGGACTGAATACATCCCAAAACTCTTAAATTACATCCTCATTTCCTTTACTTGCATCTCATCCTCCCACCACAGGAACTTGGAGAGATACATGGAAACGTGAGGAGTGTGGAATCGTGGAAATGTGTTTTAAGAGAAATCCTGTAAAGATATCACTTCTGATGATGGCAGCACAGCTGACCCCCTGCGTTAAAGTGGCTGAGGTCATATAAGGGGCGAGTTATTTCTAAGCCGATGCGCAGATCTTCCAGGAAGGCTGCTCTCGTGTACCCTGGCTTATCTCTCCTCGCTCCTTGATGCACAAATAAGAAAAAGTGTACCAGAAGAGTGAGGATCGAGGAGCGCGGAAACGACAAATAAGGGTTCTGAGATGCACCCGATTTCTGCATTTCCCAGAATGCAGTGTAGCTACAGTTACAGCAGAGACTCGCTGGCTTGTGCTAACAAGTGATCTATGAGATGACGAGTGTGATAAACGTGACGGTTGAAGTTTTAACCCTGATCTGTTTGAGTTTTGGCGGCTCACGGCAAGAAGGTCTGGGTTCGAGTCCCTGTGTTTCTGTGTGGAGTTTGCATGCACTAAGAGTTTGCATGCACTCGGTCAGCTAAAACAGGTTCCAGGCTCCCCATGACTGTAGTAGAATTCAGCGGTACAGCAAAATGAATGGATAGATGTGTACAGATGAGGAAGGGAAAGGAGGATACAAGCTCGAATGCACCACTGCACTGCTTTAAGCACGGCATTGTGGGTCATGTGGGTTAGCCAAAATGTAAATAGAATCAGAACTGCATTACAGAATAAATCCTGGGAAAAGATTGTTGGGTGTGTAGCTGCACTTCAGTGTAGCTGACCTTGGTACCAGTCACTGCTTTCTTCACTGCGTTTGAAGTATCATGTGTGCATCAAGTCGGCGGACAAACACAGGAAATATTCCCTAAGGTTTGTCGAGCATCACCTCTGAACCTACTGACAAATGGTCAGGGCGAATATTTCCCACTAATGGAAAAAAAGATGTTGACTTTGCACTTTGGACTTTTGCTCATTGGCTGTGCAGTCATTTGGGCCTTCAGCATGACTCATAAACGTCAAACGTGTTTGCTCATCGTGGTGCCGCCTATAAGCAAATAAAACATGCTTTCAGTCTTAAGGAGAAAAGTGCTTCACTGTGTACAGGAACTTTTGTTATGTAGTGCAAAAGCTAACATGGAGACAATGGGTCTGAGACTGTGTCTCATTTACTTATTCTTTTCTTATGTGCATTGTACATAAACGGCTGTGATGCAGAATACGACACCACAGATTAAGTACAGATTTCCTCAAACATCAAAGGTGCAAAAAACACGTACTTGTATTTTCAAGAGATCGTCTAAGGATTAGATTTTAAATTTTGGAGCAGTTCAGAAATTACATGCTGCGTGAGGTCAGAGTGGGCCACACTGTCCTTTTCATTTCTGGGGAACGTTTATCTGATTATCCGAGGTGGTGTCATGGAGGCAACAGGCCTAGAGGGAAAAACAGGCATCTTTTTCCCTGTTTCTACCAAGGAGGTTACCTAGGCATTCCCAGGACAGAGGGATAGATATCCTTTCTAGCAAGTTATAATTCACCCCTGGGGCCTCCTCCCAGTCAGACACACCTGGAAAACATCTAAACGGAGGCAACCAGGAGTTTTAGTTTATCCGTCCATCCATTCATTTGCCGAACTTAACCCTGCTACGGTCGCAGGGAAGCTGGAACGTCTCTCGGTCGACTAAGGGATAAGGCGTGGCACACGCTGAAAAGCTCACCAATCCATCACTGGGTCCACACACACACACACACACACACACACACACACACACACACACACACACACACACACACACAGCCTACTCACACCTAGGAGATATCAGCCAGTTAGAGTAATGTGTATGTCTTTAGACTGTAGGAGAAAACCACAGGACCCGAAGAAAACCCAGTAGCACCCAGAGAACATGCAAAATTAGCATGTACACCTCACAGCAAGAAGGTCCAGGGTTTGCGTCCCGGGCTTGGTGAGGGTGTTTCTGTGTGGAGTTGTCCCTGTTTTTGCGTGTTTTTTTTTTTCCAGGTACTCCAGGTTTACTCCCACAGTGAAAACACATGCACATTAGGCTAACTGGCTGTTCCAAATTGCCCCTAGGTGTGTGGATTGGCTCTGTGATGGTCTGGTGAGCTGTTTACTATGTACCTTGCCTTCACCCATATAGGCTCCAGCCTCCTCCTGACCCTAGTAGGTTTAAGTGGTTCGGCAGATGAGTGAGCGAGTGGTGAGAAACATTGCGTGAATATACGGCACCTACCAATGTTTCACTCTCAGCCAAATTCAAACTGTCAGCATTTTAATGTGAGAACCTAAAAAAAAGCATTGAATCAGTTTTCCATTTAGCTGAAACCTTTCTCAGGAAATCTATTGTAATGTTATTTTTTTAACCCACCCTGTACTCGACATACCGTACAGCGCTGATACTATACTTCTCCAGTGTTTCCTTTCCTTTCCGCATACCGTCTCAGCCAAGTCCAACATTGTCCATTACAACTTCAATATAAAAAAATAATAATAATAAATAAAATAACCAGCTTTCTATCACAGCTGAACTCAAAGGCCAGAATTCAATCTCCGAGGTGGTGAGTCAGAGCTGAAACGTGATCTGAACATCCCTCTGAACTCTGCTGTGACAGATCGGCACTGCTGGGGTGGAGAGAAGCTGGTCGAGGGGGATGATTTCCCAATGGCTATAAGAAACAGATGTATGAGCCGCAGCATATATTCTGTGTGCTAGCTTTACTAGCTGTTCAATCCAGCCGTGCTAACGTTATAATTTTAGCAAGGGTGGAGTAGTTGTAGACGCTAAGGTTTGAAGGTAGACACGGTTTGGCTGTTAGCAGGAACTCTTTTTCTTATCCGTGTTCATTATCTTGATTGGAGAATCGGTCATATGATGAACAAACACCATGATGATTACACCCAAAATATTAGGAGGTGTAGTGATTAGCATGTCTGCATCACAGCAAGAAGGTTCTGGGTTCAGTTCCTCGACTCGGGAGTTTCTGTGTGGGTTTTGCATGTTCTCCTCGTGCTTGCGTGGATTTCCTCCAGGTGCTCCGGTTTCCTCCCACAGTCCAAAGACATGCGTATTAGGCTAACTGGCTGTTCCAAATTGATGCTCTGTTGAGCTGTTCAGGTTGTACCCCTCAGCAGCCTCCCCGCAACCTTAGTGGGATAAAGTGGTTCATCAAATGAGTGAGTGAAAAATAAACCACAAAAATCCCATTTTAGTTTGCTTTACTTATGTTGCTGTGTAGTATATACTAAAACAATTCTAATGATATTATAGGTGGGTATTACAAAGGGCGGTATGGTGGTGTAGTGGTTAGCACATCTGGCTAACAGCAAGAAGGTCCTGGGTTTGAGTCCTTGGCAAGGTGAGGGTGTCTCTGTGCTTGTGTGGGTTTCCTCTGGTTACTTTGGTTTCCTCCCAAAGTCTAAAGCACACTAGGCTAATTGGCTGTTTCAGATCTCCCCCAGATGTGAATGGTTGTGTTGATGGGTTGGCCCTGCGATGGACTGGCGAGCTGTCCAGGGTGTTCCAAGCCTTTGTTCAGAGTTGGCTCAGATTCCAAAAAGAGTCTCTCTCCTGAATGAATCTGTGTGTGTGTGTGTGTGTGTGTGTGTGATAGTATAGTAGCAGTGTTAAAACGTGATGAGTGATATGTGTGCACTCTGCTCTAATCCTCTGGCTCGCTGAGTTTCAGCTGGAAAAACTCGATGTAGGTTTAAAGATCCTGGAATGCAGGCACAGCTTGAACTTTAACTTACTGCAGACTGTGTGTGTGTGTGTGTGTGTGTGTGTGTGTGTGTGTGTGTGTGTGTGTGTGTGTGCGTGTGTAGTCGAAGCCCCTGGCTGTTTCCTCAGCATTTCGACTGCTGACAGCTGCAGTTCTCACATTCTGTAGATAAACAACAGTGGAGGAAGAAGACGTGTTGAAGAAGCTGACGCTGAACCCGAAGCACAGTTCGCTCATCCTCCTTTCCACCTCCGTTAATTAATTCTATAAAGATGATTAACCCGAGATCAGATCGAGTCAGGGCATGTGGTTCTCCGTCTTAATTACTCCATTCGCTTCTTTCCTTAAATTAACGCTAGACTGATTTTGTGCAGTTAATTATTCAATGACAGTCTGGACGTCTGTAACAGGATCTTTCTGTATACATGTCAGGTCATGCTTGTATTTACATTTATAATTTTCAACGTCTACAGGACAGTTATTGTTACTGTCAGCTTTATTTCATATCAGCACGACTTTCCTGAACATCCATCCATTTGCTTAACCGTTACCTCCCATTAGGGTCTCAGGGAGGCTGGAGCCTAGCTCAGCCGATTCTGGGCGAAGGCAGTGAACAGGTCACCAGACCGTTGCAGGGCCAACACACACAACCATTCACTCTCACACCTAGGGGCAATTTGGACCAGCCAATTAGCCTAATGTACATATCTTTGGACTGCACAAGGAAACCAGAATACCCAGAGGAAACCCACACATGCAGAACATGCAGACTCCATACAGAAACGCTCTCGCCGAGCCTGAGACCCGAAACCAGGACCTTCATACATGAAGGCGAACGTGACTACCACTACACCACATGGCCACCTACTTTTGCCTCCCTTTAAAGGTGTTCCAGGTACGTACCACTAGGAGGAATCCTCGGGGCGGAACCAGAACTAACTGGCAGGATTTTATATCCTGTCTGGTCTGGGAATGCCTCGGGATTCCCTGGAGGAGCTGGAGAGTGTCGCTGGGGAGAGGGATGCCTATGTTGCCTCATCCGCTTATCCAAGGTCGGTTGCGAAGGCAACGCAGGCATCCCTCTCCCCAGCAACACTCTCCAGCTCCTCCTGGGGATCCCAAGGCATTCCCAGACCAGACAGGATATAAAATCCTGCCAGTGAGTTCTGGGTCTGCCCACTTCTCCCCATTGGACATTCCCAGAACACCAGGAGGCTCCTTCCCCGACAGTGAGGTAATGTTCCACATCTCTGCAGTTAGTTTGTGACACCAGGTATCAGGATGATCATGCCCCATCCCTCGCCTGCTGCCCAGCTCACACTGCACCCGCCCTTGATCTCCCTTCTCGCAGGTGGGGAGTCGCCACCTTAACGTGGTGAAGGGGTTTAAGTATCCCCAGTATTCTGGGTGCTGTGTTGTCAGAAGCATTAGCCACTGGTAGGATCTTCCGAGGCAAATTGGTTCCAGCAGAGGGTTCAGAAAAAGATCTCGACCTCGCCAAGGAACAAAGCCAATCTCACCCAAAAAAGAGAAACCGGTGCACCACCCTGGAGCCAGGCTGGGGGGAAACTTGACTCCTGGGGATCGGCTGGGCTTTGCCTGAAAAAGCCACAAGAAGCAACCACCACATGGACAAGTGAAAGAGGACGAGAGGATGGATGGATGGACCATATTGTAGTATTGCTCTGAAGGGATTTTGTGACTTCACTTACTGAACCTTAAACACTTTTCTGAAGATTTGTTTTTAATAGAACAAACATGACTTGAGCCCGGATCTCATGATCAGGATAATCATCCATAATAGCCCTATTATTTTTAACTTCAGCCCTACTTTAAACTATGTCCTGTATTCCTCTGGTAGCCGCTGGTAGGAGGCCCACGTACCAGATAATCCTTCGCCTTATTTCTGGCGCACGTCAGCCCATAGAGCAGGTTTTTTTCTGTAACAACAGGTGGCTGTTAGAAGGTTCGACTGACATGTAAATCGAATCGTAAGAGCCAGCATGGAACACACCAAATGCAAATCAGCTCATTTCCATTAGGCATGTTTCAGTTTGGCAGCAGCGCCGAGCCATTCCTAAAGATCGGTTACAGAGATCTGTGGGTATTAGATAGATACACAGGTTGAAAGGAATGCATGAGGAGTTTGTTCTGCTGAAGGATGAGGAGGTTTTCAGCTGGAGGAGATTTCTGTGTATGATAAAATAACATCTGTTACACGAGTATAAAATGTGCTAAAGTGTGAGTCACGTTTCCAAACAAAGGCACAAGTCTGATTTTTGGGACGCCAAACCTTCCTGTTTCTGTGTATACTTTACACACACACACACACACACACACACACACACACACACATACACACACACAGAGAGAGAGTTTGTAAACATAGCTAAGCTCTAAAACCATTCATATTAGTTCAGTGTTAAGATTAGCATCTGTTTGTGTGTGTGTGTGTGTGTGTGTGTGTGTTTCTCCCGTGCGCAGAGGAACTGGGAGTCGATTAAACAAAACAAGACATTCCCTCTAAACACGCTTGAGGCATGTTCAGACATGAGTAAATGGCCTTCAGATGGCAGAGCACGATACTCCTCATGGGCCAGAGTGTGCGCTGTGATGAAATTTGGTGATAGGCAAAACGGGTGGATCAGTTTCAGTTTTCACAAACACACCAGTCTATACACACACGCACACACATGCACACACACAAACTCAGAGAACTCTGCACCCTCACCGCGTTAGGACTCCATACCTAATTAAGGATTCAGTAAATTCAGACTAACAAAAATTTTAATAAAAAGGAAAATATCTGATTTATTTTATATTCTGAAGTCTGAAGTGACTCTTTCCACTCCATACTGTTCAGACCACCTCCTAAAACACTGCTATAGATAGAAAATGGTTGGTTTAATGCAGGGGTGTACTCATCACTAAATTTGTAGGTGATCGAGGGCCGAAAAATCACTGAACGTCTATTGGAAAAGGGCAACCATAAAATTTGCAGGGCAAAATGACTCTTTTCCTTTATTCGCTTGCATTTTCTGAGAACACTTAGCAGAGACAAGCTAGCATGCAATCTTTCTTGAGTCTCGAATGACTCGCTGCTTTCTTGAAATATGCTGCTGCCACCTAGTGGAAGGATGACTAGTTAGGTTTCATGGTAATGGTCGACGCAAATAATGTTTGATAATCATATTCTTTGGAAGCTCTCACAGAAGACGAGTAGCGGGCCGGGTTTGGCCCGCAGGCCTTGAGTTTCACACCTGTGATTTAATGGTTAAAATATAAAATATGTTGTTTTTTCGTACATACGTCTGCGTCCATGTGGGCTCAGGCTTTCCCGGGGTTCTCGGATTTCCATCCATCCATGCTGTTTGGTGTAACGCCTCGAGGGAATTTCGTTTCATTATAGTTGATTCACTTTAGATTTATTTAATCAGGAATATAATGTAACATTCAGAAACACCACAAAAAGCTAACCGTTTTTAGGCGATGTATGGGTACAGCTTTAAATGACCCATGTGCTCGTCCTGTGATATGTTCTATAAAAAGTGGACATGACCACATTATTGCAAAAACTCTCTCGTTTGATGGATGTATAAGATGTCTACGGTTTGACCTTTCAGGTCACTCAAGGTCAAAGGTCTCATTTGAAAGTCCATATTTTCATTTCCTTTCATTTTCCAAACTGCTTTATACTTTTTTAGGGTCTCACGGAGGCTGAAGCCTACCACAGCCAACTCTGAGCAAAGGCGGGGTACACCCTGAACAGCTCACCAGTCCATTGCAGGGCCAACACACACACACACACACAACCATTCATAGTTAGATTCACACCTAGGGTCAATTTGGAGCAGTCAGTTAGCCTAATGTGCATGTCTTTGGACTGTAGGAGGAATCTGGAGTACCCAGAGGAAACCCACGCAAACACTGAAACACCCTCGTTGACCAAAGGGCTCGAACCCAGGACCCTTTTGCTGTAGGGTGGAAGTGCTAACTACCAGACCACCTTGAGCCAAAAGTCCATCTAAAGCTTCCTATTTGTGTTTCATTGTAACAGCATGTCTATCAAAGTCACATGCGCTCGAAATCCTGTGACCTTGATTTTCACCTTTCAAGGTCACTCAAGGTTAAAGGTAACTGTGTCATTTGAAGGTCCATATACAGTTTCCTATTACCGTTCCACGGTAATGGCATGTCTGTCGGTACTGATTTCAAAGTTTACAAACGCTCTATCAGCAAAACTTTAAGACCTTGCTCTGACCTTGACCTCTGACCTTGGCATTCTAAAATTAAGTCATCACCGTTCCCACCAAGTTTGCTAAAAATTTGTGTGTGGTGCGTGGGCGTGGTCGGGATTTTGTTCTCAGACTAACTGACAAACAAACAAATGCTGGTGATTACAACACTTCCGCAATAATAATAATAATGATTATAATAATAATAATAATAAAACCAATAAACATTGCGGTGGTTTAGTTGTACATCGCTGACAGGATGTGTCAAGACAGTGTGAAGATTGTGTCTTTTTGCACTTATGCAGCAGCGGTACAACCTGTTTCTGAGGCATTACTTTGCTCTTTAGTTTCCTCTTTATAACCCAGTGAAGAGCTTGTAGTCATACGACCTCGCAGGGAGAACACGGCGAACAGAGGCTCTTATTGTACCCATATGGTTTAGTCTGGATAATTGAAGGGTTTGTACTGGCTGTAAACTTGTTTATCATGTCAGAGCCTCAAGGTTGGAGATGATAGATTGAGAACACACGTGCGCCATGATAACAGAGACAAAAAAGAACCAAAGAGACGGCTGTAGGAAGGAGAACAAAGAGCTCCTGGTTGGGTTTGTGTGGATCGTGAAAAGTGGTACTGAGCCTGAAGATTCATTAAAGTCAAGGAAGTGATTCTGAGCCAAGTTGTATCTCTGGAGCATGCCGTTTGTTGACACGCGCTCTGTACTTGTCGGGATTGTTAATACTCCGGTTTCAAAGGGAAGCGAAGGATGAAAAACCTCCCCAGGCTTAGAAACTCCAGTTTTTTCCATGACGAAGATGTTCAGGCTGCTCATCACGTTGTTGTTTCTTCTGTGGTGAAGGAACTTTAGTGTGAACTCTCCAACATCCTGGAGCATGTCACAACACCTGATGCGCTACGTGAAAGAGCAGTGAATACCGTAAACCTTTCATTCCCTTATATGGCATTACTGCAAGAACCTTTAACAGATCACGTACCTCACTTAAGATACGTATAAACATATCTATCGGAATGATATGCTGTGAAATGAGGCATGCTGTATTCTCGATTCTGATTGGTCCAAAGTTTCTTTTGGAACGACGTCCTCAGGGATTCGTATTATGGAAGGAGTCTTCAGTGTCAGTCAGTTTGTTTCCAGTGTTTAGTGTCTCTAGTCCTACACGGGCGGCATGGTGGCGAAGTGGTTAGCATGTCCGCCTTACAGCAAGGAGACCTGGGTTCAATTCCCGGGTTTGGGCGGTCGCAGGTGCTTGCGTGGGTTTCCTCTGGGTACTCTGGTTTCCTCCCACAGTCCAAAAACATGCACAGTAGGCAGACTGGCTGTTCCAAATCACTCTTAGGTGTAAGAGTGAGTGTGAATGGATGCGTGTGTGTTGGCCCTGCGATGGCCTGGCGAGCTGTCCGGGGTGTACCCCGCCCTCGCCCAGAGTCAGCTGAAATGGGCGCCAGCTTCCCCCGTGACCCTAATTAATATTAAGCGGTTTAGAATAATGAAAGAATGAATGTTTTTCACATTATAACAAGATCGATAACAGAAGAATGTCGCTGCGCATGAAGTAACCGGAAGTAGCGTTCCGGATTGCCCCTAAAAGTGAGTGTAGGCGTGAATGGCTGTGTGTGTTGGCCCCGATATGGTCTGGTGAGGTGTAGCCCGCCTTTACCCGAAGTCAGCTGAGATAGGATGCAGCCTCCCCGCAACCCTAATTATGATTAAGCAATTCAATGAATAAATGAATAATGAATAATGCAGTACAATAAAAGGTGATGTCAAGATGTTCAGATCAAATAATATTAAATGTCCCTGGGGAAACAAAGAGGGGGTTAAAAAAGTCCTTTGTTCTGAGCAGATCTTATATTAAAAGATAAAAACGTTCCCGAGTTTATGCTGCAGCCACCGCGAGAGCTCGCTCACCACTATTTTTTTACTTTTTGCACTGTAATGTGATACTGATCTGTTTTTCTTTTATCTGGTGCGGCAGCAGTACAGATGTGAGAAAATAATAACAGGAACTAAGTGATAATGAAACCCACAGCATTAACTCTAACTATAAATGGATAAAAAGGTTAGCACCCTCTTTTATATACTTTTTATAATAATTTTCCTATAACAGCATGGCTCTGCAGGATTCAGAGCCGGCGCGCTTGTTGTTTATTCTGTACTGTGTTTATAGTTGTTTATCTAAATGGAATTTATAACCATGTTTCCACTGGTTGCTTTTCAACAGCATTCCTTCACTCACCTTTTCAGCCGGTGTACACGGCCACCAAACACGGCGTCATCGGCTTCTCCAGATCACTGGCGGTGAGTAAATCGGCCCTCTTTCGCTTGCCTACACAGCCTGTTTTCAAACATTACATGGAATAAAATCTAGACCTAACAAAGCACAACATTTGTCTGTTTCAAGACTTTTTAACACACCCTGGCTGAGCCTCACTGTTTCCTTTTGAAGTAAATTCCCAAAGCTACCGTAAAGTTTGTTCCATTACCATATAAGGGCAGAGGAAATTTGCTAAATGAGGCCTTGTAGGAGTGAGGGGAGGAGTGTAGAAGAAGATTTTGAAAGATTGTGAAATCTTCTCTTAGGGCGCAGTTTCTTTTCCAGTTCTCAAAAGAAAAAAGCAGGTAAACCTAATCAGGTGATCGTAAGATAAAAGAGATCAAATTTGAATAGGGCATCACAGTGGTTAGTTAGCACATCTGCCTCACAGCAAGAAGGCCCTGGGTTTAAGTTCCCAAGTTAGGCAAAGGAGTTCCTGTATGAAGTTTGCATGTTCTTCCCTGTGATTGTGTGGGTTTCCTTAGTGTACTCCGGTTTCCTCCTACAGCCCAAAGACATGCACATTAAGCTAAATGGCAGTTCCAAATTGGCCCTAAGTGTGAGTGCGAATGGTTGTGTGTGTTGGCCCTGCAATGGACTGGTGAGCTGCTCAGGGTGCACCCCGTCTTCGCCCACAGAGGGCTGAAATAGGCTCCAGCCTTCCTGTGACCCGGATAGGAGTAATTTTACTGTCAGACATCCACACAAACACGACTACAGTTCTATTCACTGTTCAGAGTTCACTTTCTTCACCAGCGGAGGGTAAGTGTGTTCCCCCACATGTTTGACGCAGATGTTCCGTGCCTGATTGAGCTGTGAGCCGAACTCCACCGTTTTGCAGGACGTAGGTGAAACTGGCTGTGTCAGAACAGTTTTAACCAGACGCCAAATGTAATCTCTTAACCAAGATGTTGCTATCCAAAGCTAAACTGTTAGCCACAAGCTTCCTCCACATTAACCTTAGCCCCTGTAAAAAATAAATAAATAAAATAAATAAAGCAGACGGTAAATAATTCAATATTTGTCCAAACACAACAATCAGAAAAAAGCCAGAGAAATCCTGGAAGGACTGCATAGCTAGCAACAAAGCTAGTCTGAATCATAGCATGTAATGCAAATCAAACTATCAATATTTACAATGCTGAGCACTTTATTTATTTTGAAAGGGAGTTTAGCGAGTTAGCTATATATAGGTACTATGGTTTAAAACTGCTTATTAACCAAGCATGGGGTCTATAAAGAAATCTTAGCCTTGAGGTCTTTTCAGTATGAACCGAGCAAACAAGATTATTAAGTTGTTTATTATATGACATTTTAGAATGGCAGCCATATTTAATTCCCTTGGGACGCTGTTACCTGCCCGCTTCTGACAAGGCATCTTCAGTCATGTCTGTGAGGGCTTTGGTAATGTCACAGTGCCACTTCTGACTGGCCAGTAAATTGAATTTCCCAGAATGGACGGCAGTGACGGGTGCAACCAGGAAGTGAATTCAAAACCTTGTTTGCATGATCGACATGTGCAGCTTTACGACTTTCACAGCCATCACAGCATCAGCCTTGTTTTTTCTTAATTGTGTTCTAGTTGTCTGGTTTTCAGTATATTCCATGTACTTTTTTTTACCTCGCGCTCATTTTGCTTAGTTGCTACATGGTATGCTAATTTGTCTTCTTGGGTTGCCAGTGCACAATAAACTCCTCATCCAGCATATGTGTCCGGTCTCCACTGTATTCATCACAGATAGCTTTCAGCTTGTTTCCCTTTTCCAGGAAGCTGCCAGAGAACATAGCACACAGTGCAGCTTGCTAATGGCTAATTTGCAGGGCAATACGCAATATATTGCCTGCGCCTCAACCAATAAGATTGCGTGTACTATTGTCACGATATAATAAAATTGATTACATACAAGAGGAGTTCTGACCAAAAAAATAAATAGATAAAAACCCTCCTGAATGCTGACTGTGTTCTTTGTGCTTTGTGTTAACTTGGTGTGAACTCTCTGTTGTGGGCAGGACGCGTCAGAGCTTTGCAATTATGGTGTGAGGATCAACGTCCTGTGTCCAGCCTTCGTGGACACACAGCTCCTCCTCAGCATCGACTGTGAAGAGACCATGGGCAAGTTCATCAAGTACAAAGATGATTTAAAGCAGAAGATGGAGAAGTTTGGGGTTCTGGAGTGAGTATTGAATAAGGTCTAAAGACACTTCACAGCGGTGGCACTCGGTGTTTCTTCTCCCGTTTCTACTAAAGGAACTTGTTTTTAAGAACAGTTAGTGACTCATTGTGATACAGGGATCATGAATACACTCAGTCATTGTGAAACCAAATACCTTCTTAAGTCTAACAGAGCTGCATTCACGAGAAACAAAAAATGGTGTAATTTTCATCCATCATCAGAGAGTTTTCTGTGTAACTCCTTCAGGGTTGAATGTCCCCGATGAAATCACAAGGAAATACTCCCAGAATTCTCAGTAATGTGACGCGAAGCTCTGAACAACTGCGTATGTCTGGAAAACATATTTACAACATCAAAACACACAGGCACAGAGGAAAGATCCGAAAAGAATATAATAAATACAACATGAATACAAAGCAGCATAGTCTATGCCGATCACCCATAACATTAAAACCACCTACCTATTATGGTGTAGGTCTGATTTGTATCACTAAACCAGCTGTAACCCATCAAAGAATGGACTCAATCAGACCTCTGAGGGGGTGCAGTGTGTAGTGGTGGCTCAGTGGATAAGGCTCCAGGTTACTGATCAGAAAGTCAGGGGTTCAAACTCCACTACCTCAAAGCTGCCACTCTTGGGCCCTTCAGCGAGGCCCTTAACCCTAAACTGCTCAGTTGTGTTAAATGAGTACCTCTGGATAAAAGTGTCTGCCAAATGCAATTGATGTAAATGCTCTAGTATTTAGCACCACCAGTTCATCCTTTAAGCTAAAGGTGAAGCAGCTTCCATGGTTTGGACTTGGTCCCACTGATTTGGAACGGAATTGGAAGGCTGATATTTTGTGCATTAGCCTATTGCTGTTAGGGAACGCCATTGCCATAAAGGGGTGTACTTGGTCTGCAACAATGTTTTGGTTGATAGTACGTGTCGAGGAACATCCGCATGAATTCTAGAACCCAAAGTTGCCCAGAACATCACACTGCTTCTGGATGCTTGCCTTCTTCCATCCTGTTCCATCTCTTCATTATGAAGATGATGCACATACACCCAGCTGTCCATATGATGTAAAGGAAAAAGTAATTCATCAGAACTGCTCCATGGTCCAATTTTGATGCTCATGTGCTCATTGTAGGGATTAGGCCAGTTAATTTTTATACACCCCCCTCCCCCCAAACAAGTGGTTTTATTTTTTCACGTGTTCACACGCAGTGACGTGTTAGATGTGTTTTTTCTGTAAAAATTGGTGCATTCTGCTTGCACAAGCTGGCTATCAAGCATGGGTGTGTGTGTGTGTGTGTGTGTGTGTGTGTGTGTGTGTGTGTGTGGTCTAGACCATCTCTGATCGCAGAGGGAATGATGCGCATTATAACAGACGAGAGCCTTAACGGTGCCGTGATGAAGATCACCTGCTCTAAAGGGATTCACTTCCACGTGTACGAGCCTATGTCAGCCTGAACCAGCACTAAATCTCCCACTCTCACCTCAGGACTCTCACACAACAGCTTATCCGATCTGGTCTTCAGAACAATCACAGATCAGCCCAGATGTGCCTGGGATTCCTGAAGACACAGAGCATGGGTACAGACACACGTTATCAGGACAGTCCCTCCGGTTTCACTCCTTCAGGCTGAATTACTAACACGGTCCAAGAAATCACAGCTTTCTGAAAAGTTCTGATTAATAACTCGAAGAAAAACAGTGAAGCAGAACAAACTTCAAGTTCGATTAAAAGCGAAATGTGTCATCAGGTGTGTTCTTCTTCCTCGCTGGTGTGTGAGTGCTGTGTATCGAGTGTTTATTATGATTCCTTAGAGAAACAGTAGCTTTAATTATATTTATTATCTGCTTTTCTTGCTATAATCACTTTTAGACAACAAAAAAATATTGAAAATTTGATAATTTTTAGCAAATTATGTAGTTATTTGCGGAGTAGAAACTAAGGTGTGAGATAAATAAATAAATTTAAGATTGAACAAATAAATATTTTTTTTGTTGCTAATAATTTGTAAGCGTGTCCTTTATTATACCTGGTGTCATATTATATCTGGATACCACCATGTCAAACAGTTATTCCACAACCTAGAGTTGGATATGACCTGATAGCTTCTAAGGCATGAAGCACCAAATGGGCTATTAGTCATATCTGATGGGAGGGAGTGGAATAATTATTTTATTCTATTCACACTCACGGGATTGTAAGAAATATAGTCTTTTTTTATTATTTAATTTAAATGTTTTAGAATTAAAAATATATAAGCTCTTAATGTCAAAGAGTTTACAGAGGAGCCGGTTAGCATGGAGCTGGCATGGAGCCGAGCTGCTAATCAGCTAGCTGCACTTCCAGGTTTGGCACGGTTATAATAGCCTCTCCCCAGTCACCAAGGACTGTACGCCTGTTCACAGCAGGAATAACATTACATTTGGTGGGGTAAAAAGATATCTTATTCGTGGAAAAATAAAATCCTCACTATAAAATACAGGGTGAGCCAATAAAACCTCCCACATTTCAAAGGTAAATGAAAAAAAAGAAAAATTATAAATATAAAATATATATATATATATATATATATAAATATAAAATATATATATATAT
>JAQMYF010000027.1:14594101-14617923 GCA_030014195.1 Neosilurus mollespiculum
GCAATAGTCTTATCGTGTGACGTTACTTTAGCTTCAAGCGGGCCAAGAGCAGCTGTAATCTCCCTCTTAACTGTCTCGGATATGATCTGCTCAAACCTACTTACAATATCTGACCGCATGCCCTCCATCATCGCCTCCATGCGCGTCAGCAACCGCTCATTAGCATCAGGCTCGGGAACAGGCCCAGGCTCAGGTGAGAGGCGAGGCCTGCTTCGACCCGATTTAGCCGTGTCAGATTTTCCTCGGTTTGCCATGGTTTCGCGACGTTACCACAATGAGTTGGGCAAGGGTGTCGTTCGGGTGTTGTTAATAATTGTTAGTGTCAAAAAATAAAGTAATAAAAGATGCAAAAACAAGTTAAAACAGTCACATTCCTTCAGAGCTCCTACAGACGCGTCTTACATGCTCAACGTCCAACAGGGCCCCCCCCTCGTTAATGGAATTTTTAGAACTGCTAGCCAGTTGCGCACCACGCCGACTTCATCCTAGCCTACACTGCTACTCTCTCCCTTCACTTCCTGGAATGTCCCCACCCATACCAATCTCTAAACCTCTCACTTGTTCCAGACTTCTGGGTTGAGGCAGAGAGACAGGCTTGCTTATCACATCTTCCTGTCCATACCATACTTCCTGATTTCATCTCTGTTTGAATTCCAGGCTGTCAGCCTTCGGAAACCTTCGTAATCTCATTATAAATGTGGTCTGTGTTTTTTTTTTCCCCTGAGTTCCTCCAATGAAGGAAAATAAAGATCTACCCTTAAATACATTCAGCGAATACTGTATATTTGCGGAAGCGCTTAATCCTAATAAGATTGCGGGGAAGCTGGGGCCTATCTCAGCCGACTCTGAGCAAAGACAGGGTACACCTAAAACAGCTCACCAGTCCACTACAGGGCCAACACACACAGTCATACTCACACCCAGGGGCAATTTGGAACAACCGATTACCCTAATGTGCATGTATTTGGACTGCGGGAGGAAACCAGGATATCCACGCAAGCACAGAAAGTACATGTAACCTCCACACAGTCCCCAGTCGAATCCCCTCCACAAACTCCCTGGACTCGAACCCAGGACCTTCTTGCAGTTAGGTGGATGTGCTTACAACTGCATACTGTATATCCACTTCTTTTCAGCACACATGATGTCCTTTGAAGTACAAACATTACCAAATGGATTTAAGCACTGCAGCACTGATGGAAGAAGTGTGTAGAGTGCAGGGGAGACGATGGTGAAATGTAACCACACTTGGTCACATCCATCCATTGCATCATGGTCAGCCTATGAACTTTTCAGCCCGTCACTGCGTGGTTATTTTCTTGATAACATTGATAATATACCCTGACTTGATTTCTTAGCAGGTGAGCTTCATGACAACTTCAGGGACATGTAATGCTCGAGTACTGCTCCAGATAATCAACCTCATATCATGATGCTCCCACCACCATGCTTTACTATGGCATGGTGTATAAGGGATCATACGCACAATCGTTCTTTCTCCACACAGATTGAAATTATTACCAAACACGGCAAGCTGTAATATTGTTCCAACTATTATGTTAAGGTTTGTTGGACATATTTTTTAGGATGGGGGGCACAGTGAGGTAGCGGTTAGCAGCAAGAAGGTCCTGGGATCGATTCCTGAGCTAAGTTTCCTCCAGGTAGTCCGGTTTCCTCCCACAGTCCAAAGACATGCATATAAGGTTAAGTGGCTGTTATGTAGGTGTGTGTGTGTGTGTGTGTGTGTGTGTGTGTTGCCCTGTGATATTTTGGCGAGCTGTTGGCGATGTGTTGCTGGGTGTGCCTCCGCTGTAAACCTTTTTAGTGTGTGCTTGAACTGTGACCTTGACCTTTGACCTATATCCTTAAAGCCTATAACAGTTGATGGACATTTAGTGAGGAGTAACTGGTGAATCTTTCATCCAAATCTGTAGAGGCGTCCTGCCAGAGTGTGCACCAAGTTTGTGACCTTGACCTTTGACCCATGACCTCAGAACCTGTACTAGTTAATGGGACTTTAGTAGTGAGTTATTGGTCAAAACCCGTTAAAGAAGTCAGAAGATTCCCACATTGAAGGTCAGATGGACGGCCACACAGACAGGGCAAAAACATAACGCCTGCGGCGGCACCACCATGGTGGGTGGAGGCATAAAAACACAAACGAGAAAAAAAACAAAACACTGTTTAAAAACTGATTTCCCTTCACTGTGTTTGTGGAATGCAGATGTATGATAAACACAACAGCGGGCTCAGACTTGGCTCGGAGAGCGAGCTATGTGCGTAGTGCAGCGGTATTCATTTCCACTGAACGAAAACGCAAATAAATCCAATGTAAGCCAAAAGTAATAGCACATGCATGTCAACAGCTGTGTAAGGAGTTGCCAGAAAAGGTCACATGACCCGTGTACATTGTATGCATGTGTAGAAACCACTAAGGATGTTGAAAAGCAATGCAGATTAGATTTAAGATAAGCATGAGGCCTAGAGTTCATATATTCTTTATGCACTAGGGTGGGAAAAGCAAACACAATGTCCTGCTTTAGTGTAAACACAGCCAGCGGATGCTTCAGCTGTGTTATGTAAGAGACCGTTGGTCCTGGCCAATCAGTCCCTCAAACATTTCTGAGGCATAAATATATACAGGAGCTGACGGACCTGGGATAGTTCCATGATATAAATTGTTTTTTTTGGCTGCTTTAGACGCATGAGTCCAGTATTTTCGACACAGATCTGATCTCACTTCAGAATCGATCTTTTCCAATTTCTGCGTTTCTACTGCATCACAACCGGGCCAAAGTTTGCTAGGCAGAAAACAGCAACTTTTAACAAGCAGCATTACTAAGCTCCTGCATGGCACATCAACAGGGTACAAGATCGCGGGTTCGAATTCAGGTTGATGCTCCACAGCCAGGAGTCCTAACAGATGAAGCTCTCATGGGAGGGAGGATGGCATCGTTACAGCTATTACCAGCCAATCATGGGTGTCTGTAAGCTCTTTCGTACAAAAGGGTGAGATAGCGCTTTCCTTCCGAGCGTGTTAGGCCGCCCTCGAATACGCGTGCACGGCAGTTTATAAAGATGTGGATGGCGGCATCACGTGTTGTGGTGGGGTTACATGCTTGCTTTCACTCCTTCCTGATTGGTGATGGCCGTATGTGATAATGAGGCATTACTTGGGATGGGTGGGAATTGGATACGACTAAAATAGAGAAAAACAACAACAAAAAAAAAGCTGTGGTTGGAGACAGGAAGTGACTGTACTCCCACCCTGCTACAGCTCAAGAAATGTCCTCGGAGGCTTTTAAAAAATTATACTGATTTACAGTGGACTTTACTGTATTATATTAATGGTTCATAAGAGCCAAGCTCTGGCTGAGTCTTTTAGCCATTACTGGCGATGCTAGTTTCAGACGGAAGTCGGGGGAGGAAAAAAATCTCAGGGAATAAACGCCAACACAAACCCAGAAATGCTAACTACGTCACTCCAGTGTGAGCCGGGTGTTTCTCTGTAATCCACGTTTGTTCCTGTGCACTCGCCTGGGCTCTCATTCTCACTGATAAGACGTTATTCTTACAATTTTTACACGTCTGTGAAAACTATTTTGATTGGCAGGCGACGAGTTTGGTCAAGCGCCAGCGAAAAAACAACTCAACTTTGATTTGATTGGCAAAGAAAATTAACGCCAGCGGAGATGTAGGATTTCAAATCAAGTGTGGAGTGCAGAGGAAATTCATTTCGCAAAATATCTAGAAGGTCAGGGAAAGGCAATTATTCTAACCATTGAGCCAAGATAAATACACAGGAGCTGTAGAGGTCTGATGTCGAATAATTCATAACTTTATATATACACTATAATCATTTTCCAGGCTCGGGTTTCAGCTGGAAGAAGAAAACGGAGGATCGGAGGGGTGTTCTTTAGGTACGATAGTAATAAATACCGCAGCTCCACACACATACTGTCTGTATTAGGATAAATAATAGCCTGAGGGCAACTGAACACATGCTCTCTCTCTCTCTCTCTCTCTCTCTCTCTCTCTCTCTCTGTGTGTGTGTGTGTGTGTGTGTGTGTGTGTGTGTGTGTGTGATGATACAGAACCACAGGCAACAAAATCGTTCAGATTTTCACATATCTAGAGATTTGACTCAACATTTGTGGGTTTTTGGTTCTTTCCCCAACAGGGTTCGTCAGAAAGGTTCACAGGGCGCCTGGTTGAGACTGTAACCGGACTGGAATCCCATGATATACGACAACCAAAAAAGGCAGCTGGACGAGATATGAATCTCTGATAAGAAACTCGCAGGACAAACAAACATTTTTCCGTTCGAAGTGACCGCCTTCTCAGGGTCGCAGATGGTTTAAATAAAGCTATGAGTTTGTTAATATTTTAAGAAATCGCACCAACTAAGTATAAAATAATAACCACTGCTTTAAATGGGGGAAAAAACACAAATTCGGAAGCAGAGTGATGTAGCTGAGGTTGAGGAACCGTCAGAACTACTGATACCGCACATGTTCATACATCTGTTTGCTTGTTTGTTTGTTTGTGCGATCTTTTTATAGCAGTAAGGTTAATGTTTATTTAAACAATAAAAAATTTCAGGCTTACTGTACGTACACGGAGTCAGATATTTGGAAATACAACAAATACATTAGTATGTACTACACAGGAACATCATAATCTGATTGTTTTGCTATCTGAAAAATAAATAAATAATAATTAAAAAAAATATTATCCCAGGTGGATAATACTTCAATTAAAACGACGGACACTCATGGTTTGTCACAGTCACTTGGAGCAGGTGATGTCACATTTACGCCATTTGGCGGACACCGTTATCCAGAGGGAGTTACATTTCATCACATTTGTACAACTAAGCAGTTGAGGTCTAAGGGCCTCGCTTAAGGGCCCTGCAGTGGCATATTAGTGGTACTGGGGCTTGAACCCCCGACTTTTTTAATCAGTAATCCAGAGCCAACAAGTTTTAATAGATTTCAGGTTTTTTTTTTGAGGACTCGATGAGACTAGGTCTTTGTTTCTATATGAAGGCATTAAGAACCTTTTTATATCTTTTTTTTTTTTTTTTGCAGAATTGTTAAACATCTTAACGTTAGCATTATGTAGCTCTCCATTAATTAGCATACATGGCATGAATGTGTATTTTGCTGTATCCTGAAAGCACTACTGCTTGACTTACTGCTTCATTGCATGTAAAAACTTGAAGAATTAGATTGCCCCCTTGCTTAGCCGATCTTGGTAAAAGCCATTGCTCACTCGCGGTTTAGTTTATTAGGTTCTCTCTCCTCCACAGCTAGCTCATTAACTTGAATGATGAGCTCAATTAGCCCAGTTTGACTCCGAAACGGCTGACACCAACCAATCAAGATGGAAAACGCTTCACTGGCGTGCATGAGGTATGGCTAATTAGGGCTGAGAATGAAACTAATGCAGACTAGGGTCTGGCAAAGCTACACAAACACACGCTAAGAGGTCTGGATGGAATGCTGTAAATGGTGGTTCTCCTCTAGTCTCAAGCAGCAGGATGGAAATGCCCCCGAGCATGAAAAGAGACCGATTCTCCCACCAAAAAAAAAAAAAAAGAAAAGAAAAGGCGGTGACCCTCCCCACCCTGCCAGCATGCTTTTCTGAAAGGCTGTGATGAATGGAGGTGCAGATTAGCGTAACGTCGAGGAGCACCAGAGCCATGTGCTCGGCGGCTAATCAGGAGAAGCTAATGACACGTTCAACTCCAGCTACAGGATCGCTTTTCATTCTGGCTTCCATTCTTTAACGCCTGATTATGATTATGATTGCAGTCGTGATGACTGGCCTAATACGCACCTTAATATTCACTGGCAGGGGGGTCCGGGAGGGGGTAATTACTCCACACACACGGTTCTGCGTAGTGAGAGTTTGGACTTTCCCTGCTCAGAGTCACCTGACTGAACTCTCCAGGTTCTTTCCAGGGTTTTGTCCAAGTAGTCAAAGCACTGATTTCAATCTTTAAGGACTTGCACACAGTGTCCTCAACGGTTTTATTATTTAACCAGGAGTCCGGAAACCAACTTGAGCTGAAATCACGCTGTGTTTTCCAGAATTCGCTTACAACTGATTTGTGTTTCCTTCCATCTCCCAAAATTATCCCAGCGCTGCATTCTGATTGGTCGTAAAGTGTTTTCTTAAACATGCAGAACTTTTCCGCCATCGTCACGACAGAGCATCTGGTTTCAGAATGAATGGATTAAAGTTGTGAAACTCTAATTAACTAAATAAATTGACTAAAACCAGTAAACTGAAAACATCAGGGCCGGTATACATGCTGATACTGGAACATAATCCACATCTGAGGCAGCAGCCCTGATAAAAGCACAACACCTAGGGACAGATCGACCAAGTGGGAAAAACTAGCATTAAACTGTAAAGTGTTAGTGGGCATGGCCAGTTCTGCAGGTGATCTGGTAATGATGTGCACATTTTGGTTTATTTCACACAGTTATCATGGGTAATTTGAATAAAGCAGAATTGGGAGAGTACTGCAAAACAAATACCGTGTAATAAAATCAGTGTGTCCTGCAATATCGTCCTCTAACATTCCAGATAAATTAACATGAATCCAAATGAAGCCACGCCTGTATTTTTGGCGTTAAGTAAAGCCAGACTTAACGGTAACTTTAGTAGCTACTGCAAACCTTGTTTTTAAATCCCACAGCGTGATTCATTAAAATAATCCCCTCCTGCAGAGTCAAGGAAAACTTCTACGCATACATATTCAATCACATGAGAAGCAAAAGTCTGTGTGTGTGTGTGTGTGTGTGTTTTATATCCTAGACAAACTGGTTTGTTTCTTACGCAGTTCCTTACGTAAACTGAAACCTGTTCAATCAGCGAGCCGTCTCCCGTATTAACGCTCAGGATGACGAGACACGCAGCGTTTACTCCTGATTACATAAAATACCTTTCAGCTATAAAGCAATTTGTCTCCCTGCGGTCGGGTTGCGCAATCCCTCCAGTGTTACTTGACAGACGTGTAAAGGCTCTTCAGTGACGCAGGTTACAATCTGTTGGAAGGGTTTCATCACTTGGCTGTAGGGATTTATTTTTAAAGAAAGGAATCAATACACACAGCTTGGTATGCAGAAGAAAGAACATTTAAGCGGACGGTCTAAACACACACGCTGGGTTGTGTTTCAGCGAGCTCGTGTTCTGGTTCAGTGCTCACACTTTAGGGCCTCAGGTCATTAGCAATCAGGAATACACAGTAGCTAATCTGTACTGTTTCTCCGTGACGCGTGCAGAGATCCTGGACTAAAAGAAAAACAGTGCCATGTAATGGAGGCGTAGTGGTTAGCATGTCCACCTCTCAGCAAGAAGCGACTGGGTTCGAGTCCCGGGCTCGGCAAGGGCGCTCATGTGTGAGGTCTGCACGTTCTCCCTGTGCTTGCATGGGATTCCTTCAGGTGCTCCAGTTTCCTCCCACAATCCAAAGACATGCCCATGAGGCTACCGGGCTATTCCAAATTGCCCCTAGGTGTGGATGGGAGTGGGAACGGTTGTGTATGTGTGTTGGCCCTGTAGCGATCTGTCTTTGCAACGTCACCCTAGTAGGATTAGGCAGTTTGGTATATGAGTGAATGAAAGTGCCATATCACTAAAAATAAAAAAATAAAAACACACAGTCTTATGAAAGATTGGGTGTCTTTCGTAAACTTGATCACGTGATCGTTTTTGTGGGACGTCCCACGTAATAGGCAGACCTCTCAGTGGTGCTCAACCAGGGGCCAGACTCCATGTTCCTCTTTCCTTCTGTCACAATGTCCTGCCAGTGTGTCACATGACCTAAACACTCTGACATGATGTCACAGAGAAGAGGTGCTACCACCCTAGGAAATCCCACCCACACACTGCTTCGATTTTATTTTACATAGTCACGTATTTAATATCCCGATATTCCGTCTGCCAGTGGCCCACGGGCAAGCAAGCCTTATAGGACATCTGTGCTGGCATGTCTGACTCAAAAGGCAATTCCCAGGAACTGCGTATCGCAAATAAACTCAAGACCACCTGTCACTGAAACTGATCTGAAAAGTTTTGAAAAGTGGCCATCCTGGGCACGGAGATCTAACTGTGGGCATACAATACTTAAGGACACGCCCACTTTGCAGAGTATGACTATGTCACTAAGTTAGCCTTATTTGACCTCAGGTTAGGGTTAGGAACTTCTGGCTGTTGATATGCAATCAGGGGGTGTTTGGGTGCGTCTTGTGGTCTGTGAGCCTGCAGATAAATCCGTCTCAATATGGAAAACATTCTGAAAACTCATGACGGTGCAGTACCGGAATTTTTTGGAATGGCTTCAGGTATCAAGTGCATCATGTTATATACTGTAAACACGACAACTGTACAGATATCTGCACCACAATACTGTAATTTTATTAAATTTACACCACCACCACAACACACACACACACCACACCACACCACCCCCACCAGTCAAAATGATGCAATCCACACATTGTCCGGATGGTCATCCTGTTAACCATAAGATAACTCACAGCGGAAGATGCCTCCACCACGCAGCATGGACGGTGTAACAAATAGATCCTAGTTTTAACTACCCATGTGCTCGGCTTCGGATACAAAAGTCCTTATTTTGTTTCTTATAAGTGTTGCATAGTAACAGTATGAGTATCATCGCTTGTTTTGATGGTACTAGTGAGCACAAAATCCATTGACCTTTCAAGGTTACCCAAGGTCAAAGGGGATTATACCATTTATAAAGTTGTATATGTCTCCTATAGTTCCTTCACTTCATCTACTGGTATGCATCGTTTTGTTTCTGAGATATAAACGATTAAAATTTTAACATAGGAATCTCCAAAACTTTGTGACCTTGCTCTGACCTTGACCTCTGACTTCGATATCCCAAAATCAAATCAGGTTTGGGATTCAGATAGGGTAGTGTCCAAACCAAGTATGGTGAAAATCGGTGCATGGGTGTGGTTAGGATATTGTTCAGAGACCAACTGACAAACAAACAAACAAACGTTGGGGATTAGAATACCTCCAGCAATGACTGAGTATTCAGGCTTTGTCAAACAAACAAAATAAATAATATTTAATAATTAATAATATCATCATCGGCATTCCTTCCTCCAAATAAAGTAGGGGAAAAGTTACTCAGTAATGTTGAATATATATATAAATATATAAATATATATATATATATATATATATATATATATATATAGTATATGAGCAGTTTTACAGTTAGGAAACAAGTTATTTTTGACCATTAACACCTATTTAATATAATAAAATTATGTTGTTTATTTACTGTTTTATACCCCCATGTGCACCATGAGCAATTTTACAGGCCTCTGAGAGTTTCTTAAATATTGCGATTTATACAGACCAAATTTTATATTTGTTTTTGTTGTTTTAAACATTTTTTGTTTTTAACGTTATGTTTTTAACATGTTGGATGGAAAATATTAATGTGTTGACAGTGGAATGGCTGATTGCCCAAAGTTACAGGGGGCCCTCATGTCTGCCTTCCTTCTGGTTGCTCTTTTTTTAGTTATGCTGCCATAGTTAGTCATGCCGGAGTCCCTGCTTGCACCCAGCAGTAATTAACTCTTATTTTACCATTACACTGTTAAAAGAACACCTAACAACCTCTCTTCAACCCCCCCTCTGGGGTTCGCTGGCTGGAGTTCTCGTCTTGGAAGCCCCTCGCTCCTGCTGATGAAGATCCATATGGGCTTAGATCTGCACTCAGCAACTGTAAAGACGACTTTTCGCTGCTGGTGATATAAACTCTCTTGCGGCAATTATTTAGGACTTACAGCTGTGGTATAACCAACCGGACTACATGTTGGGACTGTAATGAAATTTTTCTTATATGGTTCCCTTTTGAGCCTGGTTCCTCTCAAGGTTTCTTCCTCGTGTCAACTGAGGGAGATTTTCCTTGCTGCTGTCGCCGCGGGCTTGCTCATTAGGGAAGTGTAGGGGGGTGTAGAAAAATTCTTAGATTTCTCCTTAAATTAATTTTATGTAAAGCTGCTTTGTGACAATGTCAATTGTAAAAACGCGCTATACAAATAAAACTGAACTGAAATGAATAATGAGACATGTATTTTACGGTGGTCCTTAAAAATCGAAAGTCAAAGCTCCAACCCCTGAAATTTATTGGAATAGCTGAAAAAACTCTCCTGGTGATTTTTTTTTACTCAATTGTACAACATTTACCCCTCCCTGAACACCCTGAGGATCCCCTAGAGGCGCTTTTTGCCTGGGAGTAAACAGAGACAAAAAGCTTTTTTAAGGACCACCCTACCGTATTTGCCGTTCAGCGTACTGTATCTAAGACACTGTTTTAACCATTCTGGCGGGACACGGTTTACAATCATTTCTGTGAAGCATCACAAATGCCATGTTTTGTCCGTCAAAAACCGTCTCCTCCTAAACAAGGACTCGGACTCGGATTATACATTTCAGTTTGAAACCAAATACCATATTATCTGTAAGGGTCCATATGTACTAAACGCTGTTATCAACAGTAATTGGAATTTCCTGCTGTAAACGTTAGGAAGTGACAGAAGGTTTGCTGTCCGTCAAAACACGTCCCCCCCATTCATATTTTTCTATAGAATTGGAGGCCCAACACACGTCTGTATTTTCAGGATGGATGATTGGTAAGCTCTGAAATTTTACATAATCTAGAAGATCTTGTCCTAACAGTCCATTTAATAAGTAAGAATTTGAAGTTGATTTTTTTAGTCCCTGTAAAACTACCCATATATATATATATATATATATATATATATATATATATATATATATAATCAGCTGTAAATAGAGAAATAAACAGTGTTTTTAAAATCATTGCCATGTTAATAATTAATATTTTGTGGCACTTACACCAGAGAAAGTAACAGCTACAAGTCTGGTCCTGTATTTATATTATTTAATTATTAAAGGACGTACACGTTTCAGTCAATAATAATGTGTTTGGACTTGTCTTCCGTGGACTGTTTACCTTGATATGGCTATGAAGTTTGTAAAGCACGGCAAATCATGTTGAAGTACCAGACAAAGCGACTGCTTTGCTTTAAACAGTGTGTATAATAGACTTAATAATAGGCTTTGAGTCACATCAACATTCTGACGTGAAAATCCCCCCGGAGGAGTTTTAGTACAATCTGTTCGGCTGCAGTGTAAAAGCTTCACACAAGTGTTCATAAACACACACACGCACAAACACACACTTAGTCATCACTTCTGTGCTTTTACTTGATCTGATATAAAAATACAAATTGTGTAAAACATGTTTCCACCTCGGCGCTGCTGAGGACGTCACTGTAATACACATCACTGACCACAGAGGGCAGCAAAAGCATGTCAATCACAGGTACAGCGGTACAGGGACATCTACTGGACAAGGTACTTCAATGACACTTAACTTCAGCCCGGAGGCATGAAACGGAGAAAAGCAGTTCCAGCATGAGCACAACTTCACGCTACGCTAAAAAAAAAAAAAAGTCTTAAAAAATACGAATCGTGATATAATTCACTACAAAGCAGCTTATGTCTTGTCTAGTATAAATAAATACAGCCATGAGATATTTAACCCGCCAGCCACGTAGGAAAACCTGAGGAGGTTTCACTCTCCCTTTCCACCACAACACCCACTTTAGATGTGATAAACACACCCGAGGTGATCATCATACACTCATATTGAAGGCTCGATATTCTTCAAAAGGCTTGACGTGTCCTTCATCCTATAAAAAACACAGATATGCACTTACATATAAAAGATACAAGACACATAGGTAAAACAAGTCTGTGAGAAAATCAATATACAGTGCGCTGCGTACGTATTCACTGCCATCCACCATAAATCATTACAAAAACACCAGACATCACTGAGACGGTGAAGCATGGGGTTGGCAGCATCAAGACAAGAGTTACTCTCCACCAATTGGTTGCTTTTACGTTTTATTTTAATGTCATTCTGATGAATGCTGTACGTTATATTTTATAGCCAAACACTTAAAACTATTCTATTTTATTTTTAAACGCTGGGTTCTACCTCATCACATCACTTCTGAAGTTCTTTATGTACGAAAATAAACAGCCTTGCTTCAAACGATGCACCTTAACATTACAAAACATTTTAATTTCCTGCTGCACAGCGCCGCTCTCCGGTTTTTCTTTCTTTTACCAAAACTGGTTAATGGTTTAAGAGCATCATGGACATATTTCCATACTGTATTGTGTGTTCAAGACCGTTACATATTTTCCTCTCCTGGCACTCAGCTGGAGGGATCTGATACGAGTAGCAGTAAACATGCTAGCATTTCATAATAAAAGAAAAATAAACCATCCACCCTCGACTATTAACTCGTATCACACGCTGAGGGAGGGCGGAGTGACCTAACCACTGCTCATGGGTCTATTCAAAAGGTTTAAAGTAGATTAAAAAAAAAAAAAAAAGGCTTTTTCATGCTGTGCTGTTACTATTGTTTGGTGCTTACATGTCCATAAGTGATGCCTCATCACTGGTTATTAATTAATTATTAAACTGACTGAGATTATAATCTAGAATAAATGTTTAATAAGCTTTGACTGCGTGTCCATACAGATCACTTTACTAACAGAACAGCAACAGCGCAACCTAGTGGCGGGTGCTATTTCACTGTGTGTAAATAAAGATTTCACTTATTGCTTTATTTTGCATTTACTGAAGAAACGGAACACTTACATACTGGCTATTCTCTCCAGCCTCTCCTTAATATTCTCCTGTTAAAAAAAAAAAAAAGGCAATCAGTCATCGTCAGTAATCACACATTACATCATCATGTAAACTACTACTCCGGACTTTAACCCACAGTCATGTGATATTACCAGGGTTCAAGACGTAGATATGAAACACACGCCGCATCGAATACAACACAGCAGGCACGGTTTATCCAGAACACCACTTTCAACAGTGTTTACTTTATTTACCAAAAAAAACAAACAAACAAACAAAAAAAAAAAAAACGGATAGATGGCAGATTAATAGATGGGAGGATTTAATGACAAATAGATAAACAGACGAGATTAATGGATCAAGTGATGATTAGACGGACTGATAAATGGATGTATAGGCGAGTTGATGAATAAAAAGATAATCAAGAAATGAATGGATGAACACTCAGAGGGATGAACAGATTGATAAATAAAGGAATTTCTGGAGAGACAGATTCATGAAGAGGAGGGTGGGTGGATTACTGATGGATGGATTAATGAATAGATTAAGATCAGAGAGAATAACTGACGGATGGCGTATTAGAGAAATGGGTGGATCGCTGGGGAGACAGATTAATGGATGGATGGAGGAATTTATTCATAATATCGGACAGACGGGTACAGCGATGGACAGATGGATATTAATATTTAGATAAAAAGAGACTACTGGATGGATAAAAAAATAAGAGACAAACGGATGGATTATTAGATAGAAATATGGATGGATGGATGGCTGGATAAAAGCTTAACGGATGGAGGGAGCAATGAAGAGCCGAACGGATTAATGCATTAATGGATGAACGGATAGACGGATTAATGGATGGAGAGATTGACTGGATAACAAATAAACAGATATGAGACAGACGGATGGATGCACAAACAGACAGACGGATGGATGGATGACCAGACAGTGAGTGTAGGGGATGAATTAATGGACTTAATTATAAATAAAGGAATGAATTAATGGTTGGTGAGATTTTTTTTTTTTTCTCTCTCCCCTGATTTTTTCCGTATCCAATTCCCGACTGTCAACTGTTTTCTCCCCATCACATATGACCACCACCAACCAGGGGGGCCGTAAGCATGCACGTGCCCCCTCTGTGACATGCGATGCTCCTTACGAACTACTCTCGGACACCTGACACCGCCCTCTTTGTACGAATGAGCTCACAGACGCCCATGGATTTGCTGGTGATCGCTGTGGGTGACAGGGGAGCACATGCCATTCCTCCTCTCCGTAAGAGCTCGGCCAATTAACTCCCATGGATCCCTGGGTGGCAGCGGCATCAACCTGGATTCCGAACTTGCGATCTCCAGGTTGACAGTCGTGCGCCCTTGTTGGCACCCCACTCGGGAGCCCGGTTGGTACGATTTCACGGGCAAACAGTAGGGCAGTGGTGGCTCAGTGGCTCTGGGTTACTGAGCCAAAAGGTCAGAGGTCAATCCCCAGTACCACAAAGCTGCTACTATCGGGCCCTTGAGTCAGGCCCTTAATCCTCACTTGCTCAGTTGTATAGAAATGAAGGCCGCTCTGGATAAGGGCTTCTGCCAAATGCTGTAAACGTAAACCGTATTGGATGGATAGAACTACATGGAATACCTGACAAACAGAGGGCTGGATGGACAGATGGAGGCATAAAGGAATATAGAGATAAGGGAATGGAGAGAAGAGTGGACGGAGGGATGAAACTCACCTCTGAGGATGATGACAGTTGGCTGCTTGGTGAAGTTTGGTGCGTCACCGTGCAACTACTGACCGGCACGGAACCACTCTCCAAAACTACTGACATCAAGCATCAAGTGTGCATAATTAATAATTAATTATTAAAATTATTTCATCATAAGTAACTTTACAGAGTCGTCACTGTACTCTGCCGACAACGTTGAAGTCACACACTCGGGGTGTGGTGGATGTTTGTGGTTAGTGCGAGTGTCTGTTCCTTACCGGTTTCATCAGGGTGTTGGTTCATCTCCATGTTCATGATTCCACCCGTCCTCAGCGATCCCTGCACGGACAGACAGACACTTGCTTTATTACAAGGCGAGTCCTGGTCATTGCGTTCAGGGTTTAGGTGGAGTCTCGGTACCTGCGCCTGGGTCAACGTCAGTCCCGTCTCCAGCAGGAGTACGCGGTTCTCCAGCTCCTCCCACGCACTGCGCTCTATACAGATCTTTCCAGATGTGCTCCTCTCCAGCGCCTGCACTCTTACGTCCAGTGTGCTCAGCTGTTCCTCCAGCCTGCACACGCACTGCCGTAGGCCCGCCTCCAGCGCCCTCAACCTGCTCTCCGACACACACTCCTACGGGGGAAAGAGTAGGAAGGAGTGTGTGACTTCACCTGTACAGTCAGGTCCAGCACTCAAGTGATCTTTACTAATGTGCCATTCACAATCTGTTGCCTCGCCGAGATATCCAAGTCATTCATTCGCCAAACGGCCTAGTCGTACTATGCTCATGGGAAAGCTGGTGCCTATCTCGGCCGACACTGGGTGAAGGTGGGGTGCACCCTGAACAGCCAACACCCACACACATTCATACTCGCCCTCACACCTAGGGGCAATTTAGAACAGCTGTTATCCTAATATACATCTCTTTGTACTGTGGGAGGAAGCCAGAGTACGCTGAGGAAAACCCCCGCAAACACGGGAAGAACATCCAAACCCCAAACAGAAACACTCTCTTCGAGCCCTAGACTCCAACCCGGGACCTTCTTACTGTGAGGCTGACATGCTAACTACTACGCCACGGTACCACCCGTTATCCAAGTTTACTCACTAATTCATTTCTTTCAATCCTTTCTCTCCGATTCAGTTTTCAGTGTGACTCAAATTTGAATCACTTTCAGTCCTGTGTCCCTCCCCCAGAGTCGTCTGTTTGACTCCCCTCAAAGGTGCTTTTTGAGTAACTCAGCTCTCTGAGACGTCTCAGAACGATCTCTTTCAGTCATTCCCTTGAGTCGTCTATTTGAGCCGTCCCCAAGTGGTCTCTCCGAGTCATTTTGAGTCACTGCTTTGAGTTGACTCTGAGTTGACACTTTTATGTTGAAAGCTGACTCACATTTCACTCACTACAATAATATTGTAAACTGTCTATTTTAAGAAAAAAAAAAAAACAAAAAAAAAATTTAAAAAAAAGTCGTTTAAGAATCAAAAGAGTTGACACATTTTTTGATAAATTTAGTGAGTCAAATGAATCGGTGAGTAGAGAATGCTCAGAAAGAAAAAGATTCAGCAAGGAATAAATAAATTAGTTGGTGAATCAATGTGTATAAACACACTGGCTGAAATGAGTCATTTTTTTTTTTTTGCTAAGTGTAAATTCTCTTTGATGTGGGGAAAAAACAGAAACGAGTCATTTGAAGTCAAAAGAGTCGACTCTTTTTTTGTGTGAGTTTATTGTGTCTAATGATCTGACTCACTAAAAAAAAAAAAACCCTCCGAATAATGAATCCGTGTCCTGGAAAATGAATAAATGAATCAGTGCGAAGGGTGTGTTCAGAAAGAAAAAGATTCGGTGAGGGATGAACGAATGAATCGGTGAATATCAAACAGATTTTTTTTTTTTTTTTAACAGATTCTCACTGTGTGAGCAGCAGGTTGAGGAATATCTCGGTTATGAGATCTCTGCCTTCCTTCCTCGTCCTCATCCAGCTGCTGGTCGTCGGAGGAGAAGCTGACATGCGCTAGGGATCGGTGACCCACGTGCCTCTCTACCAGTGACCTGCTGGAAACCACCTATGGCAAAACAAAATGGCTGGAAAATAACTGGAGATATATTTTGCAACTTTATGAGCTGTATATTGTTGATATACTGTAGGACAGCAATAGCACTGTAACTAGGATCCCGGCTGACTGTAAAACAATACAGATATTATTATTATTATTGGTAGTAGTAGTATTATTGTTATTATAATTATTACTCTGTGGCCTGGTGTCCCGTAGGTCTCTCGGGGAGGTGAAGACTCCACAGATTTTGAATCGGAACGAGACAGCTGCCTCCTTCTCAGTGACCCAACGGGCTGTAACATTAAATTTCACTCAATTTATAACTTTGATATTTCCTCAAATCATGTTTATTTATGTTCCACTCTGGGGCAAAAATTAAGAAAATTGTGCATGTTTATTTATTTATTTTATTTTATTGTCCCACAAGGGCACACAAACACACACACACACACACACACAGGAGCAGACAGCAGTCACACTGTGTAGGAAGGGGAGGGGCTCCCCGACCCAACATTATCATCAATCATGAATTTAAAGAAAACAAACAAACAAACAAAAAAAAGAACCTGTTGATTTTTGATGAATTAAATGAAAAGGAGACACTGAATGTTTTTTTAAGACTTGGGTGCCTTAAGGTTTTCACATCGAAAATATTTATAATAAACTTTATATATAAAATTAAAGTGGGTGTTTCCTTATAAGAAAAAATCGAAAGTTGCGTGTCAGATTCCTTTACCGTATATGGAATGGGGCTTAACCTGTTACACGGGGCACCATGCACATGTAACGCATTGCTGCCATCAAATTTAAAAGGAGCTAATATTTTTCATGAAATAGTAAAAGGTCTTATTTTAAACATGTGATAGGTATTTTATGCTCTACTGTGAATTAAACATGGGTTCATGGGATTTACGAACCAATACGGTCTGTTCACAGCGTCCCAATATTTCTGGAACTAGGGTTGTATTTTATTTAAATAAATTGTCATTAATTTATTTATTTATTGCCCCAGAGTGTAGCTCAGGAATAGAAGCACCCCCCCCCCCCCCCCACCTTGGTGCCTTTAGTGAGCTGTTTGTGCTTGTCCAGGACAAAGCCGATGATGTCACAGAGGAGCGCAATCTTCCTCTCGGCAAACCCGAACTGCAGGAACTGCTGCTTCGTCAATAACGGCTTATAACTGAAGAGATCTCGGAGAACCTACAACCAAGAGGTGGATGATGTAACTCAGTCAGATATGGCTGGTTACTTATTATTAACCCACACATGGTTAATGCTAGCGCCACCAACAGGAAAAACATCAAATATACGTTTGGGATAACAATTTCACAACGCTGCATTTTAGAATTACTATTCCACATTCTTCTGATTCTTTGGACCAACAAACACCATGATGTTCATTTCAGCCACAGTGTAGGTTTCGTCATTTTGATCTTTCAGAAGTGATCATTTTCAGCCATGCTTTTTCATAGTCATGCACATTTAGCAACATGATCCAAATATAACACGCAAGATTTGAGCACAGCTGAACTTGGGAGGGTTAATGAAGACAAGAAATGAGTATTGATAGTAGTAGCTTGATGTTTTGGGCTTTAATTACCTTCTACACTTCACCTGTCACTGAAGTCTAGGGACAGAAAGTGCTTGGCCCCCTTGATCACTGCCAGGAGCTAGATTTTTTTACTCTAACCTCCATAATCTACTGTTTTGTTTCGTTTTTTTAACTTAAAGTGTAAGTAAAGTTGTAACACTTAGAGAAGTCTCCTGGATACAGCTTGTTGAGAAAGTCCTGAGTGTGTGGAAACTCCTGGGGAATACTGGGTAAAACGTCACTTCATAATTCCGTATGTTTTACATTATACTTCATTACCACCTTAGGCTAATTATAATAAAGACTTTCTTAGACTAAGGGTGCGTAAACCTTTGGCTAACCTTGTACACGGACTCAATGAAGCTCAGGTCGTTTTTTCCCGCAAGCTCGACTCCGAACTCCATCAAGTGTTCGGCCACAGCGGGGGAGAAGGAGGTGAAGGCGTAGCTGACGATGGGTAGACAGCATGACGGGTCTCCTTTCGCCAACCTTGCACAGACGGAGGGGAATACAATCCGATTAACACTAATGAGAGATTTTTATTCATGCAGCTGTGTCGAACCATGCTACAGAGCTCCAGGGTGGGGTTCCAGCCAAAGGTTTTTATGTTCTTGGAATAAATGCAATAAAATCCAAGATGTTTCTCATATAAAATGAGTGAGTCTGTAACCGAGTCATTTTGAGTGAATCGGTAAGTAAACGAATGACTCGCTGAATGAGTGAGTCGAAAAGTGAGTGAATGAGTAATTAAATGACTCTGTGGGAAAGTGAGTCAGTGAGTGAGTCATGGGGTGAATGAATAAGTAAATGATTCATTGGGTAAGTGAGTCAGTCAGTAAGTGAATCAAAGAGTGGATGAAGTAAAAGTCAGAGTATGTTAATGCATTAGGGACTCAGTGAGTAAGTGAGTCAGTGAATGACTCAAAGAGTGAGTGAGTGAGTGACTGAGTGACTCAGAGTGAATGATTTAGTAAATCACCACATTGGGTGAAAGAGGCAGTGTGTGAGTAAATGAGGGCATCAATAAATGACTTACTGGTTGATTGATTCAGTGCGTGAGTGAGTGAATATTTCAGTAAGTGACTCAGTGGGTGAGAGTCAGTAGGTGAATGAGTGCAGGACAAAATGACTCAGTGGTAAATCAGTGAGTGTGAGAATGATTCAGTGAATGACTCAGTGGTGAGTAATTCAGGGAGTGTGAGAATGATTCAGTGAATGACTCAAAGGGTAAGTGATTCAGTCAGTGAGAGAATGATTCAGTAAATGACTCAGTGGTGAGTAGTTCAGTGAGTGAGAGAATGATTCAGTGAATGACTCAAAGGGTAAGTGATTCAGTCAGTGAGAGAATGATTCAGTGAATGACTCAGTGGTGAGTAGTTCAGTGAGTGTGAGAATGATTTAGTGAGAAAATTATTCAGTGAAAAGGAGAATGATTCAGTGAGTGGGAGAATGAATCAGTGAATAACTCCGTGAAATAGTGATTCAGTGAGTGTGTGGGAGAATGAGTCAGTGAAAGAGAGAAGATTCAGTGACTGAGTGAGTGAGAGGATGAATCAGTAAATTATTCAGTAACAGCGAGAAAATGATTCAGTGAATAACTCCGTGAAAGAGAGTGATTCAGTGAGTGGCAGGAGAAAGATTCAGTGAAAGAGAGAATGAATCATTGAATAACTCCATGAAATAGTGATTCAGTGAGTGTGTGGGAGAATGATTCAGTGAATGACTCCGTGAAAAAGAGTGATTCAGTGAGTGTGTGGGAGAATGATTCAGTGAATGACTCCGTGAAAAAGAGTGATTCAGTGAGTGTGTGGGAGAATGATTCAGTGAAAGAAAGAGAGGATGAATCGGTGAATTATTTAGCAACAGATTCAGTGAGTGAGAAAATGATTCCGTGAATAACTCCGTGAAAGAGAGTGATTCAGTGAGTGAACAGGAGAATGATTCAGTAAACGATTCAGTTGACTCACCACTAGAATCCTATAGTCCCACTGGTAATGTTACCTTCACTATAACTCGATAACAGAAACATTATCGTGTGCTTATGATGACAGAGCTGTTATTTCCTGTGAGAGAAGAGGAATGTTGTTGGGTAATGCAGTATATTTCCTACCCCTGATAATCCACATCTCGGGGGAACTTCACAGACCGGAGAGATGCTTGCAGTTTCCTCAGACTTCCTTTCACATCACCTGTAGCCATCTTCTCCACTCAGCCTGCACAAAAACAACACACCACGAGCACTCTGAGCACTCCAGTCCCAGCACAGTGACTTCCGGATGTTTATCTCCCATTAAAAGTGATGCATTAAGTAAACAAGTGTTTATTAAAGCCAGGTTGAATAAAAACACCTTCCTTTCCGGAGTTAAACACTGCAGATAACCAGTCTGTCAGACAGGAAGTCTTAAATTAACTAACTTTATAAATTCATTAGCTGCTCTGGTCTGTTACCTCAGTGGATTGATGAAGTAAACGAATAAATATTAACTATTTATTCGGTTTCTGCCTCCTTCAGTATCACCCGCGTTACTTCGTTTAACGGATAAAAATCGACCATGGCTAAGTTCTAAATCCCTCACTAACTCCTATATAAGTGCACTACAGAGTGTATTCAATAATACATTATACACCCTATGTAGTGCACCAGGAGAGCAGCACGACACCATTTTGAATCGGTTGTGTGTTGTGATTGGTTTCATGCGTTAACATAAGCCTTTCATTCCACATCGACACATTCGCGACAAATGTCTTTAATCACACATTATTATCGCACAGAATAACAACAAAAAAATCTTTCTACTTTATATCTGCCTCTTCCATATTTCTCTTTCATTCTTTCTTTCTTTCTTTCTTTCTGTTCCTTCCCCACATTAAACTTCTATCTATCTATCTATCTATCTATCTATCTATCTATCTATCTATCTGTCTGTCTGTCTGTCTGTCTGTCTATCTATCTATTATCTCTCTGTCTATCTATCTGTCTGTCTATCTATCTATCTATCTATCTATCTATCTATCCGTCTGTCTGTCTGTCTACCTATTATCTCTCTGTCTGTCTATCTGTCTGTCTATCTCTCTGTCTATCTATCTATCTTATCTATCTATCTATCTATCCATCTATCTATCTATCTATCTATCTGTCTGTCTGTCTGTCTGTCTATCGATCGATCTATTTATATATCTATCTGTCTGTCTGTCTGTCTATCTATCTGTTTGTCTATCTGTCTGTCTATCTATCTATCTATCTATTATCTCTCTGTCTGTCTATCTCTCTTTCTATCTATCTTATGTTATCTATCTATCTGTCTGTCTATCTATCTGTCTGCCTGCCTATCTATCTATCTATCTATCTATCTATCTATCTATCTATCTATCTATCTATCTATCTGTCTGTCTTTCTATCTATCCATCTGTCTGTCTGTCTATCTGTCTATTATCTCTCTGTCTGTCTATCTGTCTGTCTATCTCTGTCTATCTATCTATCTATCTATCTATCTGTCTGTCTGTCTGTCTGTCTATCTATCTGTCTATCTATCGATCGATCTATTTATATATCTATCTGTCTGTCTATCTATTTGTTTGTCTATCTGTCTATCTATCTATCTATCTATCTATCTATCTATCTATCTATCTATCTATTATCTCTCTGTCTGTCTATCTCTTTCTATCTATCTTATGTTATCTATCTATCTGTCTGTCTATCTGTCTGCCTATCTATCTATCTATCTATCTATCTATCTATCTATCTATCTGTCTGTCTGTCTGTCTATCTTATCTATCTATCTGTCTGTCTATCGATCTATCTGTCTGTCTATCCATCTGTCTGTTTATCTATCTATTGATGTTGTTCTCTTGTGCTCTTTCTTTCTGTTTTAATGTCTTCACACGTTCACAGAAAAATTCCCCTTTTATCAACATTTTATTGTAATAATATTTAAATTCTCTAAAACATGTTAAACAAAATCATTGCCTCTTGAAAAGAATTAGGATTCAGATCAAAAATATTAAAGAGTGAGGAATAAATATAAAATAAGTTCATTCAGAGTTCAGTTTGATTGAATACTTCTTCAGGATGTAGTTTCTTGATTTGAACCAGGTAAGAATTTGCTTACATATAAAACCAGAATTAATATAAAATTTAAATAAGGAGGGATTTCATGCTTTAACTGAAATCTTGAAAACTACACTTGTGCGAAAGTGCTGTGTTGAATCGTCAGATAAATCTATATTACGTCACTTCCCTTCAACAACCTCAAAACAACGAGCGTCAAACCTGACAACAGCGCGTGCCAAGCTGAGGCGGGGCTCTAAGCGCATATTTTAACCCGTGTTATTTTATAATTAATAGGAGTTTCTTTTATTACTTCTGTCAAGTTCAAAAGTCATTATTTTATAAAAGAGCGTTTTTGATAAAATATATATTTTTTTTACGTTTAAGAATAAAGGTTTTTAAAACAGAAAAGTGGGCGGGGTCACGGTGAGGAGGAGGCGGGGTGAAGCAGGTTAAAGCTGATCTCAGTGTCAGTACAGAGAGTCTCAGAGTACAGCGGAGTTTGTGGGTCTTAAACACCGGCGGTTCTGCTGGAAATGCTTTCTTCACTTAGCTACAGAGTGTGAAGGACATTTTCGCTCTAAAACTGATCAGACCAGCGCTGTTGTTTCGTCGCGGCGGCGGTAGAATTAATCCATAACAACACACAGGTGGGTTGTGCTGCTATAAGTTGCTATGAACAATGCTGCGTCAAGTGGCAGTCGGAGCGACCAATCGCAATGCGGCATCGCGTGACAGATTGGCGTTGCAGCCAATTGTTTAACGAGGGAGGCGGGGAGTAAGCGTTTGCGTCAATCTAACTTGACCTGGAGTGTCGACTCTTTCATTGGTGTAACAACCCAAATCAAAGCAAAACATCAGTGTTAGTGTTTTATAATGGAGCTCTGGGTCAGGAGTGTTCCTCCTCCTGGATGCTTTTATTAGCCAGGCTTATAAAAAGTGACTTTATACATGAGTTCTAGTTTGTTTGAGGTCAGGAGTCATGACTCAATGCAAATATATAAACAAATGATGTGTGTGTGTGTGTGTGTGTGTGTGTGTTATTGGACTTACCTGAGTGATTCTGTAGTCAGTAGGTACATGATGCTGGGTCTGTCTTTACCTTAAACACAACATGGTGTTTACTGAACACACCAGAAATCTCAGAACAAGTGTGTGTGTGTGTGTGTGTGTGTGTGTGTGTGTGTGTGTGTGTGTGTGTGAACCCTGTGAGAACATGCTCGGGTACAGAACACTGACCTCTCAATGCCGTATTGATACTGTGATCTTTAACCGTGTGTGTTGTGTCGGAGGAGGAAGTGAAGAATCCTCCTGTTTATCCATCTGTCTGTCCGTCTGAGCTCTTAGTTCTGAATCTGTCTGTCCGTCTGAGCTCTTAGTTCTGAATCTGTCTGTCCGTCTGAGCCCTTAGTTCTGTATCTGTCTGTCCGTCTGAGCCCTTAGTTCTGAATCTGTCTGTCCGTCTGAGCTCTTAGTTCTGTATCTGTCTGTCTGTCTGAGCTCTTAGTTCTGTATCTGTCTGTCTGTCTGAGCTCTTAGTTCTGTATCTGTCTGTCCGTCTGAGCTCTTAGTTCTGTATCTGTCTGTCTGTCTGAGCTCTTAGTTCTGTATCTGTCTGTCCGTCTGAGCTCTTAGTTCTGTATCTGTCTGTCCGTCTGAGCTCTTA
>JAQMYF010000027.1:14620216-14632055 GCA_030014195.1 Neosilurus mollespiculum
CTCCATCCATCCTTCTGTAAACCCACCCGGTAATCCATCCACCCATCGATCTCTTCCTCCATCCATCCTTCTGTAAACCCACCCGGTAATCCATCCACCCATCGATCTCTTCCTCCATCCATCCTTCTGTAAACCCACCCGGTAATCCATCCACCCATCGATCTCTTCCTCCATCCATCCTTCTGTAAACCCACCCGGTAATCCATCCACCCATCGATCTCTTCCTCCATCCATCCTTCTGTAAATCCATCCACATTGGTTTACTTTCATTAATCTATTTGTTCACACATCCGTCCATCATATTCAAACGTCGTATTTTATCTTTTCATCCATTTATTGTCATCCATTTTCTATCCGTCCACCCATCTATCTGCCAACACCACTCATCCTCATCCACCCGTCTATCTATCTTTCTTTCTATGGATATTTTATTCAGTCCATTTATCCATCCATTCATATCTCCACCCATTGTAGGAGCTCTTATTCTGTTCATCTATCTATCTCTCATGATCTTGATATTTCTATTTCATCCATCACTTGTAGTTAATTTTTAATTCTATCTATTCTCTCGTCCACCCCTCCCCCCCCCAAACAACCTGTCAGCATTTCAGTGTAAACGAACACCTGGAGGGAGGTGAAGTTCTGATTAATGAGAAGAAGAGCTTCTTGTATTGATTCCTTTTATTTATTTATTTTCAAATGAAATAATGTTTTAGTTCCGAGAGTTTCAGAGTCGCGTTCCTCTGGTTGTCCTGCTGATTTCTCGTCTCTGTTCTGTCTCCCAGCTTGTGCAAGTCCACATGGGGTCACTGTTCCATCTACAACCGGCGCCTTCCTCCCGGTTTCTCCTACCGAAAACTCTACATGCAGCTCGATGAAGGAAGTTTGACGTTCAACGCTAACCCTCAGGAGGTGAGCAGGACTGGCACGCCACGTTCTCACACTAGCACGCCTGCTTCTTTTCAGTGTGAGGATCAGAGGATGAAGTTTAGGTGCTGCGGTGCTCTGGTTAATGATGAGAGAGCGGGGGGACGCCGGTCACGTTTTATAGCTCTTCATGCATGTCGTTAGATAAATTAGCACACAGCTTCAGGGTTCTACTTAAAACTCCCAGGATCTCAGTGTTCTGGACCTGTGTGTGTGTGTGTGTGTGTGTGTTCGTGTTCACAGGGTATCGCTTACCTCATGTCCAAAAGCGTTCTCGTGGACCATCCGAAGGAAATCGCCAAGTTCATATTCTATACCAGAATGCTGAATTGGAAGATGCTGCGTATTTATCTCGATGAACGGTTTGTTACTTCCTTTCTTTGAAATAAATAGTCAGAGAAGACAATTCTATATTGTAGAAATATTCACTGATTAGACAGGGTGTGTGTCATATCTCTAACAAAAAGAACGGCTTCGCAAAACATAACTTTATTATTATTGCTGTTGTCATCATTTAATATTATTATTATTATTATTATTGTCATAATTTAATATTGAATAATTATATTGTTATTATTATCATTTAGTATTATTAATATTATTATTGTTATCCTTTAATATTATTATTATTGTTATAATTTAATATTATTATTATTGGTATGAGTGTTATGATTATTATTATCATTATCACTGTTATTAATATTATTTTCATCATTAATATTATTATTTTATTGTTGGTATTAATATTATGAATATTATTATAATCATTAGTATTGTTATTATTATCGTCAATATTATTATCATTATAATTCTTTTCATTTTTATCATTTTATATAGCTTGGTAAATATCTGTGGAAAGTTTTCAGTTTATGTGGTTATTTATTTATTTGTTTTGTTTTTATTTTAATGTATACTCTTACATCAGTAGAGTGCCATCACACACTTTACCAATCAGGTCACAAGCTGAGAAAACAAACATGGAGGACGGAGTATTGGTGCGTGTTAGTAAACGGCGATGAGGTGTGAATGGAAAAGTTTTCAGTGCAAATGTACCATAGAAAAAAAAAAATAAACAATCACAGATAAATTCTATCCTTATGTTTACATACTTTATAAAAAATATATATACTTAAAAAAAAAAAAGAAAGAAACAGACGGTGCACGCAGCCTGAGTCCTGGTGAACCAGTATCAGAATGTGTTCACTGATGGCGACTTCAGCGCACTTCTCTGAGTCGTTCTGGATAAGAGCGCCTGTCAGATGCCCTGAATGTAAAGATGGATGGAGGGATAATCTGAATAAATGTGACTGCATGCGGTCGAGTGAGTTGATCATTTCTGCTTGAAAAACTACAACAAAGCAAAACAGCCTCCTCTATTTCTTTTCCCTCGGCATTACGGATGATTTTAACTTTTATTAATATATACTACAGGAATGGTGCAATCTGATTGGTTCGTTATCCCGCAATGATAAGCAATTGTCGAATGAGGTTGAAGTATGATATGGAGAATTATTCAGTCGAGTGGGGATGGTGAGGATAAAACCATCCGAGACTCAATAATTGTCAGTATCCTTCAAAAGAGAACTTTTTATAGATATTTTTAATTTATTCAAAATATTTGTAAAACAGACAGTCACATTAGTGCTGTACGTTCCAGTCGTGTAATAATCATCAATAATTTGGCTCATAGAAGAATACTCAGGATTCTTTCCCTTATTTATTTATTTATTTTTGTTTTTTAACTGATTAGAAACAAGTCCATATCCTGAATGATTAAACATGGACAAGAATATTAATTCAAGAGATTTAGTTGTTTCTGATTGGTGGAAAGTGGTGAAATAATTTTTGGTATTGCATCATTGCCATGGGATAACTGGATCATTGCCATTCCCCCAAAAACAGGATATTAAATAGTTATTTATGTATAGCTTTTATGTTTTTGTTTTTTGTCCGCGTAGCCGCGACGTGCTGGACGAGCTGGTCACGCTACACAACTTCAGTAACCAGTTCCTGCCCAACGCGCTGAGGGATTTCTTCAGACACATTCACGCGCCCGAGGAGCGCGGCGAGTACCTGGAGACGCTCATCACCAAGTTCTCACACCGTTTCTGTGCCTGTAATCCCATGCTGGTGAGGGAGGTCGGCCTCACACCCGGTGAGTTCGCATCATCACCTCCGCGTTACTTTACAGTGTAGAGGTGAGCGCTGTGATCAGACGAAACGTACATCAGTAAATATACACCGTATTACTAGAGATATACCCGAGCATTTTATATAATGTGTAAAAAATTCTCCACAGAATAAATAAGTTTTACATTTAAATAGAAAAAAAATTACATTTTTATTTCAACTTTAAATAAGTAAGTAAATAAGTAAATAAATATCAAACAGCTGCTTGTAAAGTTTTCCAGCAGAAATTGATTTAAAAATTACTACGATGCCTAAAATATTTCCTGGAATCTGTTTTTCTTAAGATCTCAATATTAATTATGTGAAGTTGCTCCTTTTTAATTCTTTAAGAATATTTCTGGGTTTTTTTATATATATATATATATATATTGTTTATTTATTTATTTATTTAGTCAAGATAATTCCTTGTTTTAAAAAAATAATTAAAATAAATAAAATTTACCTCCTCCCTTCACAAGGAAATATCTGATCACATTCATTCATATTGTGTTTTTATTTATATATATATATATATATATATATATATATATATATATATACACACATAATAATTACAGGCTCTGATTGGACAAAGCCGTTTTCAGTCTTACAAATTATACTTTTTATTTGTTTTAATTTCTAAGGAAATAAATGAATAAAATTGTACTATAATATGTTATAAATATTTCAATATTTTATTCCTAATTTATATAATTTGCTATGCATAATCAATTATTATTATTATTTATTTATTTATTTATTTTTTTTTTCCGTTTTTTCTGGCAGTGTTTCTTGTATCATAGAAACATCTTCAGTTATCAGGATTCGAATTATTATAGAAAAGTTGTAAAATTTTAAAGCTTTTATGTTTATAGAGTTGTGGTATTATGATCATAGTTCACAGAGTGGTGTTAATGTTTCTGAGGAGAGAAACTCGGTAAATAAATGAAATGTGTTTTCGTGATGGATTCAGTTCAGAGTGTTTTTAAGAGGAAGGTAGAAAAATATCATAAGGTCGATTGTAAACCAGAATCATTCCCAGATAACGATAAAACGCGAATTTAAACACACCGCGTCCCAGAGCGGTTTCATCCTTCTCACTCCACCGCAGGCTCCTGATGGTTACAGGCTTAATGAATTTTTTTTTTAATCATTAAGAATTCAATTTAATTAAATACTTTGAGTTTTTTTCTGTTTCATGTGGAACCTTCGTGTGGTTCCTCCCCCACCCCTCACCAACACCCCACCTTAACAGTTTATTTAAACCGAACTCAGCGCGTCGTGTTCCTGAGAACCAGCAAACCGTAAACACGACTGTCCTGAACACTCACTTGCAGCATGCGGCCACATCAGAGACACATGTGTCCTTCTCACTGATTTATTGACTTCTTTCTCAGAAAAACACAAGGTGCAGACGTCCAGTTCCAGAACACGCATTCGCTCCACAGATCAGTTTATTCCACTCCGTTACTGCTACAACATTTGATCGTATTTGTTGCCGTCGATACATATTTCGTTTAACGGTTTAGAGTGGTGCTTCGGTGTGCACGTGTGGGGCAGACCACACCTCCGGACTTTTGCTTTGATTTTGTTTCCACCAAATCCGTGCCACGGCGCTCCGTCCGTAAACGTTTGAGAAGCATTTCTTTATAAGCACTTCATGGTGGCCGTAGTTATACAGTTATATAGAGCGCCTGTGGTACGAGTCCCTGCGAATGAGACATTGCTATAGAAACCATGACGTGTTTGATACCTGAGGTTTGCCACTCGGGCTGTTGTCAGAAGTAGAAAGTTTATTGCTATCATTTTACCCAATCAGAATGCAGAATTAGTTTGATTACTGTCCTCACATGGCCACTAAAGCTTCAGTTAAGACCTGAGACTGCAGCAGACACGTGTGTGTGTGTGTGTGTGTGTGTGTGTGTGAGAGAGAGAGAGAGAGAGAGAGAGAACGAGAACCTGGGCCAGGGTGGTACTAAAATCTCTGTCTCCAAAGCCGCAGTTAAGCCTGCAGGCTTAAAGAGTTAGCGGCGCAGAGTAGCGCTCCGGTCCAGCCAGCGGTGTGTGATGTTCCTCCAGAGAACATACACTGTACTCGACTGAGAGCAACGATGATGTGCTTCATTCATCCACACGAAGTAACCGATGCCTCAGAACAGACATGATATAATCAGGACTCCTTTTTTCAGCACGTAATGACACGTTTCCTGTCCTCTGATGTCACGGCGTGTTTGCTTTCTGTTTAGCGTTAAGTAAAGGTCACGGTGAAAAATTGCTAAATCAGACTGACGGCTCCCTAAGCGTTAAAACGTGCACCCATCAGAACACGTCTGCTTTAGAAACACGCTGTCTTTTGCCCTTTCAGAGTTGTAAAGGTTGTGGGCGGGGCTTATTTCCCAGCTGGAAAAACTGCAGGCGTATGAGCGAAGGAATGACGTCGCAGCGTAGAGGGAGTGTAGAAGTGTGTTGATCTTTGAAACGATGTAATGTTTAGAAGTACACTCAAAATCTCACGCCGCACTTTTCATGTTTAATGATCCATGTTTTGTAGTTCTATATATATATATATATATTTTTTTATGTGATCCGTATGAACGTGTGTTGCAGATGCAGTGTACGTGCTGTGCTACTCGCTCATCCTGCTCTCCATCGACCTGAGCAGCCCGCACGTCAAGAACAAGATGTCGAAGCGCGAGTTCATTCGGAACACGCGCCGCGCCGCGCAGAACATCAGCGAGGACTTTGTGGGTCACCTGTATGACAACATCTATCTGATCGGCCATGTGGCTGCCTAGAAGATCACACACACACACACACACACAAACTCACACACTCTCACAGGGTTGCCTGAGGCAGAAAAGGGTAGCACCGCACACTCTCATCTGAACGTCCAGAGCCATGTAGCCACACGAAGCTAAATGCAGCCGTGTCATTATAAATCGATTAACGTCCGTTTTAATCTCCGACCTTTTATCTCTGACCCGCGTCCATTCGATCGCATCATAAACCCGTGTCTGGTCAAGAAGCCGCAGTCTGCAAGCGAGACTGTTTTTTCACTCTGTGTCTGTCTGCTCTCCGCATCGATCTCCAAATATCTCCTCCTTCTTTCTTTTGAGACGTTCTGTCGATTTTTTTCAAAGCGGCCGCAAGACAATCTGGTTTGATCCGGATGGAAATGGGGGCATGCGGCCTCCAAGGGTCATGCGCGGGTGGGGATTATATTTATTAATTTATTTTAGCTGATTATTCCTTCCCTCACAATCAGGGTTAGGGTTCATGTTGTTTATGAGGAAACGCAAAACTATATATAAGCAAGAACAGTCTGAGAGCGCAAAACCCAGCCAAGCAGGAAAAAAAAACCCCAACAAAGTACACGGAACCCCCTGCTGGGTCTGCTGTAGTACCAAATTGTCCTATCTCCCAGTGTTAAAGAATCCTTTAAAAAAATACCTTGATCCAGAATTTGAGTCTTCCTTGTCCAAGCCCCGCCTCTGGTAGAGGTAAACATTTTTGCGTAATCCTGCTAACAAACAAACTATAGGCGCTTAGAGAGCCAAGCCAAAACATTAAATAACAGCACCCCCTGCTGGATCTCCAGTAATACCACACTTCCTAACAAGCTCATATTGTTAAAGAAGCTTTGGGAAATTCCCGGATCTGGAATTTGACCCGGATCACCACCAAAATCTGATGGAGGATTACTTGAAGTGTACTCCACCCCTCCCAAAAAAAATAAATCAGAATCCGTTAATAAAGTTTTTTAGTAATGTTGGTTACAAACAACAAACCAATGTCAACAAAAACACTCACTTTGGCAGTGGTAATAAATAAAAAAACTAGAGGGGCACTCACAGAGGCTGAGGTACCTTCGCCAGGCACAAACGGATTATTATAACTTGGTGTAATCATAATAAAATGTCTCCCCCTAGTGGTTGCCGGATGAATATTTTGCCCATATTAAACAGTAAGCATTTTTCAGGATTATTTTTTTTTCCATGCACGAATCACCTCTAAATTATAATGGATTGTTACTTGTACCAGACCCGACTTTAGAAAATATAAATATATATTTATAAATTTACAATTTATTTTTTGATCATGATGATACGCCCACTATAATCATCTATCGTTTAAAACAAACAAACACAAAAAAAAAACAGCTTCCTGTTGTTGCGCTTGGTCCTTAACAACCTCCCTCGACGTAAACGCCTGCAATGAGAAGTGATTTACAAACAGAGACGTGTCGAGACCCCGAACATGACGTATTCATCAGCACTTAATCAGCCCCGAATGCGTAGTTTTTGAGCGTGAAAAGTTGCCACCCAGGTCGGTGCCAGCTTGAGCTCTTCAGCGACTCCTCGAGGTTCTTCGGTTTCCCCCCTTTTCACTTCCAAACCCGTGTACTGGTGACTTTAAGTAACACCTACAGTACCCGCAAGAAAAGTAGTGTTCTGATTAGGTGTGGACTGGTCTCATAGAAGTGACTGTGTTTCTCTCCTAGCGCCTCACTCCCAGAGTTCCTGGGATAGACCCCGGATCTTCAGTGACCCTGTCCTCACTGAAGACGTTTGACTTCATGGACGCAGTCTTCCGTTTGTCTTTTAAGCTCATCAGTCTGATGCATTGAGGAACCATTCCTTTAAAGGTGCCGATTCACCTTTCCCAGAATTCAATCTGTGTTTGTTTTCAAAGCACGTGAGCGCTAGGTTCTAGCATTCTCCCACAAAGCCTAAGCAAAATGGCGGCTTCTGGGAAGAGTGAGTCAGCCGCTTTAACTCCTGAGTCCACGCCAGCTGTCTAACATTGGTGTGTGTGTGTGTGTGTGTGTGTGTGTGTGTGTGTGTACGTAGCTACCTAACGAGGTGTGGATGCAACAGGAACGCCTCATCCCCGCTGCCTGTATAATCCCTCGCTGCTTTGCTGTGTAACTCGAGCGAATCTCTTACACTGTTAATGTTCGGTCGATCGAAAGCACTTTAACCCAAGGAGATTTTTATTGGTAGTAATTTTATTATATAATATTCATTTGATCCCGCCTTCTTTGTAATTTTGAGGTTTATGCACATCTGAAGGAGCGCCGCAGTCGTGCCAATAGCAATGCTGAGACGTGTGTAAACTGACATGACATCACTCGCACTATATAACAGATATGAATGCTACGACTTGTTTTATTTGCACATCATGTACATATTTAAGCATAGAGGTTTATAGAGAAATATAATTTTATTTTTAAATATTTTACTTAATTGTGTTTTTTTTGGGGGGGGTCCCTTAATTAATATGGGGACTTTTTTTTTTTTTTTTTTGATCTCTCTCTGTCTCTTTCGCCTTCTTTCATACACACATGAACTACTCACATCATTGATGTCATCCATCATCCAAATGAATACTAAAGATGCAAACAAAACTCTCCTATATCTTTTCATGTTCATTTCCCTGCAATTCTTATTCAGGAAACACTTCTTTTAATTTTATTTTTAAGATTTGGCCTATAACTATTCAGTCAATATTCTTTTATTCTCAGTTTAGGAGGCATGTACCTGCTTTCACCTGCACTATGTGTTTGAGGTGTATTTCGGAGATGTATGGTTTCGGTTTCAGTGGAAATAATACTTTGAAGTGTTCAGCGAAATGATCCCATCACTACCGATTAATCTGAACTGAAGATGTTGAACAGAGTTAATAACTGTCACATGGACTACAAGTGAAGATGATGATGATGATGTCGTCACCTTGGGAAGATGCTGAAGTTCGATCACACTTTAGATATCATGATGATGTAATCCCATTTTTTTTTTAATCGATGCTAAGATTAGTTTCATGGTTTGATTTTGTGAGAAATACCTGCACATGCCTATTATTTCTGAATTTTGGGGTTTTATAGCGTTCCAAGAGGCCTTACAGGACTGAAGCAAAAAGACTGTCACAAAAAAAGTTGGAGTTTGTCCTGACAGCCGAGCTTTATTGCAGAATTAAACCCATAACAGTGAAAGAGAGTTTATATAATATTGTTAGGAAATTAGCAAATGATTGTTTTGAGAAAAGTTTTTCAAAATGTTTGTTGTCCTTTTGGCTTCATCGAGACGGGACCTCCAGCTCTCGTGGGAGCAATTCGCAGCTGAGTGCGAAGCGGCTGGGATGAGAATCAGCACCTCAATTCCGAGGTCATGGTTCTCAGCTGGAAAAGGATGCAATGCACCATCAGGGTCTGGAACGAAGTCCTGCCCAAAGTGGAGGAGTTCAAGTATCTCGGGGTCTTGTTCACAAGTGAGGGAAGGATGGAACCAGAGAGCGACAGCCGGTCCGTCGTGGTGAAGAGGGAGCTGAGCCAAAAGGCAAAACTCTCAATTTACCAGTTGATCTACGTTCCTACCCTCACCTATGGTCACGAGCTTTGGGTAGTGACCGAAAGAACAAGATCGCGAATACAAGCGGCTGAAATGAGCTTCCTTCGCAGAGTGGCGGGGCTCTCCCTTAGAGATAGGGTGAGAAGTTCTGTCAGCCAGGAGGAACTCCGAGTAGAACCACTGCTCTTCTGCGTTGAGAGGAGCCAGTTGAGGTGGGGCGGGCATCAAATTAGGATGCCTGCCGAACGCCTCCCTGGTGTGGTGTTTCGGGCATCTCCAACCGGGAAGAGACCCCGGGGCCGACCTAGAACATGATGGAGGGAATATGTCTCTCGGTTGGTCTGGGAATGCCTCGGCGTCCCCCCGGAAGAGGGACGTCTGGACCTCACTGCTTAGGCTGCTGACTGCTACCCAATGAATGAATGAATGAAAAGTTTTTGAATGATGACACTGGACTAAAATACTTCTATAGCTTGTATAAAAAAATAAAATGTTGAAGAACACTAAAACTGTCCTGTGTGCTTTTGTATGACTAAACATTTAATCTATCTAGCTAGTTATCTGTTTGTGCTGGTATTACATGCAGAGTTTAAATCCTGACAGATCATTATTATTATTATTATTATTATTATTATTAATCCGTATTAAACTCACTCACTCATTTGGCAACCCACTTGATCCAGTTAGGGTTGCGGGGAGGCTGGAGCCTATCTCAGCCGACACTGGGCTGCAATATGAACAGCTTGCCAGGCCATCACAGGGCCAACACACACACGTAGGGGCAATTTGGAACAGCAAGTGCATGGCTTTGGACTGTGGGAGGAAACCAGAGAAAACCCACACAAGCACGGGAAGAACATGCAAACTTCACGAAGAAGCGCACTCGCTGGGACCAGGACTCGAACCCAGGACTTTCTTGCTGCGATGCAGGCGCCGCTGACCCCCCCCCCCCCCCTTCCTTGACATTTAGGATTCAGATTGAACCCAAATGTGAATGTGACACTGTAGTAAAAATACAAAAAGGTGAAATTTCATCATAGTATTCCTGTTTAAATACACCTGTGTATGTATGACATAGATAGATAGATAGATAGATAGATAGATAGATAGATAATTATGTCTCTGTTGCACTGTGGAAAAATGAGTTTATGTATTTAGGTAAAGGGCTCTTTATTGGAGCTCTGCGTTTTAACACTGATCTTTGTGCTATGCTTTGTGGAATTAAAAATTAAATACGCATGATGGACAGCAAAGTTATTAAATACTCACTGAAGATAAAATGTAAATAGTGTACAACAATCAATATTCATTAATTTATTTATTATCAGAAAATTACTGCAAAGAAAGCTTGAAATAAAATGTAATGATATGAATAGAGTGCTAGATTAAAGGAATGTGTATTTGACTTTATAAAAGATGTGTTGAGTTTATTTAAAGTTTAGGAAGATATTAACTACTGATATAATTAGGAAATTTGTAGAAATTAGTATCTGAATTATTCTCAACTGATCAGCAGGGAGCTGGTTTTAGATAAACAATCATGATCATAAATAATGATCCAATCACGGATTGACTGCAGCTTTCAAATCTTATAATTAATCTTTATACAATCTGACAGGAAGAACAAATCAAACACCTAACATCTGGTTTTCTCCTCAAAAATCTCATTTTATCTCAACAAATACTTGTACATCCATAAAAGTGGATATAAAACTCACCTGATTATTTCAAAGGTTTTTAATGGTAACAGGCTCAACTCTAAACGGGCTCTTTGATTAAACCACAGTTCATATATTTCTAATGAAAGTAAGAATTAGAAACAGTAAAGAGTGATTAAGGTTAAGGTATGGCGGGGGCGGGGTTGGGGGCGGGGTTAACACTATCGTCTTCATTTGTAGCGAATCGGATGATATCGCACTTAGTTTATTTAATAAAAGGAAATACTAAAAGTTTTTAAAATTATAATAAATAAACTATATAATATGCCTATATTTTACAGGACTTACAAAAATAATTATTTAAAAAATGTACAACGTGAATAAAAGCATAAACGTAAAATAAAAAACAAAGTAAAAGTAAAAGTGAAAGGTTCTAATTATTGATCCAATATAAAAATTCAATGTTTAAATAATAAATGGTGGAAATTTTACTCGACTTCATGTAATTGCTTTAAACAATGCAGTGATAAACAATTATGACTATGACTATAACTATCTTAAAATAAAAATAAACATTATTTCTAAATGTTCTTATTAATCGCATCTGGGGAAAAAAACATTTTACTTTTGCCGATTATTATTATTATTATTATTATTATTATTATTATTATTATTATTATTATCCAAATCGACTTTACAATCTTTACAATGTGAAAGAGCTGACTGATCTCTTTCACA
>JAQMYF010000027.1:14652030-14666004 GCA_030014195.1 Neosilurus mollespiculum
TATCTATCTATCTATCTATCTATCTATCTGTCTGTCTGTCTGTCTGTCTGTCTGTCTGTCTGTCTGTCTATCTGCCTGTCTGTACATCCATCTGTTCTTCTGTCATACTGTCTGTCTATCTACCTATCCATCCATCTATTTATCTGTCTGTCTGTCTGGTGAGGTAAGTGGCATGCCTGTTTACTGAAGACACAGGAAACTGTATCCTATAGCGAACACCTGAATACCATCACATTAAAGCCATCATCTCTCCTACACAAATAGAACTCATTGACGTTTGAGTGAGTAGAGATTTTAATCTCATGTGCCCTGCTGTGTAAAGATGATGGGAACATTTCGCAGAAATAATCATGTGATAATGGAGATAATGGAGAGGAGTCATGATGAACCGGTGCTTATTCTAAGATTAAAAGAAGAATCTGGGTTTATTCTATGAAAGAAGTTTCAGTGCTTGGTTTTGGAGCTGAGCTGTTTTCAGACCTCCGTCTGTGGGTCAAGCGTGAGGAGCTGTTGGAGATGCTCACTCCACATCTTCAGAAATTGCTTTTGTTTATTTACCAGACACTGACGTTAAAGTCATTATCTTTATCATCTTTTGTTGTCCGACAGTGCTGGGCTTTGAGATACGAGATGAATGAAAGACTCCACCATGCCTGGAGCAGTGTGAGGTTTCCATAGTATACATGCTGATTGGATGACTGCATTATTTACTTGAGGGATGGGGTTCAATGTTGTGTTTTTGTCTTTGATCAGAAAGCATTTACTTTCGAAATAATTCAAAAATATATTGTTGGATGAAAAAAATCATAAGTTTTTGCATAAGGATAATAAATACCATTACTCACTTGTACATAAATAAATTTGTGAATACAGGTTTGGCTGAGTTGCTCTACTTTCACATTTTAATCCACTTTACACTAATAAGTTGGCCAAATTTCCACAATTAAGTCACTTATTTCTTGACAGGCGACGAAATATCTCAGCAGTAACATTGCGTAGAGCATCAATCATTCTCAGGTTTCAGTGGCCGCAATTTTATGGCTGCTATAGACACAGTGCACTCAGAAGTTAAAAGTAAAGCTCTGTACCTGGATTATGTACCCTTTTGATGTCTCTGCCCCTACTATGGCCGGTCTTGAGTAAAAAAAAAACCCCGACAGGGCCCATCATTGGAAAAGGGAGAGAGAGAGAGAGAGAGAGAGAGAGAGAGAGAGAGAGAGAGACCACCAACAGCCAGAGCAGAGGCCGTGGGGTTTTTATGAGCCTGGCTAGGCCAGCTAGTAGCTCAGAATCCATTTCAGTTTTCTTAGGAAGGGTTGAGAGGGGCAGCAAGATGTATAATATGGCCTCTTAGCCCCTAAGGGGGACGCCATGGATTGTAAATCCTGCACGTCCTTTTTTACTACATAGTACCTTGTGAATGGGAAGTGGGTCAGCTTTCAATCCGGAGTGCAACACGGTGGGAAGATAAAACAAATTGGATCCGAGGCGCTCTCAGAAGAGCCGCCATCTTTTGTTTTTCCCGTCAAACATAAAAGCTTCAAAGAAAGGCGCAGACGATGTGGAAAAAAGAACATATCGTACAGTAATCTGCCTATTGTGCGGATCGGCTTTGAGACAATCGGACATCACACGGGTGATTTCATGGCAGGAGACAGGACAGAGAGACAGGAAATGCAGAGGAGGGTGAGCCTTTGAAATGCGAGAAGTAGAATCAGACAAGAAGGAGGAAGCAAACAGACGAAAAAAAAATTAAAGATACGAGTCAAACACTTTCAAATCAGTCTGTCCATTACTGTGTCCTTCGTGATGGAGGTCCTTCCCTCCAAGCTGCTAGGGTGTGATATGTGCGCCAGAGGCCCCTGGAGCAACAGGGTGCCCAATCACAGACCTGCAACGTCCCCTTGGGTTAGCACTGGCATGGCGTGAGAGAAAACAGATGCTGGTTTGAGTTTACCAGGCTGCTCAGACAGGGGAGGTGTTTTCGGTTTTCCCATGAATGCAGGGCCCGAGCTTCACTCCATACTGCATCAAAGAAAACCTGGCATGACCCGGCGCAAGGAAGCGGGGCACAGCGGAATCTTATCAGATACGTGTGCGCGGAAATCTGTGGCGAAAACTACACTTCCCAGAAGTCTTAGCAGAGGAACGTTTAAAGCTAAGAAGAGCAGCAAAGCAGTGGGTGTTAGCACGTGGGTGGCGAGGTGACTTTCCCATGGCGAGTTCACACTGTAAAAATAGTCAACTACATGAACTGGCCACATTTGGGACACACAGCACCGGAGTGACGGTGAGAAGCATGAACCGTTGTTTGTAGCGTACTTTCCTAAATGATGCTGCCCTAAAGACGCCTCTCGGGACCCATCAAGGTGACTCAGTGCCGGTTCTCGTCATTTTGACTTGTAATCCCTAAATGTTAATAGCATAGCCCTAGGGAAGGAGAATAAAATAAAAGACAGTGGATGTGATTTTGTGGAGGAGCCATGTGGTCCTAATGAGAAAGCATCTCTCAGTAATGACCTGGGTTAATGGCTGCTGCTGCTGCTGCCACTGCTGCTGAAGGGGCCCCAATGTCTGCCAGACACACAGACAGAATAAAAATGCATGGAGGCCACAGGCGACAGGATTCAGCCACCATCATTAAATTCCGTAAATAAAAAAAAAGCAGAAACAGGGCAATTAATGAAAGATTTCGGAAATAAGATTGATCATTCAATCACTAAACATTTGTCTAAACGATATAAACACTGCTCACTTTTATCCATATCACACGATGAGATGTGTGTACATGTGTATCCGGGCCATCGGTCCAAAAATCATCAACAGGCCCCAGTCACATTCAGTGACAACATTTGAGGCATAAAGATCTTATTCTTCCCAAAACAAGCTGTTCCTCATGTCACTTTATGGGCAGAAACACACACACACACACACACACACACACACACACACACACATTTCATGCTACACTTCACACCTCATTAGCAGAAATTAAAACCCTACCTGATTCTGGGACAGAGACGTAGGCTCGTTTAGTGTTTTTGACCTCAAGTTTACTGTATGGGAGGGTGTGGATAATTCCAATTTAATCTGCAGCGCAGGGGCGGCACGGTGGCGTGGTAGTTAGCATGTCTGACTCACGGCGAGATGGTCCCGGGCTCGGCGAGGGCGTTTCTGTGTGGAGTTTGCATGTTCTCTACTTGCTTGCATGGGTTTCTTCTGGGTACTCTGGTTTCCTCCCACAGTCCTGAGACATGCAGATTAGGTTAAGTGGCAGTTCAAATTGCCCCTAGGTGTGTGTGTGTGTGTGTGTGTGTGTGTGTCAGCAATGGACTGGTGAGCTGTTCAGGGTGAACCCCACCTTCGCCCTGAACCCTCACCTTCGGCTGAGATAGGCTCCAGCCTTCCTGCGACCCGAGTGGCAATAAACAGTTCAGCAAAGGGATAGATGGATGGATGAATTTCTCTGTAATGTTACAAGCTGCAGCGGCTTTGTTTGTCTGTTTCTTGTTTAAAGGAGAGATGCTATATTGATGACCTATATGGTTACAGGGTTGAATAGCCATGTTGGACAATGCCAATGTGTCAAATAAAGCGGTAGTGTGCTGGTCTTCTGATTAGATGGCCTTCCCCCACTGCGTCCCCCATGCACAGCAATATCTCCATTCATCCTGGTCTACCTCTCAGTGCACTGAGTTTGCAGCTTTCAGCCGACCAATCAGAGCAGAGAAGGCACAATAAGGAGAAGGACTGTAAATGGGAGGAGGAAGCCAAACAGGCCATCCAGCACATGCATTCAAAATCATCGTTTCATGGAAAGGAGGGGAAGCAGCTCCCTGAAGAACTGGGAGTTTTTTTGGATTTTGGTGCTCCACTGGTGACTGAGATGAAAAATAAAAGTCTGAAAATGGATATCATACCTGACCTTCAATAAAACTTCAGGAAAATAAAAAAGAGCTCGTGGTGAGGAAACAATGGTTTAAAGCTTTGAACTTGTTTCAGTGATGTTCCATAAGATCAAAGAATTTCAAAAGTAAATGGATTATATGGGTCTTTATTAAATAAAATATTGGCGTAACGTTATGTTGTGGGGGCTGGTGGTGTAGTGGTTATGGTGCTGGGCTCATGATCGAGAGGTCAGGGGTTTGAATCCCAGTTAGACCCCCACCGTGCTAAGACCCCTTGGCAAGGTCTCAACCACAAATGTGCCTCTGTCCACCCAGCAGTATAAATGCATACCAGTAAAAATACTGGGAAGATAACCTGCGATGGACAAGCCTCCCATCCAGGAGGAGTTGACCCAAAGCCCCCCACCCCCCACCAAGTGTTTCAGTCCATACTGTCATCCAGAACTCTTTACTCTGGTATTAAATACTGAAGAGGAATAAAATACAAAAATAGACCTGAAACTTTATGGAAAAAATAAACCTAGAAAACAATTTAAATGAGTATAATTTCACCAGGTTGAGTCACTGGTTAATTATATCAATCTTGTTCGACTACACGTCTCCATCTGTGGAAATTTCCAAGCGCGGGACGAGCTGGCAGATAGCCGCTTCATAACGACCTCTAAATATCTTGCATTCATTTTTTTCCCCTCTCCTTCTGTGCATGTTTGTAATTTCCTGCAGCTACACAGAGTCGGTGTGTTAAAATCCGTTTCCTTCTGCGACGGGCTCGTCTGCTGCCTCATCCATGTTTACGTCCATGAGCAGAGGACGCTGCGAGATCTTTCCACACTGGAAAAGACAAAACCTGTGCATTTCCAGAGCTTATTAATATTAATTACCAGCTATGAGATGAACTGAGAGTGATGTGGAGACAATAAGAGAGAGAGAGAGAGAGAGAGAGAGAGAGAGAACCAGAGAACACCAGAGGACACCAGACACTGTATCACGATACCTCAGCCTTCACCTGTATACCCCCCCCCCCCCCCCCACACACACACACACATCACTTTATTACTGTTTAGTCTTTCTCTGAGAGACTGAGGTGCAGATACGCAGATGTTGAAGGGGTCAGGGACTGTGTGTGTGTGTGTGTGTGTGTGTGTGTGTGTGTGTGTGTCTGTCCCACAGGAGACAAAACGTGAACGGGCCTCTTCTCTTCCCTTCACCTCTGCTGACCTTCGCATCGGAGAAAACTTTCTCAGCCGACTTGTTTAATATATTCAGTGTTTGAACACCACACATGCAAGATCAAAATCTCAGAAGCATCTACATTTATATTCTGTATGTATGTTATTAAAGATATAGTTAATAAGGATGTAAATCATTAATTGTTCATCAGAAATTCATTTATTCATTCTCGAAACCGCTTAATCCTAATTAGGGTCGCGGGGAAGCTGGAGCCCATCTCAGTCGGCTCTGGGCGAGGGTGGGGTACACCCTGAACAGCTCACCAGGCCATCGCAGGTGCCAACACACACAACCATTCACACTCACTCTCACACCTACTGTGCATGTTCTTGGACTGTGGGAGGAAACCGGAGTACCCGGAGGAAACCCATACAAACACGGGGAGAACATGCAAACTCCACACAGAAACACCCCAGCACAGGAATCGAACCCAGGATCTTCTATATGTTTGTATGTATATAAGCTAGAAATTAGTGGTGTCTCTTACTTCGGGAAGCTCGAACACACCCTTTCAGGGACCTAAGAAAATACTTATGTGAGTGATTGTCCTAAAAACATCTTCAAGGGTGGTTCTCAACAATGCTCCTAAATACAGTCACAGTGAGATCATCCCTCTGTGTAGCCATGGGTACCAGTAGGTCCCTGGGAAGGACAAGAATGTCTAAACAGCAGTTTTGTTTGTTTGTTTGTTTGTTTTGTAGGGACCTATAGTTGTTATTTCATGAAGTGTTATGTACTTTGCAATTATCTGACCGAATCTTTGAATTATTGGCTGCTTGCTTGCATTTTTTTATTTTTAATAAATTATTATTTTATTTAAATTAGAATTCATTTTATGCTCTTATAAAGTTTTTTCCTTTTAAATTACTTCTTGTATAAATACATACTTTATAAAAATTGTAAGTTTCTAACACATTTTATTAACTATATGAATTAACAAATATTTTTGAACTCTAAAGGTTAGATTTTTCCCTTTTTTTAATTAATTTTCATTTTTTTTCTCCTATTAGTACAACAGTGTGTAAAACATGGCCAACTGAGCGATTTACAATGATCATTTTGATACACCTGAGCAATTGAGAGTCAAGGGCCCAACAGTGGTGACAGTGGGGATTGAACCACTGACCTTTGGATCAGTATCCCATTGCCTTAACCACTATGCCACCACTGCCCTTTTGTCTAAAAGGGCTCCTAATGAAAAAAAATAAAATAATGACTTCTTTATAATTTTCTGGTGAAAATGTATTGAACAATGTTATTGTAGGCAACAAAAACAAAAAATAAAATAAATAATTCCAACAAGTACATTGAGGTAAAAGTATGGCTAATAAACAAAAACACTGAAAATAACAATTTTTCGGAAAAATTGAAAGGTGTCGCAAATTTATTTTTTTTTACTTTTGTATAGCATGAATGAACTTCAGATCATATGGAATGATTTAGTGAGTGAAGAAATTTTAAAATATGTGAACTCTATGCCTGAAAGCTTAAATGCTGTAATCAAAGTAAAGGGTGTTCGCACTAAATACTGACTTTTTTCCTCTAAAAAGAGACTGTTATTTTTGTTAATAGTATATATTGTTGTTTGTTTACTTATTCTCATCAATATGATCCAATATTACATGAAATAAACACTTGAATAGAACTTGGGTTCTGATTTATCTTCATTTTGTTAAGTGTATAATCATCAGTGCATCACAGTATTTTTTTATTTCTGCACTCGCTGAACCGTTCCATATGGTCTGAATTTCATCCATGCTATGAAAAAGTAAAAAAAAATACACCTTTCAATTTTTCTGAAAAATTGGTATGTTCAGTGTTTTTGTTTATTAGCCACACTTTTACCTCAATATACTTGTCGGAATAAATTATAGAGAAGTAATTTCTTTACTTTTTTTTTATTAGGAGCCCTTTTAGACAAAAGTGGTGGTGTATAATCGTCACTGCACTCTACGGTATATACTGCATATGAAGTAGATATTCTAAAAGTATTTAAAAAAACAACAACAACGATGGGATTTTTATTATTATTGATTATTTTGTATTAAATTTGCATACAGGATATGACATGCCCAGGAGCCATCACGTTTTCTGAAGTCACTTAGTTTTATATTTCATATATTTAAAAATTTGTATTAAATCAGATTAAACTGTTTTATTTAATTTAATCTTCAGTTAAATATCAGTAAGATCTGAGTTTTCACTTTAACTTTGACTTTTAATTTTTAATTTTGACTTTTAACTTTAGTATGAGTTAAAAAAAACCCTTTTTTAAATTTTTTATTTCTTTACAATTACAAAACAACCCATCCTGAACAGAGCAGGCCAGGCGACGCTCGGCTCACTGTGACGGAGTCCAGGCCACGTTCAGTCCGCCCCACATAGGTAGAGTGCTGAGATAAGGGTCGTCTGATAAGTCAGCGAGTCTGATGTGGATCTGTAGTGGAGCTCTGCTCTTTGATTACGGAGCGGAGAGGGCGTCTGGCGCTGAACACTAATGTGATTAGACCTTTACGCCACCGCAGCATTGATGTCACGCTCTCTAAATCAGGAGCTGGAGTGGCCGTGAGGGCCAGCTGGGCAACGCAGGCCAGACTCGGGCCACTCAGCCATCAAACATGGAGGAGATGATCTGAGCAACTTATCCCAGATGAAGCCCTGAGGGTTCTGATGCTCCAAGCACCAAAATGCTGCTTATTCAATTTCATGGACTTGAAGCCTACGTGTAACTGGGATCTACACTCCAACGTTTCACTGGAGGATTATGGGTTCCCCTTGGGTTCTCCTCACTAGACTTAAAGAGTTTCTCACTGAGAAGCTTTTATTTATTTTTTATTTTATTTTGTGAGAGTGAGTCATGAATTAAGGTCTATTTCCTAATATTATTCATGCAGGTATATGCTGTATGATACCTACTCTGTATATCAGAGAATATGTCCAATGACGTGTATCAGATTTTAATGATCAGAGATGAACAAAGGAGCTGTCAGATTATCATAAATCAGGAAGACAAAAATCTCACATAGTATAGCGAATCTCTCTACCATATAGAGAATATTTAAACAAGAGTGAGTAAAGTAATGGAAGTGATGGAGGTGATGAAAGTGAAGAAAATAATGGAAGTGATGGAGGTGATGGAAGTAATGAAGTTGAAGTAGGTGATGGAGGTAATGGAAGTGATTGAAGTGTTGGGGTGATGGAAGTGATGGAGATGATGGAAGTGATGGAGGTGATGGAGGTGATGGAGGTGATGGAAGTGATGGAAATGATGGGGGTTATGGAAGTGATGGAGACGATGTAAGTGATGGAGGTGATAGAAGGGATTGAAGTGATGGAGACGATGGAAGTGATGGAGGTGATGGAAGTGATGGAGGTGATTGAAGTGATGGAAGTGATGGAGGTGATGGAAGTGATGGAGATGATGGAAGTGATGGAGGTGATTGAAGTGATGTAAGTGACAGGGGTGATGTAAGCGATGGAGGTGATGTAAGTGATGGAAATGATGTAAGTGACAGGGGTGATGTAAGTGATGGAGGTGATGTATGTGATGGGGTGATGGAAGTGATGGAGGAAATGGAAGTGATGGAGGTGATGGAAGTGATGGGGGTGGTGGAAGTGATGGAAGTGATGGAGGTGATGGAAGTGATGGAGATGATGGAAATGATGGAGGTGATTGAAGTGATGGAAGTGACAGGGGTGATGTAAGTGATGGAGGTGATGGAAGAAATGGAAGTGATGGAGGTGATGGAGGTGATGGAAGTGATGGGGGTGATTGAAGTGATGTAAGTGACAGGGGTGATGTAAGTGATGGAGGTGATGTAAGTGATGGAGGTGATTGAAGAAATAAAAGTGATGGAGGTGATGGAAGTGTTGGGGTGATGGAAGTGATGGAAGTGATGGAGGTGATGAAGGTGATGGAGGTGATGGAAGTGATTGAAGTGATGGAGGTGATTGAAGTGATGGAGGTGATTGAAGTGATAGAAGTGATGGGGTGATAGAAGTGATGGGGTGATAGAAGTGATGGGGTGATAGAAGTGATGGAGGTGATGGAAGTGATGGAGGTGATGGAAGTGTTGGGGTGATGGAAGTGATGGGGTGATGAAGGTGATTGAGGTGATGGAAGTGATTGAAGTGATGGAGGTGATTGAAGTGATTGAAGTGATGGGGTGATAGAAGTGATGGAGGTGATGGAAGTGAAGAAAATAATGGAAGTGATGGAGTTGATGGAAGTGATGGATGTCATGGAAGTGATGAAGGTGATGGAAGTAAAAAACATGATGGAGGTGAAGGAAGTGATGGAAGCGATGAAGGTGATAGATAGATAGATAGATAGATAGATAGATAGATAGATAGATAGATAGATAGATAGATAGATAGATAGATAGATAGAAAAAGAAGGAAGGACATAGAAGAAAGAAAAGAAAGAATGAAATAAAGAAAGAAAGAAAGAAACAAAGAAAGAACAAAAGAAGGAAGAAAGAAAGAAAGACAGAAAGAATGAAAGAAAAAAAGAAAGAAAGAATGTAAGGAAGGGAAGAAAAATAAAGACAGAATGGAAACAACAAAGGAAGAAAAAAGAAAAAGAAGGAATAAAGAAAGATAAATAGAAAGAGAGCTATTAAAATAAAGAAAACAGAAAGTAAGAAAAAAGGACAAAGGAAGGAAGGAAAAAAGTAAAGAGAGAAAAAGAACAACAGATGTAAGATGAAAGAAAGAAAGGAAAGAAGGAAGGAAGGATATAGAAGAAAAGAAAAGAAAGAAATAAGGGAAGGTAAATTAAATAAATAAAGAGATAGAAAAAAGAAAAAAGAAGGAAGGATGTAGAAGAAAAAAGACACAAAGAAAGAAAGCAGAAAGAAAACTCACTATTTATTTAATTTTTTTGTAATCTGTAGTTGTAGTTAAAGGATTTAAACGTGCAGTAATTTAATTATTAATAATTTTAATGAAATCTTTAGATGAAAAAAGATCAGACACTTTCCCCAGTTAATGTCCCATGGTTAACGCCCCCCGATAAATGTCCCCGGTAAACCAACCTGAAAAAACATTGCCGGTATACCTCCCTGATAAATGTTACCAGTAAACCTCCCCGGTAAACACCCCTGTTTAACGTCCCCGGTAAACGTCCCCAGTAAACGTCCCGCTGTGTTGGACTCAGCGCTGGTGCGTCTCACAGTGATAATGAAATGTGACATTTTTACACACAACAACACAACACAACACAACACGATCATGAGCTGCAGCTGATAAAGTTTTCAAACAGATTGAACCGCATTTGTTCGCAGAGAAACACAACACCGTTTATAACAGCTGGAACATTTCACACGGAAGCCGCTACGCTTTTACAGTCACCGCGGATTATGAAGGGAATCTTGAGGGGGGGTGGGGACTGAAATCCACTGATGGAAATTAGAGAATTTAGTAAATTGAAAATGCTGCAGTTTGTAAATAGTTGAAAACAGATCAGTGTAAATGAGTGTGAAAGACCGAAAACAACCACATGGCGCTTTTTCTTCGCCACTACAAGGACCAGAATGGTACAAAGTCTTTCATCAGAGTGCTCTCGGTTCTGGAAGTCCATGGTGTCCTCTGTACCCTCTCTAACCCTCGTGCTGTCTCGATCAAGGCACTTTTGTGTGACTGTGTATGTGTGTGTGTGTGTGTGTGTGTGTGGGCATACACACAGAGACATGGCAGATTACAGACTGACCACAACTGTGACCATCTCCATGACTCCACGCCAGTCACAAGTTATTAGCAGAGCCATCTCTCGAGAGAACGAGCAAAAGGTTAGCGGCGTGCCAGCTTTCATCTCTGCCGTCGCTCTGCTGGTGGCACGACTCAAAGGAGCCCTTTATGCCCGCTCGGAAATAAATGACACTGTCGTGCACAGAGACGCCGGCCTTCGGGTCTTTTTCTGTCCCGTTTGACGGAGGAGCGCTCGGGCCAGAGGGCCATTGAGGATTTCCCTAATTGCTCGGGGGGAAGTAATGATCCATGTTTAAATAAATACAGTTAGCGCTGACCCCGGGTGCTGATAAGGACTCTGTGTGTGTGTGTGTGTGTGTGGGGGGGGGGGGGGGTCTTGTTTTGGTCAGTGTATGCCCCCCATCACAAAACAGTACACAATACAGGTAACAGGGCAGGAGTGAGGAGCATAAGGGAAACAGGAAGTTATAAATCAGAGAAACTGCCTGACTGATTGCCCCTGCTAAATCAAATCAGCAAACCACTACTCCACGCTCCTTCTCTCTTTCCCTCCTTCCCTCCGTTTCCCCTTCTCTCTTTCTTTCTCCATCTCTAAACAGATTTCAGTTCAAGTTTTTAAAAAGCAGACAGTCAAACCAGGAACTGTAGTCAGTGTGTGTGTGTGTGTGTGTGTGTGTGTGTGTTCATCCCTTCTTCCCTGGATCCTTGTTCTATGAACTTTACACACACACACACACACACACACACACACACATTCGTGCATGCGCGCGCACTTGACACACACCAGATACCCAGAAGCCTCGTTGCTAATCGGTTTAGCTGCAGCGCAGTTGTGGCTCTGCGTAGCCATGAGCTTTTGTTTCGGCTTGGAAAGAAGAAGAGTTAACCGGATTTTGGGTTTGTAATTGATGCTCGTACATACGGTTGTTCTTGGAACAGGAGAAGGGAGCCGCTCGATAACATGGTTATATATCGAATATGCGGGGAATAATCGTAATGTCGAACAGACACTGCGTCATGGAAGACTTTGTTATTTGTCCATCTTGACATTGTGCAATGCGCTCTGTCTGTGAATGATTACATTTATGACATAATGTTTCTTTTACCAATTTTATTTGCTCGCTTTTAGTCCTCCAAGCTCCTCGTTTAACTATTATAACAATATGTTTCCGCAGCTGAGGACGAGACGGGTCATCAAGAAAAGAAGAGAAAGAAAGAGAAAGATAGATGGAGAGACAAAGAGAGTGAGAGAAGGAGAAACAGACAGAAGGAGATAGAGACGGAGATAAAGACAGAGGAAGAAGGACAGAGACAGAAAAAAGAGAGACAGAGAGCATGACAGAGAGAGAAGGAAATAGATCGAAGAGTGAGAGAGAAATAAAGAGATAGAAAGCTACAGAAAGAAAGACAGATGGGGAGAGAGAGAAAGAGAGAAGGAGTGATACAGAGACAAAACGACAGACAGAAAAAGAATGAGACAGAGAGCTAGACAGGGAGAAAGACAGAAAGCGAGACAGAGAGAGACAGATAGAGAGTGAGAGAGAGAGAGAGGAAGATAGAGACGGAGAGAGAACCAGTGGTAGGGTGCTGGATTACTCATCCCAAGGTTGGGGGTTCAAGCCCCACCATCAACGGGGTGTCACTGCTGTCTCCCCAGTGCAGCAGTAAGAGAAAGAAATAGACAGAGACTGAAAGAGAGAGAGAGAAAGAGAGAATGCAGGTTTAATGGTTGGATTTATCAATGGTTTTGGGGAGCTGGGGCTCTTAGCTCATATCTACGTGAAGTGAGGGTCAAAGTTCAACTTGTAGTTCCTAAAAGTGATGATAGGGCCCATGGAGAGCAGATAAGAAGGAGCCACAGAGCTGTGTTTGATAAAAAGGTCGACATGAACATACATCCTCACGGGGGAACTGAAAAGAAGAAGAACGAGTACACAGATTACCATGGATTGTTTCTCCACTCAAACCACAATAATAGTATTCCGAAGTCCTGGAATGCTTAGTGTGGATTACAGGGAATTCCCTGGACATGATGTTAATGATGTCACTGTTTATACATCGTCTAAATGAATTTGTCATCAGAACCCAGCGTTGTGTGATGGACTGTAATGCGATACAGGAACACAGAATTACAATAGAAATTCGTTTCTTTCGGTCTGATTGATGGAAGTTGTTGTTGTGAGTTTGTTTTCAGAAGATGTTGTTATAAAACGTTCCGATTGGATCTTCATGCCATCCGAAGCAGCTGCTGGGGCTGTTTTCCTTTTCTTCAACTCGCCATTCTGCTTTATAACACAGAATACCACTACTACTACTACTACTACTACTACTACTAATAATAATAATAATAACAATCATAACAACAACAACAACAATAATTATAATAATAACAATAATAATAATAATAATAATAATAACAACAACAATAATTATAATAATAATAATAATAACAATAATAACAATAATAATAATAATAATAATAATAACAACAACAACAACAACAACAACAACAATAATAATAATAATAATAATAATAATATAAAACAGTGATATATATTTCGTTATTCAGTTTTCATAAAATCCAAGAATCCGAATTGCTGAAGATGAAACTGTTTCAGAAAGATTTGTCTTCTGTGAAATACAGATCACCATGGCAACCTTTCGAACTTTAATAACGTTTCAGTTCAGATTACTGAAGTGACAGTAACTTCCTTGTCATCCTTAGAGCTTTATGTGTGTGTGTGTGTGTGTGTGTGTGTGTGTGTGTGTGTGTGTTGTGAGAGATGTTGACTGAGTTCAGATGCTCTGGACTGTGAACTCAGTGTCTCTCTCTCACACACACAAAGACACACTGAAACACACACACACACACACACACACACAATAACTGAAATAACATAAATTCCTTTATCATCCTTAAAGTTTTTTTATTGTAAGTGTGTGTAAATGTTGTTGCTGTTGTTGTTGTTGTTGTTGTTGTTGTTGCATGAGAAATGCTGATTGAGTTTGCCCTGGACTGTGTACTCACTGTCACATGCACACACACACACACACACACACACACACACACACACACACACACACACACACACACACACACACACTGTCTCTCTCTCTCTCTCTCTCT
>JAQMYF010000027.1:14687215-14710617 GCA_030014195.1 Neosilurus mollespiculum
AGAGAGAGAGAGAGAGAGAGAGAGAGAGGAAGAGAGAGATAGAGAGAGAGAGAGAGAGAGAGAGAGAGAGAGAGATTGATTAAGAGAGACAGAGAGAGATGCTCTGATACCTCACACACAGTCGGAATGCTAGCTGGGTTGAGTATTTTTGTGGTTATCAGTAGCTCGGCCCTGATTAAAAAGGGGATGTGTTTGAGTGATAAGTAAGTCCCCCGTTTCCCTCTGCTCAGCCAAACAAATAGACATGACGAGATTAGACTCAGAGACGTCCTCCGTCATGTGTGCTTCATGCAGCTAATCAAACTCACACCGCTCACTTCCACAGCAAAACTCTTCCGGATCCAGATGTCAGTGCAGAGCTCATAACAGTGGTGACCAGGACAGCCTTGAACTATTTGATCAGATTCTTCCTGTGAGCCGATAGGCGTGGCGTGGCATGATTTATGGCTGTCAGTGTTTTCCCGGTGTTTAACATGATCACGACTGATAAGACCCGCTCCATCCGATTCCACAGAGAAATTATAGCTTTCACAAGCATTGGAAGTCAACACCGGTAGGATTTATATTCCTGACTTCCTTTTAGAGGTGTGTTTCGGGATGGACGCTCACCACCGCCAGGCTGAGGAAGACTTTAAACAAACGCTGAAAGACTTTTTAAATGAGGAGTAAGTGAGGTACACTACATAATGTCCTTCACTCTCGTTTTTAGGTTCCTTATGAAAGGTTTATTGGCAGCACTGAAATGAGAGCGAGGGGCTTGGACTGGGAAGGAAGTGTACCTGAGCGAGGATGTGTACACCCCCCCCCACCCCCCACCCCAAATTTAGAGCTACAGCATCACAAGCTAAGAAAACATCAACGACTTTTTAATCAGATAAAAGACGTCTGTACTGCAGCGGGTGCACCTCTCACATCACTCAGGAAAGCAGTGTGTAGCCGCCGTCTGCTTTAACAGCGGCTCAAATGGCATTTTTCAGACAAATATAATTTTTAAACACATTCATTCATTATTTTTTATATTATATTGTTTCTATGGTAACCACTGGTGCATAGGGATTTAGATAAATGAGTCACAGTAAAATGTGCTTTTGTTATTTCCGCCAAAAGAGGTTATATTATACGTTTAGTTTCTGTGTTTGTTACTGAAAAAATATTTTGATTTTGATATACTGCATTTTACCCATCCAAAGTGAGCACACTCACATGTAAACAGTACGCCCACACACACACACACACACACACACACACACACACGGAGCAGTGGGCTGCCACACACTGTGGTGCCCGGAGAGCAGCTGGGGGTTCGGTGCCTTGCTCAAGGGCACTTCAGCCATGATGGTGAAGGAAGGGAAGGTGCAGCTCACTCCCCCACCACCACAACATTTCCTGCTGGATTTGGAATCAAACCAGCGACCTTTTGGTCCCAAACCCGCTTGTCTAACCATTCGGCCATGGCTGCCCCCAGTATGTGCAGATCTTAATGCGAGGCGGGGCTTTGGACAAGAAAGACTGCATTAGATTTTGAAGATGATCCAGATCAAATTCTGAATCCGGGAATTTTTTCGAATGATTCTTTACCACTGTGATATTTTGGTTCATATAGGTGATTCAAGGGCTTGGTGGAGGTTTGCAGCTTCTAAGTGGTCTTGATTATTGAGATATTTATTTACCATTCATTAAGGATGATAAAACTCACTGATTTGATTCATATCCCACTCACTCATAAACCTTCTAAGGTCGTGGGGAGGCTAGAGCCCATCTCAGCCGACAATAGACAAACTGGAGTACCCAGAGAAAACCCACACAAAGAAAACTCCAAACAGAAACACCTTCACCAAGCCTCGAACCCAGGAGCTTCTTGCTGTGATGCGGACGTGCTCCACCGTGCCAGCCCATAAAAACTACATGCACGGTGATATTAATGATTAAGAAGTGATTTGGACGTGAATGAGGCATACGGTTGGTGGACATGGACGGTGGACTTGAATGGTGAACATGGACGGTGGACGTGGTGGAAGTCTGCTGCTAACTCATCAAAAGCTTTTCCTAAGCCAAGTGATTGAGAGGACGTATTGGAGGACCTTCAATCCCCATCCACCCCCACCCCCCCCTGAAGGCTCGCCAATTTCCGCGTGCCTTGCACATGAGCTGTTTAAAGCAGGCTAATTAGTCGTTAGCGTGAGCACAACAAGGCCAAGTAGTTATATGAAGATGCATGCTGTTGTTTTCAAAACGTACAAGCCCTGTCTTGTCACTCCGGTCCTATCGATCTACAGAGAGAGGCTGAGGTTAAAAAAAATACCCCGCAGCTTCGAGCTCCTGATGGATGATGACTTGCCCTTCAGATCCTGCTCTCTGCTCACGGGCAGAAGTACTCTATCATAATTACCAACCAGTCACTTCCAGGTAGAGACAAAGAGAGAGAGAGAGAGAGAGAGAGACATGAGAGGCAGCAAAGACATCACAACAGAAGACAGTCTAAACTATTCATGCTGTCTGTTTTTGCTATTCGTTTGTTGTTGCGTGTGTGAAACCCAGGCCGTGTGTGTGTGTGTGTGTGTGTGTGTGGGAGGGCAGCATGGCTGTGATCTCAGGGCCGTGTCTGCAAACATGGGAGGCAGACAGGGCACAACCTTTGACCCCTGCCTTGTGCCTTGTCAAACGATCCCTCCTGTGGGGGGGTAATTAGGATTCTGAGAGGCCCCTATTTTAAGGTGCTGCCAGCCTTCGGAGTTATAAATAGCATCACAGGCGTGACTGAGACACAAAGTGGGCCAAACACAGGAGACATATGTATTAGTGCAGAAAAAAACTAAAATCTGACACACACACACGCACACACATGCCTGGATCAGTCCAGAAAGAGCTTGTGTGCATGTATTTGTTTGTGTGTGTGTGTGTGTGTGTTTGAGAGAACTTGATCAGACAATTGTGCATTAGCGTTTGAGGCATTAAAGCCATTAAAACTGAGATGCAGGCAAATTATTAATGGTTTTTTGGGCATCTGCTTTTTCAGGCAATGAGAAAAGGAAAAACAGGGCCATTAGAGTAATCCAGTTGTTCCTGGAACGTCTAATAAAAACGGCCATTTACTGTGTGTGTGTGTGTGTGTGTGTGTGTGTGTGTGTGTGTGTCCCAGTAGTGCTCATCAATTTCAGTCTGGAGTCCTCTGATTCTGCGCCAGCTGCATTCCAAACTGTTTATCTTCCTAAAAAGCTTCTCGGACAAACTTCCAAACACACCCTAAAACCATCCGCACTTCTGTGTGCTAGTTTTTTTTTTTTTTTTTCCTCAACCAAAATTAGGTGTGGTGTTCACACTGGAAAGATTCTTTTCTTAATTAAGAAACTTTGATTTTAAGAGAAAGGTTACGACTAGAGCCGCTAATGTGAAGTCTACGCCGCAATTGACTCAAGTGCGCTCAATTAGCCATGCTAAGAGCTAACGTGTGACGGGGTTAATGCTCCATGAACGAAACTCCTTAAGCGCCTGCTGGGTTTCGAACAGGGACCGGGACGGACATGTGGGGGGTCTGGAGGCTCCTCTAAGACTTCCCTTCCTTGTAATCTGTTTTAGGAGAAAGAAATGAGCAAGATAAGTTAATTTGGCTCCATGGCCTCTTTCTCCTAAAGCCCAGAGGGGTTTGGAAGGACAGTGGACAAAAGGTCGACCCTCCCACTCCTGGTCCAGCTTGTTCTCCACGCGCCTACAGTCAGCCCCTGCCAGAAAACATCATTACCCATAATCACATGAAGGATCGAGCGGCGAGGCGCTGTACAAGCTCAGGCTGATGAGTGAGAAGTGATCAGGATCGGGGCAGGGAGTGATAGGATCTCGGGTTGTCTCATTAGCTTTAAGTCAGGCTGTCATTTTACTGACACCTGTTGCTGGGAGAGAATACGAGAGAGTGACACGTGTGTGTGTGTGTGTTTGTGTGTGTGTGTGTGTGTGTGTGTGTGTGTGTGTCCCAGAGCACTCAGCTGGAAATAACAGGGGCAGATGTTCTCATTAGCCCTTTAAGTGCTCCATGACCAAGAGCACTTTTACTCAGCTTTGCCATAAAGACGCACAGCCTGGGGACACGTCCAACTCCGAGACAAAAGCATGCACTGCAAACGTCTGTGATCAGATTTCTGTCTCTCCCTGTCACCTGGCCAGCCAGTGATACTCAGCTAATAAACAAGCAGGTGAGAGGCTGTAGGCCGCCCTGATACATCCAGAGATTATATATCAGTAAAGGAAAACATCAACAAGAGGTTGACATAATCAATCAAAGCCCAAAATCTTTTCCATAAATCCAAGCTCAGATCTTCATCCAGCATAGTTTACAACAAACATAAATTACATCATCATCTCCTTCGTTTTTTTTTTTTTTGTAAAATGTAAACGATATTGAAATGGGGGCCGGTGGTGTAGTGGTTAGGGTGCTGGGCTCATGACTGAGAGGTCGTGGGTTCGAATCTGGTGTGCCTCTGTTCACCCAGCAGTATAACTGGGCACCAGGAAAAATACTGGGAAGGTAGCTAGTGTCCCATCCAGCATGAGTCGAACTCCTAGTGGCTTCACGCTACGGAAACTGGGGATAAGCTCCAGCCGGATTAGCCAGTAGGCTTGGGTGTAAAAAGCCAAACAGACTTACCTTACCAAAGATACTGTGAGTTGCACCACGATGCAGGATCGCCACCTCACGGCTCCAGGGTTCCCGGTTGCATCCCGACCTCAGATTAATTGTTTATACTGAATAGAGACCAACATCCTGTCCAGTCTGTTTTCCCATGTCGTGGTCAGTATTCCCAGGGATGGATTCCAGATTCAGCGCCATCCTGACTAGGACTAGGAAGTGCTCACCACAGTTCAAAATTCAGATAATTAACATTATTATTTATTCAGATAATTAACATTATTATTTATTCAAAATATGATTTTGTTTATGACTGGATAAAAGCCAACAAATAACTCTTGGTATTGCATCATTGTTATTGGATAATCAAATTATTACATTGCAAGTTGAATGATTATTGACTGGCATACGACTGGCATACACAACATAGTAACATGACTGTGTACTTTAAAGATATTTTTTGATAATAAAAAAATAATTACAGAATACCGCTTTCATATGATCGTGTTATCCGTTGCTATTTGCAGTTGTTAGAAAAGGCTACAGTTCTTGAGATTGATGTGGAAAGGTCAATGAGAAAGTTAGACATAAAGAAAGCAATTCAAAAAGGCTTGTTGCCAGGGGGATAGCGACCCTCAAGGCACCTCAGTGGTGGAAGGGGGGGAGAGAGAAAACTTCAGCTCAAGGAAATAGAATTAAAAAAATTCGGACTAGAGACGGAGAACCGCGGAATAGAGGCGGAAAACCGGGAAACAGAGTCCGAAATGGAAAAATGCCGAATAGAGGTGCCAGTTGAGACAAAGGAGATGGAAATGAAGAAACTTAAATATGAAACTGATGCCCACCAAAAAAATCCAGCCGCCAATGATGAGTCACGGCATAAATTTGATTACGGCAAACATGTAAACCTGATACCTCCTTTCGATGAAGATGCAGTGGACAAACATTTTGTAAACTTCATAAAAATCACCGGCATCCATGTACAACTGTTTCAGAAACATGAAACCAAACGCGGCATTTCAGTTTATCATCCTTGTAAAATTTCTATGTGCACTCATAAAGCCTCGGATATTTACACTCAGCTGTAATGAGCTGCTCTTCCATGTTGATGTAGGTGGAATCATTAAACTCGTGTTCAGTGATTCCCTAGGGGAAAAATTTTTACTGTCAATCAGCAGTATCTTAAGCTCTGATTGGTTATTGCTTGAATCACGTCACACAAATCTTCAGCACAGTTTAACTCCGTACACACCCACTTCACATCATTTGAGTAAATTTCACCTCCCATTGCTCATTTCACTTTCATCTTTCATCCATGTTGTTCACCATATTGTTTACATATATACGCCTCATAGTTACAGTGCACAGTAAAGAATATGACAATATTAGCAAATATGACATTGTTAGCAAAATCTTGTTCTTCTTTTGTTTGGCAAAACATTAACTCTTTAGGGACAGCGCAGTAGCGTAGTGCTTAGCATGTTTGCCCCACAGCAAGAAGGTCCGGGCTCTGTGCATATTCTCCCTGTGCTTGCGTGGGTTCTCTCCGGGTACTCCAGTTTTCTCTGACAGGCCAAAGACGTTCACATTAGGCTAAATGGCTGTTTCAAATCACCTCTTGGTGTGAGTGTGAGTGTGAATGGTTGTATGTGTGTTTACCCTGCGATAGTCTGGTGGGCTGTTCAGGGTGTACCCCGGTTTCACCCAGAGTCGGCTGAAATGGGCACCAGTCTCCCCGTGGCACTAGTAGGATTAAGCAGATCGAAAAATTAATGTGCTTTTAATGACAAAGACGGCTGAAAAGTATTTTTCCCAAACATAGTTACGGAATAAAACGATGATGTCATCAGGTTGGTTCATTTAAAAGTGCAGCACCCAAACAAAGATCTGAGTACACACACCACAACACCACCGCACGCTGAATACCGACAGGAACGGAGTGCGATAGCGCAGACTGACTCACACTTTCCCACCGTATCAATAGGAACAAGAATAAAATCTGTGATGCACAGCTGTGTACCCGTGGAAATCCTGTGAGCCTGCAGCGCTGCCTGGCCTTCACTTTATCTGTTGTTACAGACCTATTTATTTAACGATAATACTGCAAAGCGTTCAATCTCAATGTAGCAAAACCGTGGGTGTTATTCGGCCTATGTCTCTGCTTTATCCTAGTGATGGTGTGTGATGTGGTTCCGTGCGGAGGAAACTGAGGACACCGTAGAGACAGAGGTATAAAAATTGGGTAGTTTAGTGGGAAAACTTGAAATATGGGCTGAGAAACTGACGCTGTTACTCAAATAACCTCCTTCATGATTCAGGCATGGACACTGACATGACTGCCTGCTTCACGCAGAAACAAATCAATCTCTCCAGTTCCCTTTCCTCCCTCAGTGGCACTGTATCTCTCTCTCTCTCTCTCTCTCTCTCTCTCTTTCTCTCTCTCTCTATCTCTTTCTCTCTCTAGGTTCTTAAAGGATGTAAGGAATGCCACATCTTTTTTCTCTGAGCTCGGAAACAGCTGGAACTCTGAGGTTTCGTCGACTAATAAACCCGGTTCCCCTGTGCAGAAATATGTCTTTCTCGCGCGACCACGGCTCGGCTCGGCTGAAACCACAAGACTCTGAATGATAAATCAAATCTGAGTTTGCTTCGATTCCAGCTAAGATGAATGTTTCGGATGAATTGCGTCGAAATAACACAGAAGCGTGCATTGCCATTAGTGTGTAACTATCATGGTGTGTGTGAACACAGGCCTGGACTGATGGGTATCAGATATTCCCGAACCAGCGTGCTGAGTTAGGGTCGGTTTTGGCCTTTCAACCCATAATGAATGAGATTACAGAGAGACTGGAGGTGATCCTAAATCAGTCCTCAGCCCTGTTTGATGTGTATGAGCCATGAGCTCGGGGATGAATGGGCTGCAGGCTGAGGAACGCTGCAGCTGAACGTCATTCCTCCTTAGCCACCTTGGCTTCTCCTGATGAAATGTGTGACATATATATGAGGTGGAATGCACCAATATAATTTGCTCGAAAAATGCCCCCTATTTTCCCAGGGACTAAAAAAAAAAATGGAAGCAGGTTAGAGGTGTGTGTGAGAAGGAAACAGAGAAAGGGAGGAGGGAGAGAAAGGAAGTGAATGAATGAAGGAATGTTCTGAAATAGCCTTTAAACAGCACCCGATTCCAGTATTTTTGACCAAATGGAGGACTTTCTATTACTGTTTTTTTTTGTTTTGTTTTGTTTTGTTTTTTTTAAGAATAATTATTCACTAAAGTTGAGATGGATATTGCTGAATAGTTCCTAATCAGAGCCAATCAGATCGTGCCATTCATGTGTTCATTCATTCATCCCATCTGGTTTCTGCTGGAGCGAGAGGGTTGCAAACACCTTGGAGAACCTGCCCTCTAAGACAAGCAGCCCATTCACTGTTCCCATGTGGAATATATGAAATATATTTTAAAAAAAGCAATATAAAGAGAGTGCAAACCCCCACCAAGTTTATCAAACCAAATGTCCAAAAATTGTCCTTTCTCACAAGGGTAAAGTTTCTTAGTAATTCAGTGATAGTGTAAACATCAAAATATCATGGAAGAAAAATACTTAGAAAAGACTTACATTACACTTTTTATGTTTTACGCACAACATCAATCGCATGAGTCCCTGTATAATTTATAATTATAAATTAATTAAAACGGGGCAGCATGGTGGTGTAGTGGTCAGCCCGTCCGCCTCATAGCAAGAAGGTCCTGGGTTGAACGTTTCTGTGTGGAGTTTGCATGTATTCCCCTGCTTGCGTGGGTTTCCTCTGGGTACTCCGGTTTCCTCCCACAGTCCAAAAACATGCACAGTAGGCTAATTGGCTGTTCCAAATTGCCCACAGGTGTAAGTGTGAATGGTTGTGTGAGTGTTGGCCCTGCGATGGCCTTGCGAGCTGTCCAGGGTGTACCCCGCCCTTACTCAGAGTCAGCTGAGATGGGCGCCATCCTCCCCGCGACACTAATTAGGATTAAACGGCTTAGAAAATGAATGAATGAATGGATAAATTAATACTATATAAATTACATAACATATAAGTACATAGTATTATTTGACAACATTTAGCAAGTTATCTTGATGATTAAAAAAAAGTACAGATTAATCACCGTACGGGATCCCAGGATCATTTGTTTTTTTTTCTCCTTTTCCAGAAATATACTAGCGTCGGTGTAAGACTTTCTTTCATAGCTGTATTAGCTCCTTTTAGCCGATGCCAGTGATTGCCTCATGGCGCTTGCATGCACAAACAAACCATTTTAAGTGTGACGGAGGCCACATCATAACTCATAGCTGGCGCACGCCGTTGACATTAGTAATAACAGAGACTGGAAAAATGCAGGTCCAGATAACAACGGCTCTGTAAGTCGTTAGCTCATTACAGGGGCATTAAAAAGCAGTGAAGTAAGAAGAATTGCTCTGATAAGTACCTTTTACACTATCGCCATTATCACTGGCATGTGTAAACATACCGCATTTATAAGTGAATTAGACCCAGCAATAAGCGTAAAACGATTTTTATTTTAAGCTATCGCAACAAGCAAAGTGTTAGTTTGCAACAGTTTGAGAGAAACAAAGCATGACTAAAGTATTGGCACTGCAAGAGGAACCATATTAGTGGTGACAGTGCTGCCCTGGAATAATTATGTCATAACATGTAAGTGTGTGAGTGTGTGTGTGAGTGTGAGTGTGTGTGGTATGCGGATGGATCCTAGTCTTAAAGCCACAGATCAGTGTTTTTACAGCACAGCTTTTATTTTTTCCCTCCATTACAGCTTTTACTATATAAAACGAAAGCCGTGGCCTTGAATGGAAATGCTGTCTCCTCCAATATGGAGCTGAAGGAGTGAGGTCAGGGAGTTGCTCTTTAAAAAAAAAAAAAAAAGGCACCCTTTTAAGGCTGCACGCAGATCAGCGAGCTCCTGCAATTCTTTTTCTGCAGGAAGAGGGACAGAGGCGACAGGAAACGGTATAATGTAGCTCTAAATCACAGCAGTCTGAACTCTCACTCACACACTCGCTAACTCGGGGTCAGCGCAGCCGGCTTTCGGCTTGCGAATGAAACAGAGCTGTGTTAAGGTCAGGTAGAACAATTAACCTGGCGCTAACACTGAACAGCTATTTTTACAATGTTTGCACGTTGTGTAGTGCTTTATATTGTGTGTAATAATTTTTTTTTCTTTTTTTTTTTTTTTAGATGGGACACTTTAGCAAGGTTGGCGTACTGTACAATAGCCTTACTGTTCTCTTCCTTTTACTCACAATAATGAAGATAGCATGCTAATACAGCCTGCAACCACATAAAGCTACCATAAAAGGAGCTACAGCGCAAATGGAACAGAAATAATGTACAATATATGACCATAATATAACCCTGAATGATTGACATTAGCGGATTGGACCAGGTTAGTTCGACATGCTGTTACTTGTGATTCGTAACAATTTCAGTAACCTCGCACCTCAGTGCTTTTGCTTTTAAAAATTCCTGCTTTGGACTTCGGCCCCTCAGTCAACACTGTGGGACAGGATATGATGTCAGCGTGAATGCCGATGATGTCATTAGGCTGCTGTGCCAACAGCATGATGCCTTTTCCTCCTCCTGCAGCAGCTTCCTGAAAGCTGAGCCATCAGACGTGACCTTTATCTCCAGGTGTCAGCAGTATTAGCACATATTTTACTAGAAAAGTGCCTGATATCTCTACCTTCGCCCATTCCCTTTATTATAAATGTTATCAGGGGATTACTAACACCCATAAATGTGACAGAGCTTTGCATTAACTCATGTTCATTTTCCTATTCCAGCAGGGAGGAATTCTCTGATACAGCAGATGTGTTCATGAGTATCCTAGCAGTGAGAACGAAAGCGCTGAGTCTAGACACCACCTTCTATTTCTCGCCACAGATAAGTGGGGGGATGACTACATGACTTGCCTTTATTTCAGCCGATCGCCACAATCTGCCTAGGAGTGATTCATTCATCTTGTAAACACCTCGGCTGTCTAATATGAGTGCAACTACTCCTCCTGTTTCATCATTCCTGCTAAAACGGCTCCCTCGCAAATGATGCAGCTTTCGCAAAATATCTCCGTCTACAGTATCGCTTCATTTACCGTTCCCATCCCGTATTTAAAATGTACAGTACTCACATCACAGCACTGTTGGATTCCTGATTCAGATTGGTCAGATGATTCACTGATTTATTTTCTAGGTATTTAATGTAGTAGTATTTGCTGTACGGGAACGGGGCGGCACGGCGGCGTAGTGGTTAATACGTCCGCCTCACAGCAAGGAGGTCCTGAGTTTGAGTCCCCGGCTCGGGAGTTTCTGTGTGGACTTCTGTTCTCCCTGTGCTTGAGTGGGTTTCCTCCGGGTACTATGGTTTCCTCCCACAGTCCAAAAGCATGCACATTAGGCAAAGTGGCTTATCCAAATTGCTTCTAAGTGTGAGTGAGTGTGAATGATGGTGTGTGTTGGCGCTGTGATGGTCTGGCATACTGTTCAGGGTGTACCCCGCCTTCGCCTAGTGTTAGCTATGATGGTTAGCTATGATCATTGCAACACTAATAGGATAATCATAAGCAGTCTGGCAAATGAGTGAGTGAGTGAGTGAGTGAGTGAATGAGTAAGTGCAGAAATGGCACAATCTGATTGGTTCGCTGTCTTGGGGTTAATAGACATTATCCTGAGTGGATAAGATTTGAATCCAAATGGTACACTTGGAGCAGTATTATCACACTTTAAAATGGAAATATTTATCATAAAAATCAGGTTGTAGTTTGCTTTTCTTGTATTTCCATGCAATAAAACTCCAAATTATTGTAAATAAATAAATAAATAAATAAATAAATAAATAAATAAATAAACACCTTTACGGAGTTTGCGTATATTTATGTGTGGTATATACTGAACTCTGAGTGTGTATTTAGCCTACTCACACCACAACACACACCTCTTAGTTCAGCTTGAAGCGAAAGCTAGTTAGGGTTGTGGGGAGGCTGGCACCCATCTCAGCCAACTCTGGTCCTGAGCTCGAATCCCAGGCTTGGGCATTTCTGTGTGGAGTTTGCATGTTCTCCATGTGCTTTCATGGGTTTCCTCCGGTTTCCTCCCACAGTCCAAAGACATGCACAGTAGGTTAATTGGCTGTTTCAAATTGCTTCTAGGTGTGAGTGTGAGAGTGTGTTGGCCCTGTGATGGCCTGACAAGCTGAGTGCACCCCACCCTCGCCCAGTTCAAGCTGAGGTTTAACCTTTTCAAATTTTTAAGTTTTAACATGAAAAGTGGGGCAGTGGTGGCCCAATGGTAGGGTGCTGGCTTAGTGATCTGAAGGTCGGGGGTTCAAGCCCCATTATCACCAGGTTGTCTCTGCTGTCCTCCCAGTGCAGCTAACTGGATTGTCAAAGGCAGGCCATGTCTCTCACTGTCTGTGGTGAAGGGCATGGAAAAGTACCATTGCTGCCGTTCATAAAGAGTAGGTCACTGAGTTGCCGTCAGCATGTTTCTGCCTTGCGATGGCCTGGCAAGCTGTCCAGGGTGTACTCTGTTCTCTGGCTGACAGGGGAGCCAGCCTCCCTGTGACCCTAATTTGGATTAAGCGGTTCTGAAAATGGATGAATGAACATGAAAAGTTTGAATGTGAATGTTATAAGATAAAATGTATATATATAATGTGACAAATATAATTTTTTATTGCGTTGAATAACATTAAATGATATCATAATAAATTAAACATTTAGTGTAACAATTCACTTTTCACGTTATAACGCGATACTAATCTTCTTTTCTGTTACCTGAGTGGGAGCAATACACTGCCATAGCACATTTTCTGACATGAAAAGGTGAACAAGTGGTAATGGTAACTAAAAAAAACCCAAAAGAAAGTAGTTTGTTTTGCATTCAAAAACATTCCACAACAATCGAGGTAACAATAAAATGATTAAAAATTCAAGTGTGTCACTACTTGACCTCTGCAACTGATCCAGAATCCAGCTGAATGGCTTGTTTTCAAGCTTCCCAAATTCTCCAACACCACTCCTCTGCTACACTCTCTCCATTGGCTTCCTGTAGCTGCTCGCATTAGATTCAAAACACTAATGCATGCCTACAAAGCGAAAAATGCTCCCTCCTACCTCAAAGCACTTATCACACCCTTCACTGCACCACGTTCCCTCAGATCCTCTTGCACTGCTAGACTGGTCCCTTCTTCTACCAAGGAACAAGGGGAAAATGCATCTAAACTCTTCCCTGCTCCTGCTCCAAGGTGGTGGAATGAACTTCCTCTAAATGTCTGGACTGCTAAGTCACTCGGTGTATTCAAACAATGTCTGGAAACCTACCTTTTTCAGCAGTACTTAGTTTAGCAATATGTTTTACACACACACACACAAATCCATACAACACCTAAACACTGAGATTTGACTGACGGTATACTTAGTCTATGACCTAGTGAACCAGTATCAGAATATATTCACTTATAATGACTTTAAAGCACTTCTGTAAGTCGCTCTGGATAAGAGCGTCTGCTAACTGCTGCAAATGTAAATGTAAATGTAAATGTGTGTACCACTGCTGTGATTATACAACAATACAAGAATCTCTCGGACAGTTTTACAGATATAAGAACAGTCGAGTGTGCCGCACACGAAGCCAACCACACATGAGACACCAGCCCCACGGACACGGACATGTCCCTAATCGCTACCAAAATATGGTCTTGTCCTGACAGATTTAGCGAGCTGGTGGTGCGTGATATGTAGGTAAGATGGCAGCACCAGTGACGGCACGCTGTGTAATTTTCACTAATGACGCCTGTGGCAGCTTCATGCAAAAGAATGTATGTCCCATTCCTCTGAAGTCCGAACAGCAGCAGCTTTAAGCTATTATAGCAGTTTTCAGCCCTGACTTCTTCTTTTTCTTTTTTTCTTTTTTTTTTTTTTCATTCACACATGCAGGCCGTGACCCAGGCTGACTTTAAACTCTCCTGCATTTACACACGTTTGATTTCCTATTTAATGACTCTAGTTCAAAAGGTGGGGCTGAAGAGGGAGAAAAAAAGGCACAGCATATCTCGGGTAAAACTTTCTTCTGATTCTATTCAGATTTTCATTCCTCCAGTAACTCTAACAGTAAAGCTCATTGTAGTGCTGTTCTCTTTTTATTCCGACTCATACGTAAATGCTCATCCGTCCAGTTCCTTCTGTAAATACTCCTGATTCATATGCGGGAGATGATTAGGAAGTGACAAATAAAAACGGCGTACGGGCCGCAGATTAAAGGCGCCCTTAATCTTCGAAAGAAACGTTCTCTGACTCCGTCCAAAGTTCCATGCTGAATTTTCCATGAGCGAGACACATCTAAGGAAGAGAAGAAAGAATGTAAACATGCATTGTTTACAAGGAGCTAACGCATGGATGGCAAAATGGATCCTTCAGCAAATACCACAAAAGAAAAACACCAAGGGATTTATTTAGATCTGCCCTCTGACAACTGAAGCGCACGGATTTGCAACCTTTATAAAATTCTTCTCACGAACGTGTCTTTCGCTCCGACCGTCCGCCTGCTTGATTGTCCTCGGAGCCCGCAAATGCACTTTAATCACGCTATTCTTCCACACTCATTTTCTCCTTTTGTTACCTGATGCTAGAGCGCTATCCTCAGATGCGTGTGGGTATAGATAATGGAAGGTGGAGGGGAGAAAGGGAGAGAAGGAGAAAGAGGGTGGGAAGGAGGGAACAAGGGGATTGCTGGAGATGGGGTGGCTAGGTCAATGTGCCTGCTCCTGCTTTGACTGACAGATGGGAATAGCTTTATCAGTCTGGCTCCATGCTAGGTTTTGTCTCAGGATTGTTTGGCTCTGAGGCGTCTAGGTTAGAGAGAGTGTGTGTGTGTGTGTGTGTGTGTGTGTGTGTGTGTGTGATAGGGCCTACACATGGTGTTTGACAGTGTGGGAATCCAAGTGCGGCCAATAAGTCACTGTGGAGCATCTGCCCAACATAAATAAAAATGTAAACACACACACACACACTTGCTGATGTGGCTCAGGACACAGACTGACTTACTGTCATCTATAAACATGAAATAAACTTCCCTGTAGCAGAACAACATAACTTTACAGACTTCACAGAATCACGTGTTTCCTTAACAGTTTGGATTGACTCCGCCCCTGAGCCCCGCCTCCTGAAATTAAAATTAGAAAGTTGGGCTTGGCCTCGGCAATCTGTGGTTGCTATGGTGTTCATGTGCAAAATACCACATAATGTATTGTTATCAACTGGCTAGAATTGTTATTGCGAACAGTGGCTAAGCTGGCTGGAACTGTCATTGATAACACTGGCTAAGCTGGCTTATACTGGTATTGCTAACAGTGGCTAAACTGGCTTATACTGGTATTGCTAACAGTGGCTAAACTGGCTTTCATTGTCATGTTTTACTTATTGCACTGGAATGCAGTCAACTCAGGTATGACGTCATTCCCAGCTTAAATGGAACTCAGCATTATTCTTGTAAACATAAAATAAAATCTTAAAATGAAGAAGCAGGGATCAGAGAGCAAACATACAAGGCAAATAAGGCAAAATCAGATATAAGACAAATTGGATACAGGCTGTACAGAGGCTCAGCACGGTCACCTCACAGAAAGGAGGTTCCTCCAGATGCTCTGGTCTCCTTCCAGAGTCCAAAGACATGCACATTAGGTCATCTGGCTGCTTTAAATGATCATGACCTCCGGTAGACAGGACCACGTTTGTCCAAGGCAAGACCAAGTCCAGGAATAGTCTAGACAGAGTCAAGAACAAATGCAAAGAAGTTCAAGTCCAAGTCAAGACCAAGTCCGAATGAGGGAAGACAAAGTCAGCACCAAGAAATAAACACATGTTTACAGACTACTTATTTCTGAGCAGTCTTTGCTTAATAAACAATTTTTAAAAGACAGCTGGACTTCGTTGTAACTAAGTAAGAGCCCAATGGCCAAAACCAACTCTAAAGACAATAGTAAAACATCCTGAGACCCGACTCGAGTCTTACAGCGCTGGATGGATGGTCCACACCAATAAGAGAAGAGCTAGGAGTGACATGAGTGACTTGTCCTCATGTGAGTGCAAGCTTCTTAAACACTGGACATGTAGTGAATAAATGTGATTAACAGCAAATATGGCTGAGGGCTTTCATCACAAAAACATGGGTCAAATTTCACTTGACTGGTCTCAGTAAGGTTCATGAAAGGAATCCACATGATTTAATCTGTCTACAGGCTGCTATTAGAGAGAGAGCCGGAGAGTAAAGGAGGATAGAGAGCGCTTCAAGTGTAGCTTAGTGTTCTTGGCTGTTTTCAGACGTGTTCATGCTTAAACGCAAACGAGTCTTTACAGATAGCCGGAGGCGATGAGGTGCTCAGGTAGAGAAGAGAAGAATCAGGGGGTACTTGGGTGTGCAAAGGGCTCTCAACACCAGATTAATCTCATTGTCTGTCTTCAAGACCCACCTTTAAACAAGGGCTCTCACTTGATCTCCGTGTAAGCTGTCAGTCAGTACAGCGTGAGTTATGTTTCAGCTATGAGACAGCAGTACAATTACGTCTACATAACTTCCACTGGAACAGCGCTAGAAGGTCTAGTTTCATTCAGTTCTGTGACACCATTTTAAAGCTACCCGTTCACTAGTGAATGTCCTATGTGTTTTATTGTTCATTATTAGTTCACTATGACTGAAGCTTCCTAGTGAAACCACCCCAGCTCACCAGCTTATCTCTTATTCACCTGTTTTACATCTTGTTTTGGTTTTGTGTCTAACAGTAACAATAATAGTACCGCAATAGTACCCAATGAAAAGAGGAACGATCTCGTTCATGCGTGATATTGTGAGATAGACCCTGAGATAGACTCCAGTGTCCCGACAACCTTAGTACGATTAAGCGGATCGGCAAATGAATGAATGAATAAAAATGATGGTGATGTTTGCTAATATCATCACGCCCGGTGCAAGGGCCACTGACACTTGTGAACAGGAGTAAGCAAATGGTTTCAGAAAGACATCGTGTCCGATTCCATTTCATTTCCAAGAGATATCACCAGGGCGGCACGGTGGCGCAGTGGTTAGCACGTCAGCCTCACAGCAAGAAGGTCCTGAGTTTGGGTCGCGAAGCTGATCCCGGAATGATATAGTGTATATAGAATAAACTTTGCATAAACACATAGACATTAATAAAATAATATAGGACAATATAAGTCCATCAGGAAAGAGATCCAAACAATGAACTGTCTGTGACGGCCTTTTGTTTCCCCAGAGCACGAGTAAGGTTCCTATTAATGGAATTATTCAAGGAGCTTGTTTTTACGGTTCACAACCAGTGCAGCTCACTGAAGTTCCTTCTTACCAGATGTCTCTGAATCAGCAAACAAATACAGACAACGTAGCTCATGTACACACTTTAGACACACATTCACATACGCGTATGTTCTCACACACAGACCCAGTACTGCATGTGTATTAGATAACACAAACAAAAAAAAATTCCAGCAAAATCTTTCACACTAATGTGCTGATGTGATGTAGGACACAAGTAGGGCTGGATGATATATCGATAAATTATTGTTATTGCTATATTACCGTTCATATCGTTAGCCAATATAGTGACTTTCCTCCAGAAATGAACAGGTAATAAATAGTAATAGTTTTATTCATTCCTTTATTTTCCCAACTACGTCATCTTTTATTAGGGTTGTGAGAAGGCTGGAGACTATCTTAGCCGACCGGGTGAAGGCACTTGGCAGTCCATCACATGGCCAACACACACACCTGTTCACACTCACACCTAAGGGCAATTTAAAGCAGTCTAATGTACATGTCTTTGGACTGTGGGAGGAAACTGGAGTACCCAGAGGAAATCCACGCAAGCGTGATAAGAACATGCAAACTCCACACAGAAATGTCCGTGCAAAGCCCGGGATTCAAGCCCAAGACCTTTTTGCAGTGAGGCGGACGTGGCGGATTACTTTTTCAGTGCTGTACCAGGGGCTGAACCCTGCGTCCCTTTGTCTCTCTGGCTTTTTGTTACGATGTCCCAGCAGTATTTCACATAAGCTACGCACTTGTGTGATGGTGTCACTGAGAGGGGCGCTGCTTCTAGTATTACGATCTTTGAGCAGTAGAAGGAGATTTAGGAACAGACACAGAGTTACAGGTGGACTTTATTAAACAGAATCAGAGTACGCCACAGGAACAAACAAGAACGCACACGGCGATCAGAATCAAAGCAAATACGCGTAGACTTTTGGGGCAAAAAGCAAAAACACAGCATGCAACCACATCACTGGTGCTCATCTATTGAACGTCCTGTATTAGGAGCACTGTGCATTAATTAGCGTGTCTGATGAGCCCGAACTGGCCGCAGGTGTGCACGGTAACATTCCCATTACACTTAAGATATCACGGGTGAAGACTTGGGCCTGTGTCATAGATACGACCCGTTAGCTACACAGCAAAACACTCACTCTCACTCACTCATGTGCAGAACCGCGTAATCCTTCATTAGGGTCGCGGGGAGGCTGGATCCTATCTCAGCCGACACTGGGTGAGGTCAGGGTACTCCCTGGTACTCACTGAATAGCTTGCTAGTCCATTGCAGGGCCAACACTCACATAACCATTCGCCGAGGGGCCATTTGGAACAGCGAATTAGCTTAATGTGCATGTATGTGGACTCTGGGAGGAAACCAGAGAACCCAGAGGAAACCCATGATCCAAGTATGGGGAGAACTTCACACAGAAATGCCCTCGCCAAGCCCAGGACCTTCTTGTTGTGAGACAGATGTATTAACCTCTACGTTACTTTCTTACCGAAAAAAATACTTTCCAGTGTACGCCACTGTAGGGTTAAATCCCAACATAGATATGAGTATTTGGATCACCAGCAAGGTCCGAAAGGTCAAGCACAAGCCCCTCTTCTAGATTGACTCTCATACTCTGATCTGAGTCAGACGGTCAGTCCTCGAGTATCACCGACTCCTCACGAATCTCGTGAGATTGTCTTTATGATTTTTTTGTATCCAGTAGAAGTTCCCCACCGAGACGCTCTCACCTCCACCCGAGCTTCGTCGCCATCTCTTCCTTCTCGCATGACTTCTACTAAATGACACACACGAATTTCAATAAATCACTTATTCAGCTCGGCGAGTGAGTCATGAGCATCTGAAAACGGCCATTGTGGGAAATTGGGACGCGATTAGTTCCGCTGCAGGCGATGCGCCTAAAAAGGGTCAGACAATAATTGGATTTGTTTCAGGACTGTACATTTGCGCTAATGACAGAAGGGACCACCAAGACGAGCGCATGCCACCGGCAAAAACAGGGGAACCCCGGTTTTACCATCAACAAACGCTTCTTCTACACTCATCTCAGCTCTTCGGCACACATGGAAGTGTTCTGAACTCTGGAAAGCAGTGGTGCGCATGCAAAATCTCCTAAATGCATTTTTCTGTCCAAGGCCTTATATTCATTATTGCTAATTACAGTAATCATTACAAATATGCTAGCAATGTAACCCAAAGCTTTCAATGTAAATAATCTTGCTTACACAAAGATCTCAGAGTAAATTGTCTTAATTTAAAAAATCTACAATGGGAGCCCGAGCTCGTTCAGAGGTCTTTGACACCACAGTGTTTCCGCTGGGGGCTTTCTCATCGCTACGCTGATCTCGCAATGTGTGGGGTTCATTCAGGAGTTTGCTGGATCATCAGTTTGAGAATTCTGCTAAGCCTTTGATGAGTACTGACAGCATCGGCTTGTTTACAAAGTCACCTCAGCACAATTTTTTTACATTTTATTATTTAGGAAAAAATTACACCTCAAAGCCTTTGTGTAAAAGTCATGCGCGGTCAGAAGGCGTTTCTCAAAAACATTAGTTTGTAGTGCGAGGACAGGAATTCGCACGCTAGGTAATGAGAAGGAGACACATTAAATTAGTGTCTGAAGATTTCATTTCGTTTCTCAGGATACTGAGCTTATCTTTGTCTCTTTTTCTATCTTCTTCTTTCAGGGCTCTTATCAGACAACCCTGAGGCACCCATAACTTACACTCCTCTCTGACAGTGCAGCTTAGCCGGCTAGCAAAAGAAAAAAGCACAGTCAACATAGCGTATTCTCTCTCTCTCTCTCTCTCTCTCTCTCTCTCTCTCTCTCTCTCTCTCTCTCTCTCGACCCCCCAGCTGTGCTTCTGAACTGTCAGGTCCGGTCAGATAAGAGTTGATCGATGACTAGTTCGCTGGCTCCGTGCTGCCCCAGCCTTACCATGAGCTTCATGCTCAGACAAGGCTGGGACTCCACAAGGTTACAAACCCAAAGATTGACCCCTGCAGCACACCATACATACAGTAGCGATGTTTCAAAAGTGCATCATACCTCTAATTTACCCTACTTATCACTAAGGACCCTGAAATACCAAGCGGAGTGTCGTGCGTTAGCTCGTTTGACCTAGCCGGCCATATTTCTATGACGAAAATAGCGTATATCATAGATCGACAGAAATGTGCGTGAAAATGTTAAATACGTTAATGATAATTAGGTTAGAGTGTTTAGCCACCACCTAGCCTGTAAACAACAATTTTAGTTATTTGGGTTTTTTAACGCTAACATGTATATGTCAAGTCCGAAGGTTTACCTGTTCAGGTGTGTTAGACAGGTTAAACCCTAAAATATGCTGGACAGAAAGTACTCTAAGACCTCTTCTGATATACTCTGTGGATTCCTGCCATTCTTCCCTGCACGTTTTTAGGTCACAGCCCCATATTTTTAGGTATAGCAGATCAGTGCATTTGTGGGTCAAAAATAATTTCAAAATTATGCAAGAAAAATGTAGAGATTAGTCATTTGTGACGTGTCTGTGTGTGTGTGTGTGTGTCTTGTTGTTTTTTAAATAAATTCCTACCATGTATGCATCAAAACCTGCCTTTAATGAGGAATGTATGAGCAGTTGTCTTAGAAATATCCCAAAAATGCCATATAATCATCAGTCAACATTGCGTGATGCTCGGGGATATCCACGCCATGTCCAGTATCAATACTTAGCTTGGAATTCACGCTAATGAATCGATTAATGTAAAACTACCTCGTTCTCACAATAAACCAATACAAATGCCTTTTGCAAACTCACTCACCCTTAATCCTACCAGGGTCGTGGGGAGGCTGGAGCCTATCTCAGCCGACACTGGGTGAAGGTAGGCTACACCCTGAATAGCATACCAATTCAATTCAATTCAGTTTTTTTTTGTATGGCGCTTTTTACAATTGACATTGTCACAAAGCAGCTTTACATAGTAAAAGTAATTTAAGGAGGAATCTAAAAATTTTTCTACAACCCCCTACACATCCCCCTACACATCCCTAATGAGCAAGCCCATGGCGACAGTGGCAAGGAAAAACTCCCTCAGTTGACACGTGGAAGAAACTTTGAGAGAAACCAGGCTCAAAAGGGAAACCCATCCTCATTTGGGTGAAACCATAAAATACGAACCATATAAGAAAAACTTAATTTCAGTCCAACATGTAGTCCTGTTGGATATACCACAACTGTAAGTACCAGACCACACACACACACACACACACAACCAACCACACAGCCAATTAGCCTAATGTGCATGTCTTTGTACTGTGCAAGGAAAACCGGGGTATCTGGTGAAAACCCAAGCACAGACGGAACTCCAAACAGAAATGCCCTTGCCGAGCATGGGACTCAAACCCAGGACCTTCTTGCAGTGAGCCGGACATGCTAGCCACTATGCCACTGTGCCAGCCGTTTTTGCAAACCCCTTTGGTGTAAACAAATTTTTCCCTCACCATAACAACACCATAAAAGCTGGCATCTGATAGGCTTGTTCACCACGGCTTATTTCCAATAACCATAGATCATTTACGCTCTTCAAAAATATGGCTCTGAGAAATCCCATGATTTGGTACTGGAGAGTTACATATGTCTATCTTGAATTTTATTTATTTCATTTTTATTTTTTTTCCCAGATTTTCACGCAGGCAACAAAAGACATCTTTGCATGTGCTCCACCCAGCCAATCACGAACAAGAATTCAATCATAGAAGAGCCGGTTAATGAGTTCTACCTGGAGGTTATTGGTTTACTCAGCACTACAGACTTCTTTATTTTGATGTTATCGTTATAAAGTCATGGATTCTAGTCAGGACTAATAGGCAGCACAGTGGCGTAGTGGTTACCCCATCCGCCTCACAGCAAGAAGGTCCTAGGTTCAAGTCCCAGGGCATTTCGGTGTGGAGTTGTTCTCCCTGTGCTTGCGTGGGTTTCATCTGGGTACTCCAGTTTCCTCCCATATACTGAAAACATGCACATCAAATTGCCCCTAGGTGTGAGTGTGAGTGTGAATGGTTGTGTGTGTGTGTGTGTGTGTGTGTGTGTGTGTGTGTGTTGGCCCTGCGATGCTTTGGCGAGTTGCTCACGGTGTACCCTGCCTACATCCAGTGTTGGCCGCAACCCTAAAAGGATTAAGCGGTTTGGCAAGGGGGTAAGTGCGTGACATATACATACATAAAGAGAGAGAGAGCAAAAGATAGAAACTATTGAGAGAGTTTAAAGAGAACGTAAGCCCCGTCCCTCCACTTCTGCATCATAGGATCTTATATAATAAAAAATTTGCACAGTAGTCAATGGTGAGAGTCAAATAGTTTTGAGTGGTGTCATGAATCATACTCATGAATATATACGTGACCAACAAAAACAACGACGTGGCACATGTCACCTCTTATGTTCCATATTAAAGAGGTGAAAATCAGTACAAGTCTGGTCATGTTGAGAGCTACAGCTATACAAAAGGAGAGAGGAGGTTCTGTGATTGCTGGCATGCCGGACCAGTCGTTCATGTGACTTCTGGGTTTGTAGTTCTAATTATGTATTTGTTTTATTGTACAGTCTTAAACTTCAACTCTTTCACAACAAACTGTATTTGTTTTTTATTTATTTATTTATTTTCATTCATGAAACAACAGTGTCAAAATAATTTTTTCGTCTCGCCACTGAAGGGGCAGGACATAGTCTCTCTAGCTGTCTGGGTTTTTAAACTGAGCGCCGTCACTGTCTGCATAGGGGGAAAGCTGCTTAGAAGAAAGTCTCAGAATATCTCTGAGTAGGGCACGTAGTGGTTAGTGTGTACGCCTCACAGCAAGAAGGTCCTGGGTCCGAGTCCCGAGCTCGGTGAGGGCGTTTCTGTGTGGAGTTTGCATGTTCTCCCTGTGCTTGAGTAGGCTTCCTCCAGGTACTCCGGTTTCCTCCCATAGTCCAGACATGCATGTTAGGCTAATTGGCTGTTCCGAATAGCCCTTAGGTGTGAGTGTGAATGGCTGTGTGTGTGTGTTGGCTCTGTGACAATTTGACGAGAAATTCAGGGTGTACCCCGCCTTCACCCAGCGTCAGCTGAGATGGGCACCAGCCTCCAGTGTAGGGGTTTGCACGTCCGCCTCTCAGCAAGCAAGAGGGTCTTGGGTTCCGGGTGTTTCTGTGAGAGGGTCCCAGGCTCAGGCATTTCTGTGTGGAGTTTGCATGTTCTCCCCATGCTTGCATGGTTTTCCTCCTGGTACTCCGGTTTCCTCCCACAATCCAAAGACATACATTAGGCTAGCTGGCTGTTCCAAATTGACTAGATATGAGTGTGAATGGTGGTGGTGGTGGTGGTGGTGGTGGTGGTGGTGTGTGTGTGTGTGTGTGTGTGTGTGTGTGTGTGTGTGTGTGTG
>JAQMYF010000027.1:14724518-14739019 GCA_030014195.1 Neosilurus mollespiculum
TGTGTGTGTGTGTGTGTGTGTGTGTGTGTGTGTGTGTGTGTGTGTGTGTGTGTACTTGTAACTAATTGAGGACTGGATATAGAGTGGGGACATTGTTGGATAATGTGTGTGTGTGTGTGTGTGTGTGTGTGTGTGTTTGTACTTGCTACATACTGATGATTGGAATACATTTTTAACCAATACAGTAAGGACATTTTTGAGAAATGTGAGAGTGTGCGCGTGTGTGTGTATGTGTATGGGTGTGTGTGTATGTGGGTGTGTGTGTGTGTGTTTTTTTTGCAAAATAACATGCATACACATGAGTTGCACATGACATCACATCCGGATTACATCATCGCAGGGTCCTGCACATGGTGAGCAAACACTCAAGTTTATAAGGGAGGAGACAGAGTTTGAATCTTTTGTTCCAAACAAATTATTTATAAATAAATAAATAAATAAACGAACAAATAAATAAATAAAAGGGAAAAGTTGGAATAATGGGAAAAGTTATTATATAATCCGGTCTTGTTGATTAGAAAGCTCGTCAAACAGAAACTGAGATGGTTTGTTTGTTGTTACACGTGTGGTTGTCAGGCTCATTGGATGTTTGGTTTATGATACACGAATGCACTCGTGTCCCTCTCGTCTAAATTTAGATTATTCTATTTCCTTCGATCTTAGTTTTAATTCCTCAATACCCTTTTTTTCCCCCCTTTGAAATTCCTGATGTAAATTTTTTGACAAGCAGAGCATTTACAATAGGGTTTGGTTGTTGTTAGGGACGATAATCAATAAAACGTAGAAAAACACTGATTAAAATAATAGAAAAATAACATGGTTCGATGGAAAAGTCCAGTTGGATCAGGTCTTGTTTACATGGTTGACAACAACAGAAGAACATAACAGAGAGAAACCTGTAAACATCACTTCCCCTGGCAAAAATCAGCTGAAGATTATTTTCTAGCATTTTAACTGTCAGATCATCGACCCAACCAGACATTCATTCATCCATTCATTCATTTTCTAAGTCGCTTAATCCTAATTAGGGTCGAGGGGAGGCTGGCGCCCATCTTAGCTGAATCTGGGCAAGGGCAGGGTGCACCCTGGGTGCACCCTACTGTGCATGTTTTTGGACTGTCCAAGGAAACCAGAGTACCCGGAGGAAACCCACGCAAGCACGAGGCGCACATGCAAACTCCACAATCCGGGAATCGAACCCGGGACCTTCTTGCTGTGAGGCAGACATACTAACCACTGCGCCACCATGTCACCTTCCAACCAGACAGGCGCCTCCATTTTTTCATGGCTCTGAACTGTGTCTGCATATAAAAGAAACGACGTCTGCACCACCGTGTAGTTTAATAAATCGGGTTGGGCTTTCACCAAAAAAAGAAATACTTCCGATTCTTGAGGAAAATCCTTCTTTTTTTAAAGTGTATGGATCGGTTCCAGAACATCTGGCTACTTTTTGTCAAAACCTTCACTGAACATTTGACCCTAGACCGTCCAATAATCCAGTAACTCCACTACACCTGTTTGTTGTTGTTCGGCAGCTATTAAATATGTGCCCACCATCTGAAATCCAGACATTAGCATGGGTCACATGGTTGCAACCTAAAAAAGAGCCAGAATAACATGAACAGTTGGTTGTGTGTACAGTAATAAGAACATTAATTAAACAATCGTTCATGAAATTCAAGAAAATCTGTTCAGTTGATGAATTGAATAAAAAAGATACAGCGAATGTTTTTCTAAGATTTGGGGCCCTTACACGTCCACATCGATAATATTTATAAATTACTATTAGTGAATTAGTGTTTCCCTATGTGGAAAAATCAAAAGACACACAGCAGAGTACTTTACCATATATGGAAGTTGGCCTGATTTTGGATGTGTGGTTGGGAGGAGTTACATTAGGCGCCATGCATGTGCAGTGCATGATTTCTGCGGGGCCTAGATAAGTGTGCGTAGGTACCTCTCTGTGGAAAGTGCGTGCTGCGGTCGACTAAGGTGTGGTTCGATGTGTTCAGCACCCGTGCAGGATTAAGTTGCCTGATTTCCTTTAACCCTGATGCTGTGAGCGGCCACGTGGATTTGAGGTCACCTGCTAAACTTTGGTTTGGGTGTCACGGTGACGTATGTGTGGTTAGCACATCCGTCTCACAGCAAGAAGGTCCTGGGTTTGCGTCCCAGACTCTGCATGGGCGTTTCTGCGTGCATGTTCTCCCCATGCTTGTGTGGGTTTCCTCTGGGCATGCCAGTATTCTCCCACAGTCCAAAGACATGCACATTAAGTTAACCGGCTGTTCTAAATTGCCCCTAAGTATGAGTGTGAATAGTTGTGTGTTGACCCTGCAGTGGACTAGCAAGCTGTTCAGGGTGTACTCTGCCTTCGCCTGGAGTTGGCTGAGATAGGCTGCAGCCTCCCCGTGACCATTGTAGGATTAAGCGGTTTGGAAAATGAGTGAGAGAGTGCTGAACTCTGGATGAAGAAGACTGTCTACTGTATACTTTACGAGTGCGCATTCCGAGGTTGTTTGTTCGAGATGAAGATCGGAAATTCCGAGTTTTAATCAAACGCACCACATGTTACAGAGCAAGGATAAATTGCTTGTGTGCTGTAAAGTGCTCCATAATTTGTACTCGTTTAAAATGATACTAATAACAATAATAGAATGGTTTAAATAGCTGTGGGGTACGTTAAGATTTTCTGCGATAACCACATGGAACAACACGAACTCAAGATGTTAAACGGACCTGTTTTCATTACGCCAGATATCCGACACACAAACTTTCTGGACATTTCATCTTTAGACAATCGTTATGGCTAGAATAATATAATGTGTCGGTATACGACCCTCTGAGTCTTGAGCTGTTGGTGGAGTTAAGCATCTGGAAACACTTCACACATCATAGTCAAGTCCGAGGTGAGAGCCAACACTGAAAGGGAACTCCAAACCGGAAAAAGGATGTGATTGGGCAAAGGTTCTGTCATTACCGCATGATACTAATACGGAGCAATTACAGCTCTTCATCACATTGTCTCTGCTTTTAATTAAAATGGCTGGGACACTGTGGATGTGCTGATGGAAACTGTAGAGGTAGATCTCATTTCTCTGCTACAAGCTACCGAGATCTAGTGCACAATATTACTGCTTTATCTGCTTTAAAACATTCATTCATTCATTTTCTGAGCAACTTTATCCTACTAGGCTCGCGGGGAGGCTGGAGCCTACTTCAGCCGACTCTGGGCGAAGACAGCTCTGGAGCCGAACAGCTCACCACTCCATCACAGTGCAACACACACAACCATTCATGCTCACACTCACACTTTGAAACAGCCAGTTAGCCTTTAGACTCTGGGAGGAAACCAGAGTACCTGGAGGAAACCCCGTCAGCACAGGGAGACCATGCAGACTCCACACAGAAACGTTTTTTTGCCAAGCCCAGGACTTAAACCCAGGACCTTCTTGCTATGAGGCAGGCATGCTAACCACTACATACCTGTGCCAACCACTGCGTAATAAATATTAAACCTTAAATGCACAGAAAGGCACTAAAATAGTAAATAGATTATTAAGAACGATTACACGGAACATTTATAGGCGGCACGGTGGCGTAGTGATTATCATGTCCGTCTCACAGCGAGAACATCTTGGTTTTGGCGAGGGTGTTTCTGTGTCGAGTTTGCATGTTCTTCCTGTGCATGTGTGGGTTTCCTCAGGGTGCTTCGGTTTTCTCCAAAGTCCAAAGGCACGTTAGGCAAATTAGCTGTTAAAGAATTTATCCTAGGTGTGACTGTGAGTGTGAATGGTTGTGTGTGTGTGTGTGTGTGTGTGTGTGTGTGTGTGTTTGCCCTGCTTTAGAATGGCGATCTGTTCAGGGTGTACTCCGAGCTCTCCCAGAGTCAGTTAAGGGTTCCAGCCGGTTATAGGTTCCCGCCTCTCTGCAACCTAGTAGGATTAAGCGGTTCATCCAATTATTCATTAATTCATTTATTCATTCATTTTCTAAGCCACTTAATTTTAATTAGGGTCACGGGGAGGATGGTGCCCATCTCAGCCAACTCTGGGTGAGGGCAGGGTATACCCCGGACAGCTCGCCAGACCATCGCAGGACCAACACACACACACACACACACATCCACTCATGCTCACACCCCTAGGGGTGATTTGGAACAACCAAAGAGCCTACTGTACATGTCTTTGGACTGTGGGAGGAAACCGTAGTACCCAGAGGAAACCCATGCCTAGCACGGGGAGAACATGCAAACTCCACACAGAAATGCCCCGAGCGCGGGAATCAAACCTGAGGCAGACGTGTTAATCACTGCGCCACCGTGCTGCCCTCCCACAAATGAATGAATAAAAAAATGATCTGTAAAATATCTTTGGCGTGATTCATCTTCGACATCGGACGGTCAGAGTAGGATTCTGAAATCCCCTTGGAGATTTAAAAGTTGCTCAGAAATACACTTTGACTTTTTTAGGAAATCAATCCTCAAATTCACAAGATTGCAACGTAAAAACAATAATAAGTGACCCTTTGAAAGGCTGTAGAGGCGTACACTCTTATTTGGAAAATGATGCGTTCTCTGTTCCCTAATAGGGTCCCAAAAAAAACGTCTGATGCACTCCGGGGGATAAACAAAGGAATCCATAAGAGTTCGAGACTTAACCTTTAACTGTTTTCTTAGAGTGCAGTAATTACGAAAAGTCTTTCAGAGTTAGCTCATTTTTTATTTTTGGCAAACTCTCAGTGAGGGGGTTATGGTCAAATCCCCAGTAAGTCCAATAAGATCTCCTTGACAGACCCGTGGAGTAGCGACACCAGCAGTTGGTCTGGTGGTTGAGAACCACAGGGTGCATGGAGCGTGTTTGCAGGATCCAGAGCTGCTTGTTTTATTCCCGGATTTTCACATGAAGACATTCCGCACGGCCGTGGACTTTATAAAGGCACTGGAATTATGTTTCGCCGTTTAGCTCTGAATCTAAAGTACTAACTCTTCCATGGCGTTCCTAATTCCCTTTGTAACTGTAAGGGATTATACCAGGTAAAAACAAATCCTCAAGTCAAACGCAATGCAAGCCTGGCAACAATAAAAAAGTGAACCGGCGTGACCGCGGACTAGGCTGAAATCTAGCAAGCATCTTCCCATAACCAGCGCAGAGCTCCTGTTTCCAATGACGAGCTCACAAACTCCTAACTCGAACCCCTTTTTTTTTTTTTTTTTTTTTTTTTTTTCCACTTTGAAGATGAGTCAAGCCACAGATGGAACCCACATATTTCAGAGATAGGTTGTTATCTTTCTACTAATAAATATTTATCATGGGGTGATAACCTTCTAGACATGAGAGTGACAGAAATTCCTGATGATGTGATCTTGTGGTTAATTGCAACACCGTGTGAGCAGTGTGCTTCAGGTCTGAGCTATGAGGAGTCATCTGGAGGTCATTCGCTCCGCGTCCTTATAGCCCTTGCAGACGATTAGAGCTGTAACATTGCGATACAGTAACATAATTATAGCCAACGTGGACAAATCATAAATATTTCTTGTAGTGATACAAGCCTAAGATTCATGACGAAGAGAACAGCTGTAATTCCATATACAGATGTTTTTTCCCCTCTTTTAACATTCCTAACTACAGAAGAACACCAACAATATAATTCTCACCATCGTCACACCGGCCTTGCCAATCCGAGGTGATAATGTAGACAAGGTGGCTAATTTGACAGCGTCAGTGTGAACAATTACACCTTGTGTTTGTGTAGTAGTTAGCGAGAGCAGGCTGCCTGTTTAACTTGCCATAATGTGTCAAAACAGATACCTCACCCTCTCATATAACCCACCCCTCCCTTTCCAAACCGGCCTGTCCCTGGTTCTTCTCTTTATCTTATCCTTATTAGAAGGACGTGGCCGTGTGGTGGCACTAATGATGCCTTTGAAGGAGAATTTATGGCTTTATGAGGAAAGGTAGTCATGCGGTCGAGCAGCAGGGCATTGCTAACAGTCTCAGCAGGAGGCTCGGAGCCCCCAGGATTCCCTGCTGATCCGTGTAGGGATCCAGTGACACTGCACTCAACCCACTGATTGTGGACTTCAGTACAACTGGAGCACACCTTCTCCATGTCACCTGCTTTCCTGATGCCTGAAGCGTATATCTGAGATACCAGAGATAGGTGTATGACATCGAGGTAAGGCGGAGCGGTTAATAGGGAAATGAGTAAACTTTTCGCAGGAATTGTTTGAGAAATGCAGGAATGAGTAACATGAAACATGATCTTCCTTCGGCTGTGTGGCAAGATGTATGCTTGGATCGGTGTGAGAGAGCGAAGGGATGGGGATTCCTGACGAGAATCGGAGTTATTAAGATAAGTGGTTGGTCGTCCTGTCTTTTCAGATAATGAGACAGAGACAGCCACCCAGATCAAGGGTCTTTATCAGCGAGTCTTGCTGGGCACCAGATCATGGAGGAGTCACTTGAACACAGTCATGCTGCAATGTTAGGGATGATGGATCACATTGAAACCCACAGACACTAATCAGTGTTCTCTTAATTGAGTGTAAGGTATGCGCAGTGGTTTTCATTATTATTATTATTATTATTATTATTTTATATTATTTTTTGTTTGCTCGAGAAACCGCAGCTGCCTAGCAACGGAACATAAAAACAAGCTTGATGCTTTTCCCCAAACAATACGGGATATACGAACTTGTTGAGAAACATAATCATGCTTATTCACAACACAAACAAAGGACTGGGAAGAAAGAGGAAAAAGAGACATCATTAAAACAAATAAAAACCAGAATCGCGTTAAAACGTCCGCCAACACGAGCGGTTCAAGGCCAACACTCTCTCCCGTTGTCCTCCTCGTCCTCACAAAGGCAAGTATGGCATCTCCAGCCAGTCCTGTCCCTGATGCCCCTGCGGTCGCAGGCAACATGACGTGAGATGGCTGTTAGTGAGCGTGCTTGACAATTCAGCTAAATCAGGCACAGGCCTGGCGCTCATTCCAAACAGCATGGGATGGGGAAAAGTGCTGAGGTTGCGTACAAACAATCCTATCCACCATTTCACCCACCCAGCATGGGTCACGGGCAGACCAGGGATGGCTAGAGAAAGTGTGTGTGTGTGTGTGTGTGTGTGTGTGTGTGAGAGAGAGAGAGAGAGAGAGAGAGTAAAAGATTAAAGCACTCCTCTTTTACAATAAGTATTTATTATATCACTCGGTTGCCTACTTGAATGTCCTGGTGTGCTTTTTTTTTCTTCCTGCATTTTGTTATATTGTAGCCCGGGGCTTTGAGGGCACAGAACATTCGTCATGCAGTGTTTTACCCTTAAAAACCATCTGTGCAGGGGCTAATTCATTTCCTTCTCTCTGCAACTGCTGCTCAATAAAGACCAAGCAAATAAGTCATAAGAAATAAAATCTTCATAAAAGGCTTTACCACCAGCACCAGAGCGGCACAGACTTTCACACACACACACACACACACACACACACACACACACACACACACACACACACACACACAGTATTTCAACATCATGGGACAGCGTGATGGTAGGAAGGAGACATAACACAGAGATAGCGAATAATTAAAAAAGCACTGCAGGATTACATGTCTTATGCTAAGGTCTATCATAGCCGATTGACACATGAGAAGCTTACCGCCGTGGCCATTCTGTGACCATTCTGGTGGATTTTGGGGGCGAGCTCTCGTAAAAAATACGGGCAGAGGAAATATGGACTTGCCTGAGAACCGTGAGCATCTGTGTCACATACATCACAGCCGTCATGTCTACCGATGCATACGTGGCAGTCCATGTACAGTTTTAACCACCGCGGAAAAAATCGACAGAAACGTCCAGTCGGCCGTGTTTGTATCACAGATGTCTTCAGGGTTGCATGGGCTGAACTGATCCAGCGCTTCACCCATAGTCATTTTCAAAATAGCTGGTATATAACACACTAATATTTTCATGGGGAGCATTTATCCTTGATCACATCATGTGATCTCCATGGCACTGTTGCTCCAGTTAGTCCGGTCGAGGCTCAGCAACATTAATGCCAGCTCAGCAACGAGAATGCCAGCTCACTTCAAGAACACACACACAGACAAATCATTCGTTACCTATTCTGTAAAAAGATCTCCATCACTCCTGAAATGCCGCCACACGAGTTTTTATGATTCTGAAAAAGTTTGTCATTTAAGGCATTTAGCAAACACCTTTATCCAGAGTCACTTACATTTATCATTTTTTATACAACTGAGAATTTGAGGGTTGAGGCCGTGCTCAAGGGAACAACCAGTGGTACTGTGGTGGTACTGGGGCTTGAATCCCTGAGCATCAGATCCAGATCAGTAATCCAGAACCATAACGCTGAGCCACCACTGCCCCCATCCCGCGCTAACCATCCGTTCTGACTGTACTGATCGCGGCAGTAAACCTAGTAGTGTTGTAACAGAAGTTTATTAATTTACAAACATGCTACAAGTGACTGTTTATCTATTTCCATGGTAACTAAACCACAGTAACTTAAAAAAATCGACACGGTGCAATTATATTCTCACCGTAAATACAGAGTCTATACTTTCTCTCAACGCTTTCAGTCCTCAGTCCTTTCCAGTTCAGTAGCATTTTGTCTATGGCTTTGTTTTTCCCTACAACATGGTTGCTGCTGCGAAAAAAAGCATCATGGGTAAACAGCATTATCAGAAAATTCTTAACTATCGGGGAAAAAAATAGAAAATTATTCGACGCAGTTTGACCAATCAGATTAGAGATTTCAGCAGAACTATGGTAGAAAGAGCTGTGGTATAAAAGAACGGCAGGTTTTCATATTCCAGATCATTTTATTGGACGGCACGGTGGCGTAGTGGTTAGCACTCTTCCTCACAGCAACAAGGTCCCAGGTTCCATTCCTGAGCCTGAACGTTTCTGTGTGGAGTTTGCATGTTCTCCCTGTGAATGCGTGGGTTTCCTCCGGGTACTCCGGTTTCCTTCCATAGTCCAATGACATGCACATTAGCCTAATTAGCTGTTCCAGATTCCCTTTAGGTGTGAGTGTGAGAGGTTGTGCGTGTGTTCGGGACAAGCTGTTAAGGGTGTACCCTGCCTCCGCCCAGTGTTGTCCGAGATAGGCGCCAGCCCCGCTGTGATTCTAGTAGGATTCAGCGGTTCAGCAAATGAGTGAGTGAGAGAGATATAATTTTAATGTAGATGGTTCACGAACGGGATATTATTCAGATCCATTTCAATTTATAAGGGTGCTCGGTACTTAACATACACAGAAACTCCATTAGGCGAGTCATTTCCAGCGCAGTGGGATTTTTAATTTTTTTTTTTTTTTTTTTGGAAACACAGAGGTCACTTTCGCCTCCGTCTGTCTGCTCCAAACCTTGCAAAGCACGAAAGCTTATCAGTTTAAAAAAAAATTATAAACGTGGTCATCCATCAGCAGGCCTGAGAGAGGTCCTTCAACCAGAGGCGGACCAGGCCTCAGTCCAGTTCTCCAGGGAGTGGAAGAAAGTTCAAACACAGGGGGAGAAAGAGATGGAAGCAGAGAGAGAGAGAGAGAGAGAGAGAGAGAGAGAGATGCAGTCCCTTTTTACTTTCAAAAGATAGGGCTTGTTGTTTACGCCGCATGAAGTGACTATCGCACCATGCCAGAATGCTACGCTCCTGTTTATCTGTGTAACCTTCTTCAAATGTCTTCCTGAGCGTCCATGTGAACATAAACATGGTGTGGGAGAGACGATCTGGTAATTGGAGAGAGGAGAGTGCTTTGGCTTCATAAGCGATAGGAGGCATGTGATCGGAGTCAACAGGGGGTCACTGGGATTTTCTTATAATGAAGCAAAACTGTCAGCAATTTATATAACGCTTACTATGTTGGTTCCATCACAGCAGCCGTAATGGCACTTATGCTCAGCGTTTAACCCAGGGCTGTTTATACTGTAAACATTTTGCCTAATCACGATAAACTATGTGGAGGCACGGTGGTATAGGGGATAGCACATCTGCTTCATAGCAAGAAGGTCCTGGGTTCGAGTCGCGGGCTTGGTGAGGGTGTTCCTGTATGGAGTTTGCATGTTCTTACCATGCTTGCATGGGTTTTCTCAGGGTACTCGAGTTTCCTCCTACAGTCCAAAGACATGCAGATTAGATAAGTGGAGCATGAATGGCTGTGTGTGTTGTCTCTACGATGGACTGGCGAGCTGTTCAACGTGTACCAACCCCTTCACCCAGAGTAGGCTGAACCCTTCCCACGACCATAGTAGGATTAAACAGTTTGGCAATGAATGGATGAATTAACGAATGAACGAACAATAAACCGTCTAACACCTGCACACAGATTCTTCCCACATTATAAACGTACATGTGAAGTAAAAGCAGTTTTCCTCGTGTAAAAGGTTTCAAGTCAAACAGCAGGTCTTCAACATTATAGCCTTTAGAGCAGTAAGAACAAGGTCATTGTGTGTGTGTGTGTGCGTGGGTGTGTGTGTGTGTGTGTGTGTGTGTGTGTGTGTGTGACATATACCATCTATCATACCATCTTTCGGCAGTGAAAACCCTCAGGCTAGATAAAACTTTACAGCTCCAGTCACATCCTCTGATTCTTAGAACGAGGACTGCTCTTAAATCTCGGACAAGCACCAGGCAATCACATGACACGTTCAAAGTAAGCGTATGGATCTGCTTCAGTAAGGAATCTGACGTTTTTTGCTGCAGCCACTTTTATGGACACCAATCAGCCATAACGGCCCCGTACACAGCAGGTCGCGATGTACTGTGTGTTTGGACTCCTTTCTATCATATCCAGCTTTCTCAGTGGCAGCAGTTTGTGCTACAGTAGTTAGGGCTCTGGTGGCTAGTGGTTAAGGTGCTAATCTGAAGGTTGGCGGTTCAAGCCCCTGTATCATCAAGCTGCCATTGTTGGGCCCCTGAGCAAGGCCCTTAACCTTCAGTTGCTCAGCTGTATAAGAAAGTAAGTTATTTTGGATAAGGCTGACTGCCAAATGCCATAAATGTAAAAGTAAAATGCTCTATGAGATCAGTCCAGACATACTAGCCCTCGCTAGTCTTCTCACGCACATGGGCACCCATTACATTCTTGCCAGTTCACTGGCCATCCTTCCTTTGTAGTTACTAAGGACTGTGCACCAGGAACCCCACGAGACCTGCCGTTCTGGAGAGGAATAGACCCAGTCGTTCAGCATCACCATGTGACCCTGGTTAAAGCCACTCAGATCCTTTCACTTGCTTATTTTTCCTGTTTCCAACAAATCAGCGTTGAGATCTGACTGTTCACTTTCTGCCTAATGCATGAGACTCAATGGCAGGCACCACTGTGATGAAATAATCGATGTTATTCACTGCACCTGTCAGTGCTCATAATGTTTTTAATGTTATGGCTGATTGGTGTGTGGGTGGCATGGTGGTGTAGTGGTTAGCACACCTCACAACAGAAAGGTCCTTGGATCAATAAGGCGATTCTATGTGGAGTTCGCATGTTCTCCTCCCATGCCTGCATGAGTTTCCTCTGGGTACTCTGGTTTCCTCCCACAGACCAAAGTCATGCACATTCAGTTTACATTTAAAGCATTTGGCAGACACCTTTATCCAAAGCAACTTATATTTTATCGAATTTTTATAGGGCCCACCATTACCGGGTGGTACTGGGGCTTGAGCCCCTGACGTTCTGGTCAGTAATCCCAGGCCGTAACCACTGAGCCACCACTATCTTGGTTAATAATCTGTTCCAAATTGCCCCTAGGTATAAGTGTAAATGGTTGTGTGTGTGTGTGTGTGTGTGTGTGTGTGTGTGTGTGTGTGTGTGTGTTGGCCCTGCGATGGTCTGCTGTTCAGGGTGTACTCCCCCTTCACCCAGAGTCGGCTGATATAGGCTCCAGCCTCCCCGCTACCCTAGTAGGATATATATATATATATATATGGCTGTAGTACTCAATTTTATTTTGGTCTTGGTCTATGGTCTATGGACTCACCAAATATTGGTTTAAAACAAGTCCAGCTACCTTTTTAAATCATGTTTTTATATTTCATCACAAAATCATGTTTTTTGTTTGTTTGTTTGTTTGTTTGTTTGTTTGTTTGTTTCTTCTTGTGGAACGCTTGCTTTAAAAGAAATCTGTGGTAAAGATATCCCTGTCTCTGCTTGGACTCGCGGTGGCACAGTGCGCCTCACATCAAGACGGCCTGGGTTCGATTCCCGGGCTCAGGCGTTTCCGTGTGGAGTTTGCCTGTTCTCTCTGTGCTTGCATGGGTTTCCTCCGGGTACTCCGGTTTCCTCCCACAGTCCAAAGTCATTCACAGAAGGCTGATTGGCTGTTCCAAATCGCCCCCTAGGTGTGAGTGTAAGTGTGAATGGTTGTATGTGTGTTTGCCCTACAGTGGCCTAACCAGCTTTCCAGGGTGTACTCCGCCCTCGCCCAGAGTCGGCTGAGATGGGCGCCAGCCTCCAGCAACCCTAATTAGGATCAAGCGGCTTAGAAAATGAATGGATGGATACTTGGACTCTTAGGACTCTTTGTTCTTGACTAGTCGTGGTCTCGGAATTGTCTTGGACTGGACAGAGGAAGTGTTGACTGCAGCTCTGTATATAGTCCTGCACATGTGAATAAGAATCGGTCATGCTAAGCTTACAAATGGTGTGTTTTGACATTTTGTGAAACAGGAAAAGGTGCAGTGTGAAACCGATGTATGATTTTATAATACGCTTCCATCCTTCTGTTCTTTAAAAGAATGTGCGTCTCAAATGAATACAGTGTGTATGGTGCTCGCGGGACCGGTGTGTGTATATAATAAGGCCTGTCTGATTCTACACATGTCCAATAAACTGTTACAAATCTGTTTCAAAGGACAAGCTGACCAAACACCACTGAATGATTATTAGTTTGGAACGGATATCAAAGGCGAGTTCAAAACAGGAAAATAAACGTGGGAATATCTGCGAGTACGCACAAATGATCCAAAAAAAGTTATAGGTTTGATAAACTCTGCATAAAGACTGTTGATTGTTTCTGTGTCCAATGATAAACAATTCAAAGGTTTAAGGAGAGATTAGCACTCGTGTATACTTCACAGGGTTTGTTTACCTAACTGTGGTTAACCATTGCGTCATCTGGACGCTCGACTTGATGGTTAGCGTTTATATGGCACTCGGACACTTTTGAAACGACATCGTGGGATCTGCTTTACTTTAAAGTTGCAATAAAAATCTTTTACTTCCATCACAATGGAATACAGTTTTATGTTCAACTCTGAGACATAAAAACGCCGCGTTATCCATAGAGCTCGTGTTATTTTAAGATTAAAGCTTTGTGTCCATTCCTGACACAGAAAGAAGCCAAGTCTGGAGCTCATCTTTAGTTGCACATCCTGAGCTCTCTCAGGGCTTTTATGATTAGTGGCAAAACAAAAAATATATCTCCCACCCCCCCACCCCCAGTTGTAACTGGCCAGCAGCCCCTGTATGTGTAGTTGGATCGAATCCTGGAAAAAATGGATTTGGATGTAAATACGGCAAGTGTTTGGACTTAAAGGACACTGGCGCAGTCTGAAAGATAAGTGGCTTTCATAAAACACAAACATCAAACGGAATTGATTCATTTGTAGAGTGGCGGACGCAGAGATTCGCAATTATTCACGAGTGCTTCAGCTAAATCATTTTAAGCGGAGACAGCCATGAACTCATTTTACTGTTATGTACATAAAAAGTGTGTATAGCCCCCCCCCCCCCACCCCCCCCAAAAAATAAGATCTGACATGTAAAAAATTGCTAAAGATTTTAAATCAGTATCTTGTAAAGCTGCTGTCATATATGTCACACAACAGACCAATGACAATAAATTTGCTATAAATAAAATAATAAAATTGCTAGGACAGGTGTGGGTGTGTCATAGGAAATTCACCTGTTTGACAGAAAATGCAGTCATGGACCGTTATTGTGGAATTTTGAACATGTTAAACATCTCTTCTTTTTCATGGGTAATCCTTGACGTCAGCTCCATTTCTTACGTCCTACTGCTGTATTATGACAATCATATGAATTTCATATGCTTTTTGGGTCGCGCAGAACTGTAGGCTTTTATCTCCCCATAATGTAGTTGTATCCATACTCGACCCAAGTATTGTCTCTATCAAATGACCCTATCACGTGACCACAACCTGCCCGAGAAGGGCGTAAGCAGGGAAGAACGTGTCCCATGTGTGATGTGATGCTGCCTCCAGCATCTTTACTAGCTCTCAGATTGTCTGGTGACACGGAGGTGAGCGTATGCTATCCCCCTCGTGAGAGCTCGGCCAATCAGCTCCCATTGATTCCCGGCCAACAATGGCTTCGGCATCAACCCGGACTCGAATCTGATATCTAGAGGTTTTTTGATTGCCCTGCATTAAACCCAAGGCATCTTACCATAACATTTATTTCCATCCAGTGTCGGGTTCATTTCTCACCGACGTCTTGAATCGATGAGGGAAAAACTGAACCAC
>JAQMYF010000027.1:14749373-14768156 GCA_030014195.1 Neosilurus mollespiculum
TAGTACTGTTATTTTTTCCCACATACAATATATTTAGCTCTACTTCGACGTATCGAGCACTGTTCTACGGAAAATCGGCTCAAGATCTTATATATATATATATATATATATATATATAAAACACTTCTCATTATGGAGATAGGTAAACACTGCATTCCAGCCTAAGAACTGGCTCTGATTTGTAAAATAAGCTGGTGGTAATATCATGGTTTAGGCCTGTTTTGCTGCATCTGGGCCAGGACATCCTGGCATAATTATTGGAACAGTGAATTCTGACTTCTGAAATCTGTCTGTGAACCGAATCTCAGGAGAAAGCGAATCCGTTCCTCCAAACAAGGTTCAAGAAGTATAAATGTAATGTTTTGGAATTGCCAAGTCAAAGTCCTGACCATAATCCAATAGAAATGTTGTATGAGCAGTTGATGTGAGAAACCAGACAGCATCCCAAAGTTGAAGCTGTTCTGTACAGAGAAATTGTCTAAAATCCCTCCAAGTCGATGTGCAGGACTCATCACCAGTTACCACAAACATTTAGTCATTATTGCACACGGGGTTTCGCAAGCAAAGGCTCATATACATTTACCACTCTCAGGTATATGATACTGGATCATTTTCTTCGATTTATGCGAAGAAATGCAACTTAGCATTGGCGCATGCTAAGAGTATGAATATTATCATATACTGGTGATTGGATGATTTTTACCGGAGTTATTGCTCTTCAGATTATGAGTTTTGCCATGTCCATAGGTGCCTTCCTTCTGAAATCAACTCCTTTAACAGCTTCATTCATTCATTCATTCATTCATTTTTGAAGCCGCTTAAGCCTAATTAGGGTCGCGGGGAGGCTGGCGCCCATCTCAGCCGACTCTGAGTGAGGGCGGGGTACACCCTGGACAGCTCACCAGGCCATCGAAGGCCAACACACACACAACCATTCACACTCTGTCACGCCTCGGGGTGATTTGGAACAGCCAATTAGCTTTCTGTGCATGTTTTTGGAATGTGGGAGGAAACCGGAGTACCCCGAGGAAATCCACACAAGCACGGGGAGAACATGCAAACTCCACACAGAAACGCCAGAGCCCGGGAATCGAACCCGAGACCTTCTTGCTGTGAGGCGGATGTGCTAACCACTACGCCACCGTGCCACCTCCTTCAACAGCTTTTCTCAGAATATTTTTTTTTACTTGGCAGACATGTTTGACACATGCTTAGGATATGCATGTTATCATATAACAGTGATTGGGTGATGTTAAACACAGTTATGTTTATGTAATAAACTTATTCACACGCCTGTATAAAGACCTTCCTTACAGAGAAACTCCCCTTGGAAAAAGGGAGCAATAATAACAGGTTCCATAATCATGCAAAGGGAAAAAAAAAACCTTTTTGCTGTCTTAGTTTGGGTGCAATTTATTTATTTTAATCACATTAAGACATATATATGTAATAACTTATGATTGATGGACTGGCACTGTTTAAAAACTGTCCAAACTTCAATGTATGGGAATCAGTTGTAGTGAATCATAAACATGATTCAGGCTTGAAATAAAGGAGCATTAAAGACAATCTGTTTGGTTGGCATTTCCGCAGAGGGAGTGTGTTTGTCCTCTTGACACTGCTGTAGAGGATTTCTCTTTGTTCCAGTGACAGAAGGCGATTGGTTGGATGGATGATCATTCGAAAAACATAATCAGGCTGGAGACCAAGCTGCTTATTTGTGTAATCATTTTTTGGTTTTAATTTAAGGAGAGATTGATTGCTGATAACATATAATGAAGCGGCTAACGATGGCCAAGAAGAGAAAATAGCTAATCAGGTTCTCACTGTCAATTAAAGCCCAAAGTGGCTGCTGTCTCTTGGATGTGTGGGTGGATGTATGTGTTATCTGGGCTTTGTTTGTATTTTTTATTCACCAACGCCTGTGTCTATAGTGTGTGTTTTACTGGATGCGTCAGGTCTTGCATCTTAGCATGTCCATGATTTTCTGTGCAGCATCAACATTGGCATATTAATCCTCCATTACACAGTCAGGAAGTAAGAGGGATGGGTAAAAGAGAATGAGAGTCCTCGTGAAAAAGAGCCGAGCAGCACACTTTGATCTGTCAAAGCTAAAGTGCAAGAAGACATGGGGATGAGAGGACGAGTGGGCGGCGACGGCCCAGGAGGAGGGAAAAAACCAAGCAGGGATGCAGTGAGAAAAGCTACACTCACACACACAGAACAGGATGCTAGATAAAAAAGGACAGGAGGGCAGATAACAATAACAGAGCAGTCTTACATCAGACAAGCGTCTTCCGTTCTCGTGCCAGCTCAACCCAAGTCGGCTCTTTTTATTCTCCTGTGTCACCCTGTGCCCAGTCAGCAGCAAAGCACGAAAATGAGCCAGAGAGAATCCTGGGAGATTCAGATGAACACAGAGTGGTGGTGTATAGGGAGGATGAGCTATTAGGTGTTGGAAAGGAGAACAGGTGCTGTGGAAGAAGGCTGAAGAAGTGATGAGTACTGGTGATAAGCATTATGGATGAGACAGAAAGAGGGAAAAGAGTGACAGAGAGAGAGAGAGAGAGAGAGAGAGAGAGAGAGAGAGAGAGAGAGAGAGGATTGGTAGGAAAAACAGAGACGATCTAGACGTAGGTGTGTTTGCTGAGGACTTCAAAGATATACAGAGAGAGAATCTCTTTTGCCACGGAAAGAACATCTAGCTGATCATTTATATTTCCTGTCTGTATATCTACTGTAGCTAATTTTATACTGGAAAAGATTTCACTAGGAAGGAAGTGCGCATGTGTTTCACTCTCTCATTTCAATCCATCATGCTTTGATCTCACAGCTCTGCCTTTACTTAGAGAGAAATCATGGTGCTCACATTTACACTTCAGCACAAAGCTATCCAGCCAAATACAATACTTAAACCAAAAAAGAAAAAAAAAATATCACTTGTTAAAAATCTTCACAGAAAAAGAGCAGCTACTTAATAAAGGGCTGTAATAGTGTTGATTTCTCTTTTGTGGCAATTTTTTAATTAACAAAATGACAAATAATAAAAATTTTAATATTCCAGGGCAATTAAAAAATATATATATTATTATTATGAATATTTATATATATTTCATGGTTCCTAAAAGGAGCTTGTAAAGCAGCAAGGATGTTTGTGATTATCTAACGTAGGTGCAGTGATGGAAACCACAACCTATTTGTGTCTGTAAATTATGTCAACAACAAGGCAAGAAAAATGAAATAAAAAGTAGGTTACATTACTGAAAATGTCTTTTTTTATCCCCGATGATTTGTAAGATAAATCTCTAGGAAAGGTGGACCTGGGTTATTGCTTTTTATTTTTTTATTTTTTTTATTTTTTTTTGTATTTTCAAAACAGTTCTCATGGTCTCTGACTGTAAGTTTTGAGAGCACCTGATTTATTATTACCTTTGCTAAGGAGGTTGTGTTTTGCCCATGGTTTGTGTGTGTTTGTTAGTAGGATTTCACAAAAAGTTTTGATAAATTTTTTTATTTATTTATTTATTTTTTTACGAGGCAGGGTTTTAGAGAAGAAAGACTCCATTAGATTTTGGAGATGACCCAGAATAAATTTTGGATCCAGAAATGTTTTAAGGGTTTTTTTAACATTGGGAAATAGGAAAATTTTTGACATTTTGGTTCATATGGGGGATTGCTGGGCTTGGTAGAGGTTTATACTCTCAGCATGCTCTTGTTTGTCCTGCATGCTGGTATTACCTCTGAGGGTGACTGGTATTTCAGAAGTTAAAGCTTTACACTTCCAACTTGACAGTTCAATCCCAGTACCACCAAACAAGCACTGCTGGCCTTTAAGCAAGAGTGGTAACACGTTAGCTGTTTAGTCGCATATTACTTTGAATAAAAATGTTAAACTGCAAGATATGTGAATTTAAACCTTGAAGTCTAAACAAATAATAAATACCAACATTGTGTGAGGAGAAGTATTTTCTTCTCCTTTGCCCAGTCAAACATGGACCAGAGTCTGGTGTGTCATTTAGAGCTTTTTACGCATGTTTTAAAAAAGAGAGAAGAAAGAACTGATTAAATGAATCCTGCGTGTTAACTGTAAACAGATAAGCTGTATCTAAACTTGTAAATGTCTCTTAAATCTTAGCTTTTTGTCTGCTCCATATCAGCTGATATATCAGATAGACTTTATTATCGTCGCTTGTTAAGACTACCTGTCTGCACATTTCTTTAGTGAGGTGTGTTGAAAAAAATAAAAAACAGTCAGGCAGTTTTTTTGTGGGTTTTATTTATTTATTTATTTATTTATTTATGTATTTATGTATGTATGTATGTATGTATGTATGTATGTATGTATGTATGTATGTATTTATTTATTTGTGTGTTTATTTATTTATTTGGAAAACCATCAGTTATCACAGAAATGCCTGGTGGATGTGATGAAGCTGTTGTATTTTTATTTTAAAGACAGAAGGAAGGTGGGGGGGTGGCATAAAGAGAGCCAGTTTCCTTTAACGAGTCTTGCAAAAGCAAGTAGAAGGAGAGGAGGGGAGGAGGAAAGGAGAGAAGAGAGGAGGAGAGTGTGCTAGAGGAAAGGAGAGTGAAAGAAAGGAGAAGAGAGCCTCTTTGCTGTAGTACTTCTTATGACATCAGGTAAGCCATGATAGCTGCTGCTGTCGTCATAAATTACTGCAACTATATTCATTATTGATCATTAAAGAAAATACATTACATTTCATTTCATTCAGCAAAGTCAGTACTCTTTCATCATCAACATCAAGATCCTCTGCAAATATCATTTCATAATCGATTTGATGTGAAAATTATATCAGTAAATGTGCAGCTATTTTAACCCGAAATAAACTGCAGCTCATAGAAATCTATACTATAACATTCAAAGTGTTTGCATCTGATATTTTAAGGCTATTTTACAATATTATAATTCATAATAAATGAATAAATAAATAAATACATAAATAAATACATAAATTAATTTATTATTATTATTGTTGTTGTTGTTAATATTAATATTATTGTTGTTGTTGTTGTTGTTGTTGTTGTTGTTATTATTATTGTTGTTGTTATTATTATTATTATTATTATTATTATTATTATTATTATTATTATATTATAAAATTAGGTTGAATTATTTGTAATATACCATCTTGTGATTGGCTGGTGTGGACAGTAATCTGTAACGACATTATCAGATGTATATACTGCTCGTTATGATAAAATGCACCGTGACTACTGATCATTTTACGACCCTGAGCTCCTGGTGTTGCTGTAATTAATCCAGATCGTGACTTGCTCGGGGTTCGTACAGGACATTTATGAAACCCTTGGGTCATGCTTAAATAGTGGGTTCTGCATAACTTTATTTATTTACGCAAAACTCGGTGTGAAAGGAGATGAGAAGCAGGGGGAAGATTTTGGGTAGGGGGTGTTCAGGGGTTTGGGCCAGCAGTCTGACCAGGTGACCTACAGCCTGATTATAGGTCATTAACTGGAGCCTCAGAGTATTTCAATTACTCAAGAACTTCCAATCAGACAGATAAATTACACTGGCACCACACACACACACACACACACACACACACACTTAAACACGAATAAATCATGAGCTTTCCATGAGATTTGTGAATTTTCATACACACACACACACACACACACACACTCAGATAATGCCCAAGGACGTTCACGCAGCCTTGTTTAACATATATGTAACGTGTGGACTCTGGAGAAACTCTGCGAATATCCAAATAAAATAACTCACATGTCAGTGTTCAAATCCTCCCAGTGAGCTCCACATAAACACAGACACACAGAGAAAAATATGAACCATCTAACCCACACACACACACACACACACACACACACACACCCACACCTATACACACAACTAGGCCTACATAACTCTGCTGCCATGTATGATGTAAATACATCTCTAGTGCGCAGGTCTAACGTCGCTTTATATCTGGGAGGAGTTTTCTCTTCAAGATCTTTTACCTGCGCGCCACTTTATATAAAACACTTCAATAAATAATTCAACAGGTATGTCCATCCCTTTCACCAGTATGATCCAGGGTTACAGAACTTAACAACAAAAGAAACAAGCTAGCTTTTTTTTATTTGTTATAAAAATAAATACCAGGTACATTTCTATTTTTCTTTGATTTTCTAACATCGTAAATGACTTCACATTTGAAATGTTTTGTAGACTTTGTTTTAAATTATCAGCTTAAAGTCAATTCAATTCCCTGCACTTTAATGGCTGCAATTAAATCACGAAGAGAGATTTTAGAAATTGGATAAAAACTACACGCCGCCGAGTGGTTAGTGAACCAGGCTATTTGTAATGATTTGATTGTCTATGTGGACTTTACAGATGCTTGATCTCAGAAGCATTAAACATATATTTTTATTTTAAAGTTCTACAGATTAAAATTGGATACTTTATACTGTATTAATGTTTTTAATCGTTTACTACCTTTACCCTGAAACCTAACGAGAATGTAAATAACACAAATACAATCAAAACAGTTCATTAACTATGATTAAATTAAATTAAAGTTTTCATTTGTATTCCTGAAACAATGTAAAATATTTATGATCACAAAATCTGTAAGCTGATTTCACTTATAAAGGATCAACACAACCATGTTATTATCTCGCCTATAATTTATCCATTTGCGAGCGAATACAAATGAATTCATTTTTTTCTTCTTATGGTTTTTGTTGTTGATGTTTGTTTGTTTTGTTTTTTGTTTTTTTGTTTGTTGCTTGATTTGTTTTGTTTTTTTCTTAAAATCACTGGAACACCATTAAATGTACGGAAAGGACACAGAATTACTCGACAACATGCCATATAAATTGGTTTGGTTAAAATGTCAATACAGTAAAATAAAGTTGTTTTGGAAAGTTAAAACCCAGCACTAATTTTCACACTGCGTCCTCACAATACAAAATGTCCTGTGACTAGTCCCAGCGCTAAAACTGTGTGACTTGGACTGGGACATTTTCACTTGTACTGGGTCGTAAGCTTGTCTCTCATTGCCTGTACAAGCTTCAGCAGAAAAGCATCTCATGTCATGTGACCTTTTAGGGCGAAGCAAAGACCACTGTCCATGCAGACAATAATATTAAACATAAACTGCAGTTTATGCGCATGTAGTACCCACATGGACTTTGAAGCGTTATGAATTTTAAGAAACTCTAAATCTTTTGCAGAAACATGGCATACAGCTAAGCTTTGGAAAACATGAGACCACTTTTAACGGTGACCACATTTAAAAGCGGTCTCCAAATTTTCCCAATAACTGAATATATATAATGATCGTGGGGGGAAAATCCTGAAAATCTGACTGTGATGAGTCTGAAACAAAGTGTAAAGTTTAGAGCTAATATGTTGTTCATATGGCTGCATTTGAAACAGTTGAAAAATTGAATTTAAAATAAACTAAAAGTGAAATAAGAAGTAGTTACACCCCGACTCAAGCAATTTAGAAATTAAATGCTTTGTCTACTTACAATTTTTTTTTTCAATTTCCATAAAAAAATAAAAAATACAAAAAAAAAAGGTTTGTATTGACATACCCCCCTAAATGTCTAAAATATGTCCAATCAAAATGCAGGGCACGTACACTTCACGCGCGTAAAACGCATAATAAATAATACACACTGAGTAGCTATATTTGTGTATATATCCCGCGTTATTAAGCATATTAATAATAAACGCTTCCAGAGCTTTAAGAGGGGCTGTGGTGCAGTTTAGGAGTGCAAGCGGCTTCCTCCTCCTCCTCTGCACGCCGATTGGCCGAGAAGCGCTTTAGTGCGCAGTATAAAGGAACTTCGAGCAGCACAACATGAAGCTGCGTCTCACACATCAAACGGAGAAAAATCCAAACGAGAGCCGCACAAACACAAATACAGCAGTGTGTGGAAACGTCCTCTTTCCATCCAGCAGGGATTTGTGGCTCGGACAGACTCGCGTGTGTGTTTTTAGATGAGTTTCTGAGCCTGCACTGGTTTCTAATGGGACGTTTGCTCGTGCCGGGATGTGCACGGTGGAGCCTGCACGAGAGTAAGTAGGTGACTTTATAAGAAGTTATAAAAAACATTCAGGTCGGGTGTCTAAAAACATGCTTTGCTTGGTATCGGTTCTACATTTTGTGATGGACAGATAGAGTCCGGTTTATTTTTTTATTTTTTTCACCGACCCAGGAAGAACGAGTGTTGCACGACCTCTCTCTCTCTCTCTTTCTCTCTCTCTCTTCTTATTTTCGATGATCTGCAAAACATAGGTACAATCTGAGAGAGTGAGGGGACAATAAGCCAGAAAGCAAATATAAAAGAGCAAAAGTGCGCTCCATTTTTGCAGGACATTATCATGAGTTTGGTAGGAGGTTTTCCTCACCACCCGGTCGTGCACCATGACGGCTACTCGTCCTCCTTTGCCGCAGCTGCAGCAGCAGCCGCCGCTGCGAGCCGCTGTCACGAGGAAAGCCCTTATTTCCACGGGTGGCTCATTGGGCACGCGGACATGTCCCCGCCGCCGGACTACGGCATGGCGCCTTCATCCTACAGCCCCGAGTACACCGCCAACAACGCCGCCGGCGGTGTGTGCGCACCCGGGCCTGGCTTGGACCACGGGCCCTACGGAGCAGGCGGCGCAGGAGCGCTCGTACCGGGCATGATGGTGGTGCCGCGCACCGTGAAGAGGAGGCCCACGGCGAACCGGAAGGAGAGACGCAGGACTCAGAGCATCAATAGTGCATTCGCCGAGCTGCGCGAGTGCATCCCGAACGTGCCCGCAGACACCAAACTGTCCAAGATAAAAACATTGCGCCTGGCTACCAGCTACATCGCCTACCTCATGGACATCCTGGACAAACACGAGCAGCACGGCGGCGGAGAGACGGAGGCCTTCAAGGCCGAGTTCAGGAAGGCGGACTCCAAAGAGGAGAGGAGGAAGAAAGAAACGGTGCGTGTTTGTGTTGGGTTTTTGTAAAGTTGTTTTCCTTATTAACACTTCTTTCATTAATACATATGGACACACCTCATCATTTGCATGCAATCTTTTTTTTTTTCCTTCTACTGATGCAAAAGACTCAAAACATGCATGTCTTTATAGCTTCATGATCATTTTCATAAATCTGGCGGTAGATTTGGTCTTCATGCTGCAGACCTGAGTGTATGTATGTAAACATGTAAAGCCTCTTAAATATAAGATCATTTCCTGTACAGCGTAAATCCATAACACTGAAAGTGCTTCTCGTGATAGTAGTGTACTTTAAATAACAAGCTCTAGGAAAGAGATATACTGCAAACTACTGGTGTTTTACTGCACATATTACTTCAATCTTACAGGGCAGGTTTCCCAGAATATCACAGTAATAAACTCTTTTAAAGCATTTCCATGAATAATTAATTTAAAGATTGCTTTATTGGTATGACAAATATTACCATGTATATATACTCTCTCTCTCTCTCTCTCTCTCTCTCTCTCTTTCTAATTAATAATCGATCTATCATAATTAAAAATATATTTACAGTACGATGCTTTAAGGAAAGTTTACACTGGTCAGATTATTCACATAGTTGTCAGTTTTCAGATTGCAGCCTGTTTAATAGATTAATACTTGTACGTGTTTGATCAGGGGGGAAGGAAAAGAAACCTTCGGATTTAGTAAATTTGAATATTGGATTACTCGGTAGTGTATTCGGTTAACGTATCAGCTATTTAGGGCCACGGGTTTTCTTTTCATTTCGCTCTTCTTCTTTTTTTTTTTTTTTTTTAACAAAACACGAAATTATTTTTGTCCTGAACTGTGAGTGCAAATTATATTCGGCCAATTTAAATGTCTACTATAAGTATAATACGTTTTATAAACAATATATACACAATAAACTAGCTCAAGTCTGCAGCATGAAGTTTCTTTTCTTCTGTTTTTGTTTGTTTGAAGGGTGTTTGTTTAAATTATCTGTAAATGACAATGTATGAAATTATTTTCATTTACAAAATAATTAAACTATCAAAATGTGAGAATTACTGGGAAGTTTTTCCTACAGGTTCTAATGCTTACGGCAATATTGGTTAATATTTTATATTTCCCCACATTTCCATGATAATATTTTGTATAACTTACTTGTTACTGACCTTGAACACAACTAGCACAAGCTACACTTTTATAATAGGTATATTATAAATACAGGGGTCATGTTATTGAAATAGGGCTTTGGTATTGTTATGGGCCATGTCAATAAAAGGATGCTTTTTTTGTGTGTTTGGAACAGAGTGAAGTTTTGAAATGTTCAGGGAGCAGCAATGACAAGAAACCCAAAGGGAGAACTGGTTGGCCGCAACACGTCTGGGCTTTGGAACTGAAACAGTGAACTTTTTTTTTTTTTTAAATCCTTACTTTGAGGCCTTTTCTTGTCATGTTTTTACACTAACTTTATTTAATGGAGTATTTATGTGCAATTTCTACGGACAATGGATCCTTGAAGACAAAAAAAAAAAAAAAAAAAAAAAAAAAAAAACCATTCCATTTTTAAGAGGAGGATGCCCCTCTTGGTAAGGGATTGTGTTGTTGTTGTTGTTGTTGCTATTGTTGTCTAGTATGTGGTGATTGTCTGCCACTAAAGTGAAAGTGTAGGTCTTTCTCTTTCTCGTTCCATTTCTCTGAATAGAAAGATATATCCAAGGAGAGGTCGAGGAAGGAAGCTATGAAACAGTTTGAAATACCGTTTTATTTGGAGAAAGACAAAAAAAATTCAAATGTCATGAAGTGTTATGTTGTGATGTTTTGTTGTGGTCGTATATATATAGAGCAATCTCTCTGGTCGTGTTTGAAAACTAATGTTGAGTCCACTCAAGTGCACTTCCGTCCAGACACCAGAAGTTTATTAAAAATAATAATAATAAATATCTGAAGATGTAAACGATGTAATTAATTCAATAAACCACTGTGTTTTAAATGATCTTAATCTTCTGTTTGCATTGAAAAACACGTAAATAAATAACACGTTTCATTTCTAAAAATTAATTAATAGTATATTAAGACAGAAGCAAATGAAGCATGTCAGGATGCAAAGTTTATTAAAGTAGAAAAACAAGCAAAGAGTTAAGAGCAGTGTACTGTCTGACCCTGAGTGAATAATTTTTTTATTTTTTTCATGAAAACCGAGACAGACTTTAGAGATGTGTGCTTATAGAAATATCAAACTCGCCCTATCAGTCGTTAGTTTAGTTGCCCAGTGTGATTTATAAAGAGACAGTGTACGTTTCTGGGCAGCCGTAACGTGATGTTAAAACAGAGTGTGCGTTGTTTCTGTGGAATTTATATTAATAAACACGTTGCTTCCATATAGGCTACATTTTATACACATGATGCGCATCAATTAAATGTGGTGGAATTTTTATAACCGTTTAATGCAACTGTAAAAGTTTTGCATTAAAAAATAAATCAAATCAATCAAGTCACCGTCGCGCTGTTTAAAGACATGTGTATGTATTCCAGCAAGCTGCCCGATTTCATGCAGTTTTCAGACGATCTGTTCCTTGTATGTATTATAAAATGCTACTTTAAAATTAAATGCCGGGCTTGAAATTCACGGAGATTGTTCCTTTCCTCCAATCAGCTGAAGGCGCAGACACACTGGAGCCGGTGGGGTAAAAAAAAATGCAGGATTGGCATTAGGAGTGAAATAAGTGCGGAGGGTCAGGCTGAGGTGGACTATCGGATGTGCAGGTGATTGATAACACGCCTATCAAAACTCACTGCAGGACGAGGGGTTATCCCTGAATAAAGGGGGTCTGGCAACGAGTATAGCACTGCAGAATTCGTGTTTCAGTTATTCAGCCTATAGATTAACATTACATAATAATAATAATAATAATAATAATAATAATAATAATAATAATAATAATAATAATAATAAAATGACTTAAATATAACAATTAAATACCCTGCGATGCAATGGTGAGTAGTTTTATTAGCTAACACGTCATCCTCATAGCTCCTATACACTCCTCCATGGTTTAATGGTTCTATGATGTGGTTTTACGTGGAACTTTATGAACTCCCCCCCGAAGACAACGACGCTTTGAAATGTGTTGGATTTAACCTTTTTATCTGTAGGCCAGAGATGTATTATATTTATAATGAAAAAGCAGGCAACCCACGCAGCTCGTGCGCAATAAATCATCGGCGCACAGGAGACGATTTAAAGCCATCCGATTGCATTAGATAGCCTGATCATGTACTCGTATACACGCACTGTATCGTTTGCTTTCAACTGGACTAATCATTATAGACAAGATAATTTGGTGTCTCTGTCAAGATGGCGTCTGAGATAAAAAAAAAAAAAGGAGAAGAAGAAAAAAGAAAACAACCTCCTTGATTAAAGATACAGATAATTCTCTGACCCCATGATGACCTTCTGCTCCTCTTCAGTCTTAAACGCTGAACTGTGCTTATAGAGCGTATATTGAGTACACAGCAGCAGTAGGGATTTGTTTATTCCGCTAATTTTATGACGTAAATAAGTCGTGCAGGCCAACAACACACGAACACGTGCTATAAGACTGGTCTGGGTCGCGTTCTGGATCCATGGAAACGGATCGTCCCACTGTGGTGGAGTGGGGGTGGATTGGAACATGGGAAACTATTTAACTGAAGAAATTGCCACGGAAAATCACATGTACTACTGGGATGTCATAGTATATTTATTCAGGTTATAATTTTACAATCATATGGTACGATGATTTAGGGTATTGTCTTCAGTGTCTGGCATTCACTGATCCCAGTCTAGCTTTGATGGGGAAGAGAATGCTGGGCTTTGGGACTGCATACTATCCCCGTGTTCATCCCCTTGTACAATAAACATATTACTAAAACTCCTCATCGCACGAAAACCAGCTTATCAGAGTTAAAAAAAAAAAAAATAATAACAACAAATAAATACTTTGTCTTATTTGTTTCAGTGACATGAGACCTGATTCCTGATTCCCAGGCCTAATAACTCAGTCTACTTGCCTTTGTCTCAGCGCCAGTTAGCTAGCTATGTTAAGCTCCAGCTCGCACTTTACTGTGCCATGATATAGATTTTAAAGCATGTAGACCGAATAAGATCTCTCTTTCCTGGTATTAACAGACATCTGTAAACGATTAAGTTCACAAGTCCCTCCTCCACGTTTTTGTTCAGTCTGCACTGGGGTTTAGCAGACATATTGAGGTCAGAACAGACGGTATAGGGAGCCATCAGTGGATCTCCATCCCATGCAATCCTGGAGTCCTCTCTGTACTGCGTGATGATTGCATCCATCTTTAATATGCTTGAGTGGTAGCTGATGGAATAACTTGTTTACTGACGCAGGTGTTGTGCAATGGGTCCTAGAGGACTAAGAACGTGTAACAGGCTGGAATTGTACATGCATATAAATTAAAGACCTCGTTCTTGAGTGGACAGTTTTCTAGTGATTCATCAGAAAGCATTCTGGACGCTGGTTTAGCGAAGTCGCGTCATGCCGAGGGGCATTTATGGTCTATGTTGACATATTTTAAGTACAATCAGTATTGTGCGGTTGGAGACGCATGCAGCCCTTACTGGGGCTACAGCGCTACTGTGGGGCTTTATATGATGAGGAAATTAAAATTAAAAAAAACTATAATGATGATCTCATTTCTGTGTGTGGAATGTGAAACTGCCAACGAAAACGAAAGCCCGGAGAATGTGCCTACGGCTTTGTGTTTGGCAGACAGTAGGAGTTCAGGCTGATACGCATCTGCAGGCGGCTGCACCGACAGCACGTAAAGAAGTTTATCTTAGAGGATGAACGGAGCCTCTTGCTCCATCAGGGCTCCATCAGGACTCCATCAGGGCTCCTTCAGGGCTCCTTCGGGGCTGGGGAGCTTCCACTTTCCACTGGTCAGCTGGCCTAGCTTTTAAAATGAAAGTTTAAATAGAGTCAAGAACTTGGAAAGGAAAAACGTGAGATATGGAAACTACTGAAAAGTATTAGCAGTTAAACAAAGCAGGGGTGTCATTTGTTTGCGTAAATTTTTACTTTTTTTTAATGATGAGCGATGTACGAGAGAGACGCGTCCCATATACAAGCAGGCAAGCAAACAAACGCTTTTGTAAACAGTTGAATTGAAAAATAAGTCAAACAATATATCCATCACATCAAAGTCACTCTCGGATGTTTTGGAAAATTTATCTCAAACCAGCAATTTAAGGCTAATTCAAAGTACTACTACAAATACTGAAAACACACACACACACACACACACACACAGAGAGAGAGAGAGAGAGAGAGAGAGAGAGAGAGGCCTTCAGAAAAATAAAGAAATTAAAATCTGTGCTAGCGTTGCGTGTTAAGTGTTTTTGGAGGTAGGGGTGAATTCTTCCAATGTGGGGTGTTTTAGGTTGGGTTATAAGAAAATTCACCATATGAATGAGGTAGTGCACGACCTTGCGGCAATTCACCATGTGAGGTTAAAATAACACTATATGGAAATGGTTCTAATATGTATTTACACTATAGACAGTGTTATACACATACAATGTGTTTATATTAGCAGGATATAAATGTCCCTTGCGTTGAAGGATATCTGGTGTGTTTCTGGCTAGAATTTAGCCTTTGTCTCCCATCTTTTCTCTCATCTCTGACACCTTACATTACACACATAGCCGAGTGTGTTACTAAAACAACATTTATGGCCGCTTAAATAATGTTAGAGAAACGTGGAAAAGTGGAAAGACTGCTGCTTTGTGCAAATCGTTTGGGAAGCTGGTTAAATCTATGAATTCAGACTCAGTGTGTTTCTGCATGTGGAATTCCTCCGGTCCTGCACGAGACCTTCAGCCTGTACCGTCTACTGTGGCTTTGGGTTCGCTATAAAGTAATGAACATTACTACCAGGCATGTACTGTCTGAACCTTGGTGTGCCGTTTGGAAGTTATGGCGAAAGCGTTTCTGTACCGCCAAGGTTACAATATTTTTTGGGAAACTCTCAAAAATGAAATAAAATAAATTAAAATAAAGTAAAATAAATAAATAAAGCAAATTACACAAATGCACTATTTATGGTAGGGTGAACTGCCCTAATGTAAGACATCTATGAAAATGTCCCAGTTTGGGTGACACCACCGAAGATGCCATAACTATTTCATAAGTGTTTCATACTAGTACACTGTTATAGAGGCATTTGGTACTAATGTCCACTTATGAATCCAATAGCGTGGTACATATAGTGAATGTTCACATTAATCTACTCATAACTGGCATTATTTTGCAGTAGAAATTATTTTTTATTCCACAGTTCAGTGAGTATAACAAATAAATTATGAAGAATTTATTTTATTTTATTTTTATTTTATTTTATTTATTTATTTTTGCTTCGTTGCTGCCATAACGAAAAATATCAACAGTGATGTAGTTAACAATGATCTCATCATTATACCCATTACTGAGAGTGTGGGGAGGGGTGAAGGTAGCAACTATAATATAATATAATATAATATAATATAATATAATATAATATAATATAATATAATATAATATAATATAATATAATAATATATGGCTACGTCAGCATTTAGCATCATTGTCGTTTCAGCAGCATGGCGTTAAATTCCACCCGCAATGAGTTCATCTAGGCATCTGAAGGTATTAAACTTATGCAGATTTTATTATCTGCGCCTCCGAGTGATACAGACATGAAAAAAGACTTATGTACAGTCAGGGTAAACTGGATTGTAATTATTATTTTTTTTTATTCAGTACTAGTGTTATTATATTTGCTGTTTTGTCAGTCGATGCAGTAGTTTAGCAAAGGTTATATAACATGAATACGTCGCTTAAAATACGGTTTAAATGTCGAGTAATTATTATTATTATTATTATTATTATTATTATTATTATTATTATTGTTGTTGTTGTTGTTGTTGTTGTTGTTGTACTACTACTACTACTACTACTACTACTAATAATAATAATAATAATAATAATTATTATTATTATTATAATAATTATTATTATTATTATTATTATTATTATTATTATTATTATTATTATTATTATTATTATGATTATTATTATGATGATGATGATTATTATTATAACAACAACAATAATAATAATAATTTAATGTGTAAGCATAAACAAAGCCATGTTCATTTATTTTTCGTTTTTTTGTTTGTTTTTTGTTTGTTTGTTTTTTTTTTGTGCGCACAACAGTAAACGGACATAAGTAGACAAAAGTGATGAATTTAGTGAAGAGCAGTTTTATGTCGAAACCGTGCGATATGATTTGTAGCTAAGTCAGCTGTAGCTATCAGATGTGAACAGGCCTCATTCATCTGTAATCTTTCATTTTTATTAATGCGGGTATTTTAGACCAAAAGAAAATTTTAAATTGCACCCGCATTACATAAAAGTGTTTATTATATGAAAGGTTAATTGTTTAAAAAATAAAATAAAATAAAATAAACAGTCTGGTGTTTTAAGTGGATTAAACGAAGTAAATATTTTAATATTATAAACTGTAAATATTTTATGTACTGTAAAGAGCTCTAAGATAAGAGGAGAACTGGACAGATAGATGAGAACTGGACAGATAGATGAGAACTAGACAGATAGAAGAGAACTGGACAGATAGAAGAGAACTGGACAGATAGATGAGAACTGCACAGATAGAGGAGAACTGGACAGATAGACGAGAACTAGACAGATAGACGAGAACTGGACAGATAGACGAGAACTGGACAGATAGAGGAGAACTGGACAGATAGACGAGAACTGGACAGATAGAGGAGAACTGGACAGATAGACGAGAACTGGACAGGTAGAGGAGAACTGGACAGATAGACGAGAACTGGACAGATAGAGGAGAACTGGACAGATAGAGGAGAACTGGACAGATAGATGAGAACTGGACAGATAGGCCCAATAGTGAGTTTACGTTGGTGCTCAAGCACCTTTTATAATTAATATTTTGTCAGAGTAATTGTGAGGAAGATCAGACCTCACTGCTCTGTGCAGCTTGTCACAGTGACAGTTCACAGGTGGATGCTACTGTAGGACGTCTACACTGCTCTACTCTACACTGCTCTACTCTACACTGCTCTACTCTACACTGCACTACACTACACTGCTCTACTCTACTCTACACTGCAGTACTCTACACTACTCTACACTGCTCTACTCTACACTACTCTACACTGCTCTACTCTACACTGCTCTACTATACACTACGCTGCTCTACTCTACACTGCTCTATTCTACAGTATTCTACACTTCACTACTCTATTCTACTCTGCACTACTCTATAGTGGTACTCTATACTGCACTCTATACGGCACTACTCTATGCTACTCTACACTACACTCTATACTAAACTACTCTATACTAAACTACTCTATAATAAACTACTCTGCTCTACACTGCACCGCAGCTGGCGTCCTTCTTTGGCATACTAGTTAGTACGAAAGTGTACATGGGGACTGCACAGTGACTGTACATCCGGGGATTTCCCAATACGTATTCACTTCACATCTTTAGAGTTGGACGGGCACTTGATATGGAAACAGAGTAATGTTCTTGATCTTAATGGAATGAAAATAAATACAGAAATATGGGCAAAGCGACGAAGAATTTAGAGGAAAACTAATAGTACTTTTACTCGTGCGTCCTGATAGCTTCTTCATGGAGGAGAAATCCCTCTGAGACAGAATCAACCATTTACGGTAAGACCAAATATTATTATTATTATTATTATTATTATTATTATTATTATTATTATTATTATTATTATTGTTGAAATATTACTAAGTAGACCTACTTGGCTACACAGTTTCTATGACAAACAATACAATGGTGCTGATCTAAGCGGCGGCATTACAGTCTCTGTGTGTATGAATACACACACACACACACACACACACACACACACACACACACACAAACAAACCACAACAACAACACAACAGCGTTTGAGTCCGCTATACCGAAGTATCAGGGTCGTGTTTTCACGCAGCCTGCTTATTATTAGAAATAAAGAAATAAATAATTTCGCCTTTTAGTGGACTGGAAAATTCAAAGACGTGTTTATTAGTGAGCTTCTGGAATATTGGGGTAGTGTGTGTGTGTGTGTGTGTGTGTGTGTGTGTGTGTGTGTGTGTGTGTGTGTGTGTGTGTGTGTGCATGCTTCTGTCTATCGGTTGATTTATGGAAAGCCTTTCATAAAATAGCCTAACATAAAAAATAATTCAAAAGATGCGTGCGTAATTATGGAGATGACGATAATGAGAAGGGTGTGTGTGTGTGTGAGAGAGAGAGAGAGAGAGAGAGAGAGAGAGTAGTCGTAACACACAAAAAGACAAATATAGCGCTGGAGGGGAGATTTCAGTTTGCCAAATGCTTAGATTTGTCATATTTTTGTTTCTTGTTTCGTCGGGGTGACAATTACATGGTGCATGCTTGCTTGTGTGTGTGTGTGTGTGTGTGTGTGTGTGTGTGTGTGTGTGTGTGTGTGTGTCTAGCCGCGACACATATAGTGCATGTCATGATTTATGGCTTTGAATACAAACAGTTCTCCACCGCCTCCTGACACTTGCGTAGCTACCTGTTTTAATAATAATAATAATAATAATAATAATAATAATAATAATAATAATATAAATGATGGTTTTGTAACTAATGCTTTCTTTTTTCTTTTACTTTTCCCGGCTGCTTTATCTTAGAATCCTGTGAACACTGTTACCAGACACTTTCATGTATCTGTATAT
>JAQMYF010000027.1:14803606-14819496 GCA_030014195.1 Neosilurus mollespiculum
AAAATGGTGAACCAATCGGATTGCGATGTTCCCATGTACTCACTCTTTCACCAAACTCCTACTAGGGTCACAGGGAGGCCGGAGCTTATCTCAGCCAACATGGGGCAAAGGCAAGGTACACCATAACCAGTTCACCAAACCATCGCAGGGCCAACACACACAAACCATTAGGGGCAATTTGGAACATCCAATAAAACAGATTTAAACGTTCAGACTCGTTTTGTGTCGACTCGCGTGAGGAAAACGAGTCCGAACTTTAAATGAATAAACTGTGCACTTCCCCAAGAATCAAGAGTTCACTGTGAGTAACAGAAAGTGAAATAATGTACGGGCGAATCATCACCATGGGTTAGTGCGTCTTAATGATTTTTTTTTTCAGTAATTTTCACTAATAAATTTATTGACTGGTTAAACTTTTTAGATTTGTTTGGCAATAATGTTCAAGTTTATTATAGGGAATGTTAATAGTTACTTGTATGGGTCAGAATTTATAGTATATTTTAAAAAACACAAATAAAAAACAAGATTTTTTTTTTGTTAATCAAGCCACCTCAAGTGCATAGTCTTTGTGTTGTAATGACTTCTGTGTTTCATTCTGGTGCTCTTTTATATTTGGTGGAATAAACAGGAAGGGTTTGTTTACTCCATCAGCCATCTTTCTTCTCCTTGTGGTCTTTTTTTCGCGCCATTAAAAAACCAACATGGCGGCTGTGTGGAAATGAATAACAGCTGTGATGGAAGCCAGACATCTTGTTAGGCTAAATTAAACATTCTAACCAAACATTTTAACGTCTTAAACTAGAAGGAGAAACATGTTGGTTTTGCTGATTTTATGTACACTGTTATATGTTTTTTTTATTTACTTATTTAACCACTATTACAGAAATAATAAAAATACGACTTCAATATAACCGCCAGTCATTTTAAAATCCACCCATCGACCAATCATGAAGCACGGCGTCATCCGGGGTGTCGACGCCAAATCTCATCGTCGTCACTGCATAAGCGCATTCGCAATAGTGCATCTTTACCATTATGTAGTGCACTAAAGATTCCACCAGAGTTTGTATTAGGACTAGACCCCTGGGTGTTAACCGTTTATCTTCTCAGTGACGTGGGTGCTGCTTGTTGCACAAAACAGCCAATAGAAACACAGCATTTGATTTTTGAACTCTTTCCAGCCAATCAGATTGAGGTGTTGAGGGCGGAGCTGCGGGTGCCCTCTGATCAAGTGTGTACGCCCTGCAGCACATACAAAACAGCACCTGAGAGAAGTTCTCCTTGTACTGAAGTGAGTGAATATTCAACACGTACAGGTGAGTGTCTAAGCTCCACGTTATAAATCGTGGTTTTAATTAGTGTGTTGCGTTGTTGGAAAAGGGTACGTGTGCCTATCTAGTGCTTTTTTTGTATGCTTAAAAAAAGGGAAAAGTTCGCATTTTGTTCGTCGTTTTATAAAAATCCAGACTGGTAATTTTAATCGGTGTGAAATAATTTAATTCGGTTAAATTAGTCTGTAAAGTTAAAACGCGGTGGTTATCTGGGTGGAAAATTTGCCATTTTTGTTGAGAGAGCTAGCGCGCGCCATGCAGCGCTGAGGTAATCTGTTAGCATTGTGTGGCTAACGAAAGTCGCGCCAAAGCCGAGCTAACCGTTTAAACCCTTTCAAAATTAATTAATATTTCTACAATATCAGCGTTAAATACAAGTTTTACACAGACATGGAAGTGAATTTGGTCTCAGAAGACTATAGCGTTGTTTGTCAGCAGTTTAGGCGGGAAATAAAATGGAGGCTGTTTATTGTTCTGAGGAAACCTAACCGAGGAGCAGGAACTCGATCGGATTAAACCAGTTTAGACCTGCACCTCGCCAGTGACGTTTACAAACGATGGCTGTGTTTGCTTGGTTTTGTGTCGCGTTGGACAAACTTCAGTAACGCGATTATTAATAAGGTATACACGACATCTTCCCCCACAGACTTTAAAAGTGATGGGGAGAGATCCGACTAAGCCCAGGGGGAAGACTTCGTCCTACGCCTACTTTGTGCAGACATGCCGGGAAGAACACAAGAAGCAGCACCCGGGCACGACGGTCAACTTTTCCGAGTTCTCCAAGAAATGCGCCGGGAGATGGAAGGTGAGCAGCTTTAATTCAGCCAGTACTTAATTCAGACCCGGTGTATTTACACAAGCCGTTCTCCTCGGGGTAAAAGACTCGTTTGGGATTGAGGTCATGTTTTTGTTTTTAATTCTTGGCTGGTTGCTCTGAGCGCCCCCTAGTGTCCCTGCGTGGAAATACAACGTCAAGGAAATGGAGCTGCTAAATAATTTTTTGGTTGTTTCCCTTATCAACAGACTATGTCTTCTAAGGAAAAGGGCAAGTTTGAGGAAATGGCCAAAAATGACAAGGCACGCTATGACCAGGAGATGAAAAACTACAACCCACCTAAAGGTGCTCAGAAAGGGAAGAAGCAGAAGGACCCGAATGCGCCCAAGAGACCACCGTATGTTTATTCATCTATCTGGATGTGTTGAATGCTTTTTTTTTTTTTGTACATTTTTTTTTTTTTTTTAATTCGGTTGTATTTTCTCCGTACAGATCCGCGTTCTTCGTTTTCTGCTCTGATCAACGGCCAAAGGTGAAAAGCGAGAACCCTGGCATCACTATTGGTGGAATTGCGAAGAAGCTAGGGGAGCAGTGGTCTAAACTGTCCGCCAAGGATAAAGCGCCGTATGAGCAGAAGGCCGCAAAGCTGAAGGAGAAATATGACAAGGTACCGTTTTGTTAAATGTACCTTAATTTTTTTCCCCTCACCCTCTTTTTGTGCTTCCGGTTTTCCTGACACGGCGTTTCTGATTTTCAGGACATGGCAGCGTACCGTGTCAAAGGAGGAAAGGCAGATGGTGCCAAGAAAGGCGGACCAGGACGGCCAGTGGGCAAGAAGGCCGAAGTCACAGACGATGATGACGAGGACGAAGACGAGGAAGAGGACGATGATGACGAGGACGAAGATGAGGAAGACGATGACGACGAGTAAATTTATCAGGAATTTTGTGCTGTTTGGAAAGCAATGTGAACTTTTTTTTTTCTTCCTCTTTTCCCCTTTCTCAAAACATGTACAGAGATGTGTATAGATGAAATACATATTCAGGTCATGTACTGTTTTGTAAATTTAACAGGTTTTTTTTTCTTTCTTCGTTGTTAAAGCACTGCCTTTTTTTGTTTTGTCTTGAGCTGTGGTTTCTCATGTCTTCATGAAATGCTTCCACTGGCATTGTAAGGAAAAGTCGAGGAGCACGGATGTGTAGTTAATTCCTCTGAACAAGTTTTAGACGTTGGGCTTTGAAATATTGTGTAGACGTTTTTTTATAATAAAATTTTGTATATTATGATCAGGTGAGTTGTTGTAACTACTGACCTCTTGCAGGAGTAATGAAACGTATTGCACGTTTCAGTGTCATTTTAAATAGTGCAGGACAAAAACAATCAGATTTCTTGTCTATAGTGAAGGTAAGCTTGTAATTATCAGTACAAGGAGCCTTGAGACTCAGCTAGGGACTTGTACTAGATTAACTTTAGCACTTAATAAAACTACAGTTTAACTAATTCACAAGTCGACCTTTCTTACATTTTATAAAGAAGGTCCAGCATCAACTGACAAAATAACCAAGAATGTCACATGTAAATTCTTAACCACTGAGTACTTGGCTGAACTGATTTTAAATACAAAAAAATACTTGAGTTTTGGGCCTTTTTATAGAACCTTGTAAGATGAGGAACAATTACAAGTTAATCAATAAAGGAATTATAATTATTAATAATGAAAAAAAAATACAAAGAAGTAGAACTATTTACTGACTTAACAAACATCGGTGCCTACAGGCTTTGCTGATGTGTTTTAAATGGGATTGGTGGTGTTGAAAGCACATTCCAGATGTTTGAGGTAACCTTGACCCTGTTGTAAAAAAAAAAAAATAATAAACATACTATATATAAGGAAGGCTTTGAACTTTGATCACGTCGTTCAAAAGTTTATGGACACCTGACCATCGTGTCATGGAAGTTAATAAGCTTGAAGGCATGGTGTGAGAAGGTTGGAGTTGAATAAGTGCCGAGTGTCCTGCACGGAGCCGATATCTCAACTCTTTTAGGATGAGCTGGAATATCAAATGCACTCCAGATGTCGTCAACGTTCTAAAATCAGAAATGGATGTTAAGTTCACACAGGTGTGTTGGTCAGGTGTTTACAAATCCGGTCATTGTAGATATGTTTTATGAGGCTCATACTGTCCTATGACTGCTGGCATATATGGACTTACCAGGATCTTCACCCTGGATTCTTAACTTGGTTTTAATAAGTCACAAATATGATGCAAACCAATTTTTTTTAATAGCTGAACATTTTGGCTTCAGGAACATATCTCAAGCAGATTCAGCAAAATTAGTTTATTGATATATGTAATAAATTTTTTTCCAGATTATTAGAAGGAAAAATTAGAGAATAAATCAATGTTAAAGGGAAAAAAATGTGAAATCAATCATTAATAAAATAACTATTTCATTTGCTTCACGTACGTTCTGTGAAGGTGGTGTAGAAGTTAGCACGTTCGCCGCTCACCAAGACGGTCTTGGGTTCAAGTCCTGGGCTCGGCGATGGCGCTTCTGTATAGAGCTTACAAGTTCCCACCCTTCTTGTGTGGGTTTCCTCCAGATTCTCCGGTTTCCTCCCACAATACAAAGACAGGCACATCAAGCCGAATGGCTGCTCCAAATCGCCCCTAGGTGTGAGTGTGAATGGTTTTGGTTGTGTGTTGACCTGTTCTGGGTGTACCCTGCCTTTACCCGTAGTCGGTGGAGATAGGCTCCAGCATCCCTGCAACCCCTGTAGGCTGAAGCAGTTCTGAGAATGAATGAGTGAGTGAGTGAAAGAGTGTTCCATGAAGCCAGAATTATACTTAAACAGAAATTCATTTGGGTGAAATCATTTATTTGATATGAAAATCCTTGCAGATCCTTGAGGTGTGGTGATTCTGTGATTTTTTACCAGGGATCGTATATGTAACTGGAAACCAACACAACTAGCTAAAACAAGGTAAATAATATAAAATGTCCATATGGATGAAATCAAATGTCTCTGTACTCTTCAGTTCATCAACACGGTATTTAAAAGTGCTGTTAGTGTACACTGTTGTACTGGAGGATGACTCTGGGTCCATTACTGATATTAATGATCTTTTCTTCCAGCCAGCGCGTCATGTATAGGCAGACAGGAAGCACCGGCAGATTAAACTTCATACTCAATCATTCATTCATTCCTACGGCTGTAAAATCCCAAGAACGATACGAAATTCCCAGATCTATTTACACAACAACTGGTAAAAAGTTTGGATTTATTCTCTTGAGAAAACAGTGCTGAGCATTTTACAAGTTAGATATTTACACCTTCATTATGAGGTTCACTGCATCTCAAAAAAATGTTAATTTAGAAACGCTCATATTTACATTATACAAAAAAATAGCATACACGCTGTCTTTTTTTTTTTTTTTTTTGCTCATGTGACATGCCTTTCACCATCGACAGTGCTTATCCAGTGATTCGCTGAATTTGAATTAAATCGAAAATAATTTCACATACATAATTATTAAACATGCCTGTTTTCAGGCAGACGTCACTGCAATAAAAAAAATAAATATATCCCCTTATTTTCATGATCAGCCTCTGCCCTGTACGCCTTCTCAGTATCGAGTGCATTTTCATCCCCGATTTTCACCATTAAGAAAAAAAAAATCATTATAAAATAAAAAAAAATGTTACAAAGCAGCTGTCGGATTTAAAGTTGCAACAAAAATCAGAATATTGGAGTGAGAAGTTCTCTGAAGAAGAAGAAGAATAAAAACAATGCCCAGTGTCTCATGAGATGCAAAGTAAAGAAGCGGTGTAATGGAGCAGTTTAGAATTAAAACCAGTGGTATTAGATCACTCGTCTTCCTACAGCACTGAAGACGGAACGCCTGTAAACATCATCCACCATGGAGTAAAACATCTACATATAAAAATAAAGATGGGAACATCATGACATGGCCTCGGTACTGAGAGAGAGAGAGTTTTCCATCAGCTCTATTTACACTGTTACCCCCCTGGTGCAGGAGAAGGTCAGTGAGGTTTTAGTTTGTGTGCGACGTCCCCGCTGCGGGTGTGGCGATATCACACGGCCAAGATGTTGTTCATTTCCCATTTCTGAGTGCTCTTATCACGGTCGCAGTCTGAGATGAAGACTGTGCGCAAGACGTCTGAGCGGTCCAAGCATTTTCCTGTGGGTATGTATGTGAACCGGTGCAGATCCTGAAAGAGTGCGTCACACACACACACACACACACACACACACACTATTAAGCATTTCTCATTTCTCAGAGGTCAATGAATACTTACTCCACAGTGTTCATGTGTTTTTTGAGCTTTAAACTGAATGATGTGACCGAACTGTGATGAAATGCATCAATGCTGGTATTAATGGCAACATTTTTTTTTTAATTTATACAATAAATGGCATTCTGTGGCTTGAAAACTGCTCAACACACCATCTACTGGTTCAAATCATCTTGAACCTTGCACAGCACATCCTGGCAGAGTCGACCATATAATACTTCTCCATGTCCTAAATAGAGTCAATTTGCATAATGTGTATGTTTTTGGACCGTGGGTAGAAACCAGATTATGGAGAGGAAACCCACCCAAGCACTGCTAGACCATGCAAACTCCACACAGAAACAACATCTCCAATCCCACTGTGAACCACTACATCACCGTGACATGTTAATCAACACTCATTATTCATCGGAGTTTATGCTATTTTTTTTCACCCCGCACAAAATCTCCACCCCTCTCCACCTCCATTTCAGCCCCTTGCCCATGTTTTTCCATTGTTCAAAATGATGCAGCAAAAAATTTCGAAGTAGCATCTATTCAGGCTTGGGGCTTTTACACCCGAGCCAACTGGAGCTTACTAGTAACTCCTCCTGGATTGGATGCCAGTCCACTGTGGGTTACATTCCCAGAATTCTTTACTGGTATCCATTTATACTGCTGAGTTAACAGAGCATCTTTTTAGGGCTCCGGTGAAACCCTCCGCTCTCCTTAGAGGTCCTTCCAAAACAACAAGATTGTTGTAGCTTAAAAAATATATAAAAAAAATAATTAAATAAATCTGTAACTGCACTTGGCATACTCACCTTAAAGTACTTCCACTCAGTGTATTCCTTCAGGTTGCAGTGTGTGATGATGACGGTGTTGTCTGGGCCCTTCGTCAGGCACTGGTCATACTGCATCAGCTGATTGGCGTCGTTGATTCGGAACAGCTGCAACACAAACCGGATTTACAGACGCGATTCAGATATTCATTTCTTTTCAGGACGAGTGCAACGACTCATTTATTATGTTCCTTAATCGTATTATTAAGTAATGTGTAAAGAATAAAACAGTCTGGGGTGTGCGGCTATGGGAAAATAATCAACATTAATATATACTACATGGGAATATTCTGAGTGGATACAACTCAGACCACTAAGAGCAAGTGGTGTAATCATTCCATGCTTAAAATGGAAAAATAAACCATAAAAATCTACTTTTAGTTTGTTTTTCTTGTGTTTCCAGTAGTACAGGGTGACCCCAAACTCACTATACACTGTTCCTAAAAATCATACAAGAACCTGAGTGTGGTGTGTATTTGTATTGAAAAAAAGCATCCCCACAGCATGATTCTGCCCCCACCATATCTTATGGTGGGGATGGTATGTTCAGGGTAATGTGCAGTGTTAGATTTCTTCCACACAGAGCATTTTGCATTTAGGCCAAAATGTTCAATTTTGGTCTCACCTGAACAGAGCACCTTGCTGTATCCCCCACAAGGCTTGTAGCAAACCTCAAATGGGACCTTTTATTTTTTTTTTTTGGCTTTTTTACAACGGTGGTTTCCTTCTTGCCACTTTTGCATAAAGGCCAGCTTTTGTGGAGTGCATGACTAATAGTTGTCCTGTGGACAGATTCTCCCCCCCTGAGCTGTGGATCTATGCAGCTCCTCCAGAGTTATCATGGGCCACTTTGCTGGTTCTCTGATCAATGCTTTCTTTGCCTCACCTGTCAGTTTAGGTGGAGGCTAATGTTCCATGTCCATGTTTTTTTTTAAAACCTAACCCTGCTTTAAACTTCTCCACAACTTTATCCCTGACCTGTCTTGTGTGTTTCTTGGGCTTCATGATGCCGTTTGTTCACTAATGTTCTCTAATAAACCTCTGAGGCCTTCACAGAACAGCTGTAATTATAATGAGATTAGATTACACACAGGTGGACTCTATTTACTAATTAGGTGACTTCGAAGGCTATTGGTAGCACTGGACTTTATTTAGGGGTATCAGAGTAATACAACTACATGCCACACTGTTAAAATTTTCCTTCTACTTCACATCACATAAAATCCCGATAAAATACATTCATGTTCAAGGGGTATGATTACTTTTTCAAGCTACTGTATACACACACACAAGTTTCAGTGGGCAGTGGTGGCTTAGTGGTTAAAGTCGATGGGTTACTGATCTGAAGGTCAGCGGTTCAATCCCCATTATCACCACTGTTGGGCCCTTGAGCAAGGCCCTTAACCCCCAATTGCTAAGTTGTATAAAAAACGATTATTGTAAGTCGCTCTGTATAAATAATGTAAATGTAATGTAAAAATGTAAAGTTTCAGAAGAGTCCTCTGTCCAAATCCATGTAACAAGCGGTTACTAAAGAAACCAACAAAATCCGCTGTTATTGAAATTCATCTACACTTTTAAACTGGGAACAGTGATATAAAGATAAGGTATTTAATGTAGTACAGTAAAATCTAACAATTAAACCCTGATCTGAGCAGATGTTTATGAGTATGTGAATAAACCCAGATCCAACGCATCCACTTCTCACCTGATTCCCCCCCATCCTGTGGCACGGACCCATCTCCACGTTCCCCCCGTTGGTGTGTCCCATGCTGTCAATGCAGTAATTGGTGTCACATCCACGGATCTGAAAGCAGAGACAAGTCATGGACAAATGGTTGGCTCCGCCCACTTCGGGTTACACCAAATGGAACTCTACACGACCGGTTTCATGAGGCCCGGCTGGAAATCAGATCGTTTTGTCTTCCTGAAGTTTATTGGAAGGTACAGAAAGGTGAGAGATGCACACCTCGCCCCACTCCACGTTTTTCGGAGGCAGGGGGTAGTGGAGAGGGATGTCATAGGCGACCTCCTCCATGAACCATTTGAAGCTCTTGCACCGATGTTCTTCTCGGAACTTCTTCAGAGCGCTGATGTCTCCGTAAGCCAGTGTGAGTGTCTCGGGTCGGCTGGCGTAGAAATAATCCTTATATTCGTCCCACCACACCTCTACCACCCGCACATAATTCTATACACACACACACACACACACACACACACACACACACACACACAAACAAAAGACATGAAAGCTTGTAGCCAGCAGTCTAGTAGTTTTCATCAAAAAGTTGCAGCGTTAACTATAAAAATGGACACAACAGAGCAAAGCCAGTATCATCAGCAAGGGTACAAACAAAACACTGAGTGTAACAAACTATTTGCAATACAAAACCAACCTTAAGTGTGGGGGAGGAGCCTACATGAGCAGGGGGTGGATTTCCAGCCCAACCCTTCAGACGGTAGATGTGCCCCACACGAGAGCAGGGAGTAAACAGTAGCTGCCCTCCACACTGCCAGATCTGTACAACACGCACACAAACACCATTTAATTTGGATTAAACAAAGGCGGGGTACACCCTGAACAGCTCGCCACACTATTGCAGGGCCAACACATACATAATTATTTACACTCACACCTAGGGGCAATTTGGAACAGCCAATTAGCATAATGTGCATGTCTTTTGACTGTAGGTGGAAACCCAAACAAGCAAACTCCAGGAAAATTAAGAAATATTAATTTTAATTTTACATACATACATTTAATTTTAATTTTACCTTATAGGATATCTCAAAATTCTCTCCTCCCCAGATCTGAAGCCCAGGGTCATAGAGGCCCAACTCGAAGAAGAAATCTCGTTCTATAGCAAACAGCCCACCAGCCATAGCGGGAGATCTTACACACACACACACACACACACACACACACACACACACAGTGAAACTCGTACACTATATTAAAATCCTCCCAGGAGGCTCTATCCTTAAAGCAGCAGTTTCATATTCTGTTTCAGTTCCATCCTCGAACACATCTGACATCTGACTCTTTGCCACACCCATTTTACACCATGCTGTAAATGCAACACTGCTGCTGCCTCAATAATCATATGATAGATTCAGAGTCTAGAACTATCACATGGTTTATTGTTATTTGTAGTCCTATTGGAGCCGTGCACACCCAGGGAGGAAGGTACAAATTCCAAAAGTTACCAAAGTTCTCCCAGCTACTGAGCACAGAAGTGGAAATCTCACAATAATAATAATAATATTATTATTATTATTATTATTATTAACAATAACAACAACAATAATAATATTAAACCTAAAACACCGATATATTCATGTTAGCATTTTATAAATCATGTTGCTTGTATGAACTGAAGCTGTTGTGGTGTGCAGTGTCTGTGTGTGTGTGTGTGTGTGTGCACGCAAGTCATTCATGGTGTATAATGGCATTTATGATCTTATAACGAAACGTGAATCTCCAGTGAGACCTAGGCCTTCAAACTAACCACATAAACTATAAGGGAGTTGCCTAAGAGACAAACCTACAGTGCATCCGTGGATGTGTGGACACACTTTTAGACGTTGAGCTCGCTGCTCATGGAAATTTCTATTTGCTATTCAAAAGTTCAGGTCAGTCCTTTTGACCTGGACCAGGTTAAATGTGTGTGGAGGAAGCCATCACAGCATCGCTGACAGAGCTAATGGCTAACACAGTGCCAGCATGGGTCTGGTTTTATTTCACAGTGGAATTCCATATATAACTCCTCATTGGGATGGAAATGTACACACACACACACACACACACACACACACACACACACACTGTATGAAATATCATATATTCCGGACAATAAAGGAAATATAACACACTTTGTAGAACAAGAAACAAAGTTCTGGGTATTTTTTATACTGTACATGGTGTTATGAGTGTGTTTAAAACAGTACCACAGGGTATTAAACTTTGTTCAAATTAGCTGTTATGGACGCACTACTATTCAAAAGTTTGGGGTTGCTAAGGAATTCTCTTTTTTTTTTTTTGAAAGAAAAGCATTTTTTTTTCAATAAAAAAAAGTTAAAATTAATCAGAAAGACAGTTTAGACCCTGTTAATGTTGTACATGACCATTATAGGTGGAAATGGATGGATTTTTAATTAAATATCTACATAGGTGTTCAGAGGCCCATTTATTATATTATACTATTATATTTGTGTTCCGTTGGCACATGGTGTTCGCTAACCCAAGTTTGTCGTGTTAAAAACATAAGTGATAATTAGAAAACCCTTTTGCTATCATCAGCACAGCTGAAAACCTGTCCTGATTAAAGAAGCAATAAACGTCCCTTCTTTAGGTGAGTTGAATATATGGAGAATCAGCATTAGGTTTGATTATAAACTCAAAATGGCCAGAAACAGAACTTAGCTCAGAAATTCATCATTCTATATTTGTTCTGAGAAATGAAGGCTATTCCATATGAGAAACTGGCAAGAAACTGAAGATCTCTCATGCAACGTTGTGGACTACTCTCTTCACAAAGCAATGCAAACTGGCTCTAACCAGGACTGAGACATTGGTGCACAATTGTGCAAGAGGACAGTGCACCAGAGTATCTGGGCAACAAAACACCAACATTGGCCAGAAGAAGATTGGGGGATAGTTGCAATAGATAGTTGAATCAAGCTTTAAAATAGTCACGGAGAACAACATTAATAAGGCACAATTTAAAGGAAGAGATTTTGGAGGAGTGCTTGAAGGAATCTGTCAATTATGGTGGGGGTAATGTGATGGTCTGGGGGTGCTTTGGTGGTGGTAAACTGGGAGAGTTGTACAGGGTAAAAGGGATCTTGAACAAGAAATGCTATCCCTCTGTTTTACAACACCATTACATACTCTGTGGACAGTGTAATGACCCAAAACACCCCAAACTACACAAGAACTACTTAGAGAAGCAGTCAATTAGTATTCTGCCAATAATGGAGTGACCAGCACAGTCACCAGATCACAACCCAATTGTGCTGTTGTCGAAGCAGCTTTTCTGTAGGATACGGAAGAAGTGCCCATCAAGCCAGTCCAACTTGTGGGAGGTGCTTCAGGAAGCACGGGGTGAAATTTCTTCATCTTACCTCCACAAACTGACAGCTAGAATGACAGGGTCGGCAAGGCCGTAATAGCTACAAATGGAGGGTTTTTAGACAAAGATATAGTTCAAAGGACAAAATTATCATCAAGTAAAAAATTATTTGTAATCTTGCCAACGTCTTGACTATATTTCATATGCCTTTTGCAACCCATGTGATGGATCAAAGTGTTTTCATGGAAATTGTGAAAGTCTGTGTGTGACCCCAAAGCTTTGAACGGTAACACTGTACAATTACACTGAAAGAACATTAGGTTGTGCATTATTATCCGGAAAATACCATATTTCATGTAGGTTTTATGCATCTATGAAGTTTATGTGTCAAAGAAATGGTTTGTGGAAAACCTTCCTATTAATACATGCCTTAAATCCTCTTACACTAATACACTGTAGTATATAGAACACTGTCTCGCCAAGAAAGGTCACACACGAAAAGCTTTTTAAACCACCATTGCCTTGATTACAGCATGCATTCACTATAATATTGTTTTATTAACTTTTGTAATGTCAAGGTTTTTCATTAATTTATCCCCGAGATCTTGTGTTTGGGATGAACGAGTTGGACCCAAATCTACACCAGCGCATCCCCAAAACTTTTACTGGGGTAGGGTCAGGACTCTGGAGTGCCCGTTTTTTTTCTTATATTTAACGAAATGTTATGTATTATTTTTCTGCTGTTATAACCGTTTACATTAAAAAGGACATCAACTTGCTTCAAATAACACTCACAAGCTTCACAAGCTCACATCTAATGAATAATTTTGCACAACAGCAGTAAAACATTCAGACCATTTTATTATTTAAATATAACCTGCTGCTTTCTGCCCATTTCCTAAACTTTTCAGAAGAAGAGTAACATCAACAGCTTATTTAAATGTCTGCTGACCAATCAGTTGCCACGCAGGCACGTGACTGAGAAAACTAAACACGGAGGATGTTTCTGGTTAAAGATTTGAGAGTTAATGAGCCAGTATAAAGAGATTTGTTAAATCTAATAAAAATATATTCCAGTTTTGCAATGTAACAGAAAATAAATGCAAGCACGGTTTACCATTCCAAACCATTTCTTTTCTCGAAGTGCAGAATGATACGGGGTTCATCTGAACAGAAATAAATGCATGCAGTGACAGCAAGAGCAGCAATTTGTTTCTAAGATATTAAAACACTTGTGTAGCTAATTACTTTAATCTGTAGAAGTAGCATTAGTACACTAATTAGTATCGAGTTATGTTACAGTTCAGCAGTCGTGTGCTGGAGGTTAGTTGTTACCCTCGTTAAATAGCAGAGTCAATCTTGTAGCATTCATTTCGAAAGCACAAGGCACACCTTCACCACCAATTTCTAATAACAAATTAATCAGTCATCATCACCAATTAGTCTGGATTGAAGTTGTGAATTACCGATATGGTTCGGTTATAGTTAATCTCCTTTCCTTCTCTCGATTACAGAGTGGCACACGCTTCCACAGCATGCTCCAGTCCCATGCTCCTCTGGCAAAGCCATTCTCGTCCCCCCCGCCCTGGGGCTCAATGCTGTAGGTCTGGCCATTAATGGCATCAATGAGGGGCACCGTGCACACCTTTCTAACACCAGTAATGGTAGATGGAAGCATAGAAGGAAAAGGGGGGGGGGGGGGTTGTCCATGCAAACACACACACATTCATACACAAACAGCCACAGGATGGAAAGGGGAACACACAACACACAGAAGAAAGACAGGGGTTTTAATGACCATGCTGCACGTCAACCGTGTTTACCGATAAGGCTCGGTCTTTTGCTTTCTCTTCCTCTTCTCTTTGCTGTTGAGTGGAACTCTTTTCCACAGCAGACTCCAGTCCCAGGCTCCTCGCGCCAGGCCGTCCTCGTCCCCTCCCTGCTGCGGCTCTATCGTATAATCATTGCCGTCTATGTAATCTATCAGAGGAACCGTGCAAACCGTTCTGCAAAACGTTAACAGCACAACATAGCAGCCATGAACGCTGAACGGCGGACAGGAACATCAGACCGCTGTTTAATTATCACCAGATCTGGTTTCATCACTTCAGGTCTGATTACATTTTACACCGATTATCGTTCTATAACATAGAAGGGATCGAGGGAGGAGTCAGATCTCTGTAGTGCACCCGCAAGCAATCCTGTATTGATTTCAAATAAACAAATCTAGTTAATGTCACACACAAGGAACTACATGGATTCAAACTGCAATACTGTGCTGGTTACAGGAACAATCAAGGATCATTAAAAAGTATTTATATATAACACAGGGGACAGGAGGGAGTTCACATAGGCGTACCGGTCTTTGGATATGGGCGCCACTAGTGGAGGGTACCAGTTTATCCCCACTTCACAGTGAGCATCCAGGTAGATTAGCACCTGAAGAAAGTTAAATATGATCACAAACACGCACATTATCACTTATACTCTCTCTCACACACACGTGCACACGCACGCACACACTACCTGTCCCAAAGTGGCTTTGCGTGCTCCTATGCTCCTGGCCTGGATCAATCCTTCTCTCTTTTCATTACGAAACAACTTCACCAGGCCGTTCCACTGCTTTATATATTCCTCTAACTTCTCCTTCAGGTGGGCTATAGAGAGAGAGAGAGAGAGAGAGAGAGAGAGAGAAAGAAAGAGAGAGAGAGAGATTACACATGCATGGTGCCCCATGTAACACCACCCACCCACAATCAGCCCCCTTCCATATATGGTAAAAGACTCTAGTCCACGTCTTTTGATGTTAAGACGCCCAAGTCTTGAAAAAACTGGAATTGACCAATTTTCTTCGATCATTTATGAAAAAGAATAAAGCTGTTGAGGGTGTGCTGTTACAGGAAAATAATATTCAATATTTTCCTGTATTAACACGTCCTTAAGTGCTTTATTGCTCTCACAACGCAGCAATTTACCCATAATTCTTTTTATTGCTTTTATTTATACAAAAGAACAGCACATCAAAATTATTATCTATTTGAAGTTGTGATATGGTTTATGTTCTAGCAGCTCTCTCTCTCTCTCTCTCTCGACACAGCCATGACACTGCAGACTGCGTCCATAAAAGTGAACCCCAAGCCTCTTTACAGAAAACTTCAGGCGCTTGTAACAGCTGCACTGGAGATCATGAATGAGCATTGTGTTTGGAGTGGCGTGCATTTATAACAGGTGTGTGACGAGCCCGAACTGGATACAGTGCATTAGCGCCCCCTGGTTCCCTGCCATCTGTAAAAAAAACCCCAAACAGTCAAATAATCTTCATGTACCGTCACGTTCTTATGTCTCTAAACAATATTTTTTATAGCATATTAAATATTGTGATGAATATTGTTACCATGAAAATATAAAACATCACAATACACTTCTGAGGTCATATTACTCAGCCATAAAACTAAATCAGTCTCTCTCTCTCTCTCTCTCTCTCTCTCACCCAATTCTCCCTCTCCATGTCTCCTAACAACAAACGTCACCACACATATAACATACATACACATATATATATATATATAT
>JAQMYF010000027.1:14829958-14849206 GCA_030014195.1 Neosilurus mollespiculum
CAGGCCTGCGGGCGACTTATGTGGTCCTTGGGGGCGACCTGGTGCCCGCGGGCACCGTGTTGGTGACCCCTGATCTACACAAACATTTCACTTTCTACACACAGATGTACACACAAAATACAAGGAGTTATATATATGTGTGTGTGTGTGTGTGTGTGTGTGTGTGAGTATGTGTGTGTGTATGCTGCCATGTTGAGACATGAATACATGGAAGTGTAGTGCATACACATAAGCTGTAGTTCTATGCAATCTGCTGTGCTTGTTACAGGATCTACGCACACACACACCACAGGGATGTGTGTGTGTGTAAGATGAGAGACAGGAAGGCAGCATGTTACTCATGGTTTCCTCTCTGTGGAACACAGTAATGCCAAGCCCAGTGCTGTTTCCGCATTCTATCTCTCTCTCTCTCTCTCACACACACACACATCTACACTCTTACAATGCAGTTTGACAAGTTTGCAGCCTGTCAGCTGAAAATTGTACTCACACACACACACATCAAAGCTACAGAAGGATAGGATTATTTTTAGCTTGCGCAAGCTCTACTACTGTAGATCAGACACACTCAGTAAAGACTCGTCTGAGAGAGAGAGAGAGAGAGAGAGAGAGAGAGAGAGAGAGCTTGAATCAGCACTTCCACAAAGATGAATAATCACACTGATAGTGAGAACATGTATGTAAACACAAGACAGAAGCATCAGCACACAGCTCTGCTCTTAAGAAATGAGCGAGTGAGTACGCATGAGAAAATCTCACAAGGTACAGCCTGTATAAATCTCACACACACACACACACACACACACACAAGATTTACCTTCATTCTGATGAGCTCCACCAGACAGAAAGCGAGAGCAGAGTAATTGTGATATTTATAATAAGAGTAATAATAAGTGAGATTATGATAGTAATTAACTGGATGCTGTACGTTATTAAGGTTTTTTAAAAACGGCATGAAAACACACGAGGAAACAGACAGATAAGGTGCGGATTATTTACTGCATCAAGCAGGCTGTATATTTATGTTTATATAGAAATCTATGGAAGCAGAAACAATTTGGTAAGCAGTGTATACTTACCAACTGTTACTCTCTGGATACATAATGGACATATGATTAAGGAGTGTGTGAGAGTGTGTGTGGAGTATTAGACCATCTTTCAACACAGAAACAGAGGTTTTTTTCTTCTTCTTCTTCCAAGTCAAGGCATCAGAACCCATCCATCCATTTCCTTCTGCTTATCAGAGGCGGCAAAAGGTCTAGGAGGGAAACACAGGCATCCCTCTCCACGACGACATTCACTAGCCTCGCCTGGGGGATCGCAAGGTTTTCCCAGGCCAGAAGAGATACATAATCCCTCTAACGAGTTCTGGGTTTATCCCGGGGCTCCTTCCTTTGGATGTGCCCGGAAAACCTATTAATTGAGGCAACCAGGAGGCTTCCTAATCAGATGCCCGAACCACCTCAACTGACTCCTTTTTGCTGCCGAGGAGCAGCAGCTTTACCCAGAGATCCCTTCGGATGTCTGAGCTCGTCACCATATCTCCAAGGCTGAGCCCAAATACCCTCCAAAGGAAACTCATTTCAACCGCTTGTATCTGCAATCCCATTCTTTCGGTCACTACCCAAATCTCATGGCCAAATGTGAGGGTTGATGTCCGCCTTGAAAACTGTCAGAACAATAAACAACTAAAAATGTCAAATATGTAGAGGTAGTTTTGTTTGTGAAACTCAAAATTATCATTTTTTTGGTTACAGTGAAGGAATTGTTTATAGCTAACAGCTATGACACGAACCCCAGGAGCAGAAGAGTTGTGTGATTTCCAAAGTGCATTTACCCAGCGTGAGATTGCATGAACCCTTTGACTGGTCTTCCCACCGTCGGAATGATTGTACAACTGAAAATTCACACAAGAAGAAATTAAAAGCGTCCCGCTCAGGTGGACCTGGGCCGTCTTCGAACTCGAGCGGAAAATAATCCCCGTCGGAAGGCAACTGATGCTGCAGAGAAACTCCAAGTGAGTCAGAGTACCGCTGTGAGGATTCTCCATCGACTAGGCTACCGTGGCAGAGCAGCGAGAAGGAAAACATGATGGTCCCTTATTCATTTTCAAGACGTCGTTGTATAATATATTTTTCCTGACAAGAATATTGCTCCAGATATTGAGCAATGTGGCGAGATCAGAGACTGCCGCTGATTACTTCATGATTGACGGCGTTATGTAAGTCTAAGCAATCAGATGAAAGAAGGTGGAGTAGAGATAAATACATACATAGATAATAATATAATATATTGAGAGTGCTCTGCTTTCTTTTGTTAATATTGATTTTATTCTATTTATCAAAGACATTAGATGAATAATATGTGAAAGAGTTTTTTTTTAATAAAATATGAGATGAGTACTGCTATCGGACGATACTCAAGGCCACAGTATGGGATATTCGCAAAGATAAAGTGGCACCATGCTCTGTAGTTATAACTTTTTATTTTTTAAGAGTAGGTACGTCTACCTACCACACATCACTTCGTAGGTATACACTTACTGGTCGCACTATTCCACCGAGACGGTGCTGGTGCTGATCCAGTTCCTTTTAAGAACCGGTCCATGTATTAACAGGTTAAAGTACTGAACGTTACGTGGCTGAAGTTTTGTTTTTTCCACTGAAATACTACCGGAGTAACATTTGTGAGTAAAAAAGAGATGGTCAGGACGTATCTGTGTTGCTTGCTTTATACAAATCTACCTGTAAAGTAATTACATTTTACAGATGGTTCTCAATGTGAAGCGATTTCTGATTGTTGGGGTGGATTTCCTGTGGTAGCCCCTCCCATAAACACTGATGTCAGTGTTGCCAAATTTGAGACAGGTAGAGAGATCGTTTTATGGTTCCAGATCACCAGTCCTTCTCTGGTTGAAACACATGGAACCGGTTCTAGATTACAGAAGCAGCACCATTCATTCATTGAATTCATTCATTTCTAAGCCCCTTAATCCTAATTAGAGTTGCGGGGAGGTTGGAGCCCATCTCAGCTGACTCTGGGCGAGAGCGGGGTACACCCTGGACAGCTCACCAGGCCATTGTAGGGCGAACACACACACACACAACCATTCACACTCACACTCTCATCTAGTGGCGATTTGGAAGAGCCAATTAGCCTACTGTGCGTGCTCTTGGACTGTGGGAAGAAACTGGAGTACCTGGAGGAAACCCACACAAGCACGGGGAGAACATGCAAACTCCACACAGAAACCCCCCGAGCCAGGAATTGAACCCGGGACCTTCTTGATAAGAGGCACGACTTTGCCGGAAAAGGCTACGGCCGTAGCTGATTCGTTGTAGTTTTTTTAGATGGTACCGTAAACCAATCACCACTGTGCGGATTATAAAGTTACCAGGTGCGGTCCAGAAGTTTTGAGACTTTTTTCGGTTGAGGCAGTTACAAGTGTCCAGGATCATTATGATTTTAGTACGTCATCATTTCACCTGATGAGCTGACTAACCAAGTTTTGTTGTTCCAGGTTGAAGGAGATTGCGGTACCAGCACCGTGAATGAACCGTACTAAACGCTGCTCATCACAGCCACTTTTTTTCCTGAATGCAGTCAGGACGAGAGGACCTTTGGTACCATTTCCTAGGGTGCTCAGGGACGAACAGAAGGAAAGGCACGTTGGCAACAGCAGGGAGATGGTTGAGCTCATTATCTCAAATCCAAGAATACTTGAGGCTCTGGTGACCCGTGATGAAAGCTGTTATGATCCAGAGACCAAGAGACAGATTTACCAATAGAAGCGTCCTGGCTCCCCCAGACCCACGAAGGCCAGACAGATCAAGTCCACCCAGAGACTCATGATGATCCCCTTTTTTGACTGCAAGTTCATTATCTACATCCACTGGGTTCCCTCTGGACATGCGCTCAACAAAGAGTACTATGTGGAGGTTTTGAGGGAGTTCAGGACAAGATTTCGTCGCAAAACGCCAGAACTCTTTAAATTGGGTCGGTGGCATTTCAGAGGCTCATTCTTGGCGCTGATGCTGATATAATGAAGTGTGTGTTATCTACAGTAGGCTTAAGTTTTAACCTCTAATCACACTTCACCGCTAAGCGGCAGTATGGTGTGGTGCAGGTCAGTATCCATCCCATAATCCACCACATAAACACTATTTCGACAAAGCCAGGTCATACATAAATTTAGTTACCCTTCTGCCCCGGCGACCATGAGACTTCACTTCACAGGACATCACTCACTCACTCATTTGCCGAATCACCAAATCCAGCTATTAGGGTCACGTGGATGGTCGGAGCCTCTCTCAGCCGACACTGGATGAAGGCAGGGTACACCATGAACAGCTCACCAGACCACACACACACACACACACACTCAGAACTATCCACACTCACATCCACACCTTGGGACAATTTGGAGCAGCCAATTAGCCTAATGTGAATGTTTTTGGCCTGTGGGAGGAAACCAGAGTACCCAGATGAATCCCATGCAGGCATGAGGCTGTGTGAACATGCAAACTCCACACAGAAATGCCCGACCCCGGAATTGAACCCAGGACCTTCATGCTGTGAGGCGGACGTGCTAATCGCTACGCCATGGTGCTGCCCTGATACAGGACATGGCGAAAGGAAAACAGTAGCTAGATCACTGATTGGTCAAAACTTGAGCCTTCAGAATGACTGATTAAACGTGTCAGCCTGAAGTCACGGGACAACAAGTCTAATGAGTCTCGTCTCTTTACAGTCGTTCATGACGACGCACAAAAAAAGTGCCCTCTTCATGCCACGGTTTCTAGATCGGATCAAACGAAGTGGAGCTCAGCACCCTATCCAGCGCCCTTACACACCGTGTAGAGGACAAGGGTATTGAAACCAAGCCCAAGGTACACACATCTTTCAGGGTCAAGTTCAAATTCCTTTTAACTAAAAGTACTGGCACTTGCTCGTGTTCCATTAAAACAAGGGACATCTATTTCATTTATGTATGATAAACTTCGACTGTTTTTTCTTCTTCTTCTTTTTTTTTTGCTTTCTTCCAAGTTCTATTTCATTGCTGCTGCTAATCAGAGTGGTGGTGACTGATAACCGCGAAGGAACACTCGGTGGTAGATTTATCTGGTGAGAAAGCTGTGCAGTGGAAATGCACACTACTGTACAAGGTAAACAATATGGCAGAAGTGCTTCAAAAACTTTCAAATCTGCATGAAGATATCAAATTATATTTATTATTAACGTTGCTTTTGTAACATTTAGAGAACATTAAACTAATGACTCTCATAGCAACCTGGGAACTGAGGTCAGCTGTACAAGTTCTCAGGTCGAGTAAACATCCTGTTCGCTTACTGAAAAACTGCAGTGAGCCGTGCCGAACGCATGACTACTCTCTCTCGTGTGTGTGTGTGTGTGTGTGTGTGTCGACACGAGATGGCTGTTGGAAAACTGTAAGTGACATGTGACAGAACAGGTAGAGCCGCCCGCCCCGTGATGTCCCGTCCCTTGTGCAGAGACGTTTAGTCAAGCCTGCACCTGAATGTACACGTGACTCAGTGGCGAGAACCGGCTTATAATAACACTGACATCTAAACGCCTGGATCAGGTGACTGAAGGAAGAGCAAACGAGCCGAACAAAGCACAGGTGGCGGAAAGAAAGAGCACGGGGGTGTAAAGTAAATGAGAGGAAGAAAGAGAAAGAGGGAGAGATTAACGAGTGTGTTTAAAAAAAAAAAAACAAAGGCACCACCGCAATAAGAGCTTCTGACTCACCGAGATGTGTGTGTGTGTGTTTGTGTGTGTGTGTGTGTGTGTGTGTGTGTGGTAGGATAAAAATCCTTCAGTCCCAAGATGTGGCCATGAAAAGCACCACAAGGGCATGACATGGACCCCCCCCCCCCCCTCTATCCCTTTATTTCTCCCTCTCTCTCCCCACCCTCCTCATCTCCCGTCATCCCTCTTTCTCTTCCCCTCTCCTTCTCTCTCTGCCTCCCCCTTCACCCCTCACCCTTCCCACTTCTCTTTCTCTCTCTCTCCCTCCCTCCCCTCCACTTCTTTCTCTCTCCATCACCTCTATCCCTTTATTTCTCCCTCCCTGTCTCTCTCTCCCACCCTCGTCTCACCTGCTCCCTTCATCCCTCTTTCTCCACTGCACCCTTTCTCTCTTCCCCTCTCTCTCTCTGCCTCCCCACTTCTCTTTCTCGCTCCCTCACTCCCTCCCTCCCCTTCACTTCTTTCTCTCTCCCTCGCCCCTCACCTCTATCCCCATCTCTCTCTCCCACCCTCCTCTCACCTTCTCCCTTTCTATCTCCCCTTCACCCTCTCTCTTCCCCTCTCCCTTCACCCCTCACGCTTCCCACTTCTCTTTCTTTCTCCCTCCACTTCTTTCTCTCTCCCCTTCACCCCTCACCTCTATCCCTTTATTTCTCCCTGCCTGTCTCTCTCTCTCACACCCTCGTCTCACCTGCTCCCTTTCTATCTCCCGTCATCCCTTTCTCCCCTTCACTCTTTCACTCTTCCCCTCCCTCTCTCTCTCTGCCTCCCCCTTCACCCAATAAGTCAGTAACCAGAGTCAGGATTTGGTGTTTGATTTTCACGGTAATGCACATATATACCATATATGTGCACTGATGGCAAATTAGCAAAGTAACACAAGCGTGATCAGAAACCCCAACGCTCTCTTCCTTATTATAATCATTTATTTCGATTTATAATGTGTGTGTCATCACTTTACTTAGAGGTACAGCTACATGGCTCCATATGATGAATGGGACGTTTTTCTTCCAGGTAGAAGCTAATATATTATGAGCGCGGAGCTGAAGAAACGTAAAGCCACCCGCAGAACACGATGCTCCCTAGGAATCATTCGAGCCAATCATGAGGGTTTGTACAACCTGAACAGCTCACCAGTCCACTGCAGGACCTACATACTCACACCACCATTCACACACACTTAGAGGAGATTTGGAACAGGCAGTTATCCTAATGTGCATGACTCTGGACTGTCGGAGGAAACCGGCGCACCCTGAGGAAACCCATGCAAGCACGGGAAGAACATGCAAACTCCACACAGAAACGCCCTCGCCGAGCCCAGGACTCAAACCCAGTCCCTTCTAGCTAAGAGGCGGGCATGCTAACCATAATGCCACCTTGCCGTCCATACTTTATTATATAATTTATACATTATATCATTGATTTATACTATATTATTATATTATATTATTAACTGACATTATATGATTTATCTACAGGCTTCGCTGCAACCCTCCGAGTGCACCTGCAGTTAATAAAGCACACGGTTAAAGAGATGAAACACACTTAACAAGGTGGTGTTTTTTTTTTTGTCTTACCTACTTGTCAGTAATGACTGATTTCCTGCAGGTGATTGAAATAAATTGATTGTAGTAAAACAGTGACACTCCAGGCCTGAATGCATGCACATGTTTTGGGGGACAGCACCACCTTGTGGTGAAGTTATGCATTGATCTTGATTTAAATGTGTGCTTTTTATGACTGGAACAGAAACTTAAGTACAGAAGTAAAATTTGCAAAAGTCTAAAAGAAGAAGAGAAAAAAAAAAAAACACTTCACTAGTATTTTTGTTTAATCTGGACTTATTAACATGTTCGAACAGAAAACCCAGTGTGATCCAGTGCTAAACTAGCAGTACTTATTTCCAGACCTGTCCCGTGTCCATGAGCAGGCCGCTCTTCTCTGTTGCAGATTTTAGCTCCATGTACGAGATAATCATGTTGCCACGTCTCACTGCCCTTATACGTCATTTCAGAAGGTATTTTATACAACTCTTAGTTGTGTAGCGCGTCTGACTGGAGGCAAAGCTCCAAGGTAGGTTGTTGGGGAGGATGTGAGGAGCGGTTGGATGGGTGCGTGAGTTGAGCAATGAGAAACATGACAGCTATTTCTGCAAAGCGGAACCGGTCTGGTTGGTTTGTGCAATTTACACACCGCTGACGTGGAGTCTGGAGGTGGACGACATGAAAAAATTGCTCGGCAAACGAACAATCGAGTCATTCTTTTATTCATTATACGAAGACAATGCAAAAAAATAAAAAAATAAAAAAAAGATAAACCTATAGCTACTAAGACTTAACACAATACAGTGTTCCAGTGTGTGTGTGTGTGTGTGTGTGTGTGTGTGGACCGAAAGAGTGTTAATGTATTAAGTGGTTAGTTATTCCTAAGAATGTAGCAATTACTTTTCAAACAAAGGGGTGTGTCATGTACTGAAGTGGGTGTGGCTTGTCATCTGCGAGGCTGCCAATAAACCCTTTCCAGTTTACGAGTAAAATCCCTCAATGTTACGAGTGAAACCAAAGGAACGCGCCACGCTGACGGATGCAAATCTTCCCTGTTATTCGCCGTCTCAGATCACAGTGGGAACGTTTGAATAATTTGTTTGTGGTTTTAAACAAACTAAATCATTTGTGTATTATAAAGTAGACGACTGAACACGATCGGGGGCGGCACGGTGGCATAGGGGTTACCACATCTGCCTCGTTTTGTGCCCTTCGCTTGGCAAAAGAGTTTGTACGTTCTCCCCGTGCTTGTGCGGGTTTCCTCCGTGTACTCTGGTTTCCTCCGACAGTCCTAAGACATGCACATTAGGCTAACTGGCTGTTCCAACCAAATTGCCCCTTGGTGTTCGTGTGAGTGGCCGTGTGTGTGTGTAGGCCCTGCGCCGGTCTGGCGAGCTGTTCAGGGTGTACCAGGTGGCCAGTCGCTGTTCCATGTACACCATGTTCCCATCACGGAAATCTATGGTAACATCCGCGAGGCCATGTTTGCCTCACAGATGCTTTCATGGTCGTAGCAGTTGTACTGATCTAAACCTTGACACAATTTTTATTATTTTTTAAAAAAAATACAACCAAACGTTCTGTGAATGGAAGCCACACCCTCTTGGTTCTCATGTATGCACTCCGCTACACTACACCTTGGGCACGCACACCCTGAGGAATGCCTCTCTACAATGAGGTTTCCAAAATCACTTTCATTATGAAGGCGTGGACGTCAAACAGACGTGTCGCTCTGTTTAATGCAGCTCCGAGCAGCAGATATTTCTTTTAGAATGTATAATCACACACACTGGGGCAAATATTCAAACTTCTGCACTACGAAACACACTGATGAAAGCACTATCCACCCCTTTCCGTCCTTCCACGGACAACCATGACTGGCAAATGTACCTCTGATAGACGGGGAGGGGAGAGCGAGTAAGAGCGAGGGAGCAGGAGAGAGGAGTATGCCCTTCCCACTCAAGGCCACAGATAGCTGAGCAGCGTGTACAGCTCGACTCTTTATTTTTATCACTTCTACCACGCTACAGATCTATGTTTTGACTAAGCTTCTCAGCGCTACATCGCGCTGCAACCCAAAACATCCTGCGCATCAGGGTCATTTCCTTCAGTCAAGGCAATTCGTTTAGCTCAAACCTGAATCTCCTGTCGAAAGGAGACACGTTTTGAAAGAAAATCCAGGCCATTAAGGTTAATCGAATCTACAGGACTCAAGTTTGTTTTGCACCTCATAGAGAGGTAAAAGGGTAAATTTCCGACGCTTTAAAAGGACCATGGAAAAAGAAACGTGTACAAGTCACGTACCGTCTCGACCTTCATGCAGTTTTATCGCCTCAGCAAAGGACGTTATGGTTTCTCCGTGAACTCATGAGTCATGGGATCATGGGTCGAAGATTTTAGATTTTTTCCCTACTTCATTCGCTGAACCGCTTAATCCTACTAGGGTCAGGGGGAAGCTGGAGCCCATCTCAGCCAACGCTGTCTGAAGTCAGGGTACACTCTGAACAGCTAGCTAGTCCATTGCAGGGCCAATACACACACACACACACACACACACACACAACCATTCACATCTAGGGGCAATTTGGAACAGCACATTATGTTAATGCGCATGTCTTTGGACTGTGGAGGGAAACCGGTATACCCAGATAAAACCCACGCAAACACGAGGAGAACACACGGAACCGCACTCACCGAGGCTTGGGAATCAAACCCAGGACCTTCTTGCTATGAGGTAGATGTGCTAACCACTACGCCACCGTGCTGCCCCCACTGTAATGTGTAACAGTTAATGAAATGTGATATTCTAGAACCTGGACAGCGATAACCTGCCAGATCGATCAATAGTAAGGGAAGATGAACACAGTTTAAGCAGGTGATTAACACTAAACCACAATTGTTTTTTTTGTTTGTTTTTTAATAAATTAATAAATCAGAGTAGCGAAGCTGAAGCGAAGCTGATGATCGGTCTTGTGTCGCACAATGGAAAGTCATTTGTTTGAAAACAGGGTGTGGTTTAAGGTATGAGCATTCAGTCGACATTCAAGAGCAAACCAGACGGAACAACAGTCTCTGATCCGACTGCTCAGGCCTTGAAACCACTTTAATATTTGCCCAAGTAGACCGAGAGTTGCTGGATGATTTGCTTAGAGAGTCTGCAAAGCACCGTGCTGAACGCGGCAACTCTGAACTCATGCTACAGGATTTAGCCCTTTAGCTCGGTGTACTCAGTGATTGGTTAAGTTCAGTGATCATAATGATGCACGTCTATAAAGTAAAAACAAAAACAAGTGCTGGACACAAAGGAGGTGCTATTCATTATATAAACTGTAAGATTTCCCACTTTTTTCCAGCTTGATTAGCAACCGAGGCGCCCGTTAGTGATTGGACAGGGGTGAGATCAAAGCTGTTGCTCTGAAGGGGAAGGGAATATCACTGGCACTGCTCGGGTTAAAACATCTGCCTTCCTAACTCACCCGGACATCGCACACATCTCTCGGCTTACTTCTACTGACCGTATCCATAAGAAGGCTATAGCTAGTGCTTGCTGTCTGGATTCGATTTATCTGTGACGCAGAGGAAAAACAAACGTGAGAGTTTATTTGTCTTTCTCTGCAGCTTTACAGGCACATCGGACACCGTTAAAGTGGGACCTCACCTCACGTACCCAAAACTTACACCAAGTGATAATTTTAGATTTGATTTTATTTATTTTATACTGTATTAATATCGCAAGAATAAACAGTGGGCACACACACTCGGAGCAGTGGGCTGCCACACAATAGCGGTTAGTGGTTAGGTACTTTGCTCAAGGGCACTTCAGTGGAGACACGAAGGTGGAGGAAGGGAAGGTGCAACTCACCCCCCCCCGGTCATCATTAGCACTTAAGATTAACTTCTTCTCTTTAAGTTTTACTATTTAAAACAAAAAAACAGTGTTGGTAGTACTTTTTAAACAGGACCACATTCTGGCCACCTTAAAAATCCGGTAGTTTATGCAAGTGCAAGTATAAAAAAAAAAAAAGAAAATGAAAATGGGAAAAATGGCATGAAAACAAAAATGACAGAAGAAGACGAAGCAGAAGGGGAGGGGGCTTTTATTTTAAAAAGTGCCAGCGAGATTTAACACACTCTGATACTCACTCTTCATGTCGTAAGTCATGGATGCTCCTGTCCAGTGAGATCATGTCGCTGGCCACCATGTTGAATCCGAACTCCTTAATGCTGGCCTGCACCTCATCCTTATACTCGGGTCCCAGAACAAAAGGTTTACTGTCTTCTCCTGGACCGTCAGGGACCCCTGGAGGTTCTGTTTTTTTGGGCTCCAAGTTACCCAGGCTCCCTTTGCGCAGAACCGGGTCTGAGTAGATGTTAGTGTGAGGTTTAAATGTGATGTACTGCTTCTGAATGATGTTCTGCTGGTCCTGAGCTCTGAACTTGGGGTTCAGCTTGTCTCCGTTTCTCTGCCTGATTGCCTCCAGGTCCACCTCCACCCCTTCCACATGAGGCCAGGGCACCACCGCCTTAAACTGATCGCCGACGTTGTTTGGAAGGTTCGGGGCGGGGTTGGCGGCCTCTCGTAGTTCCTGAAAATTAAAGTGTTGTCATGGTGAACAAGGATTATTCAGTAATCAGAACTAACCATGTCAAGATCTGTTTAATCCCAAGAATGAATGAGGGGTTTGCTTCTACACATTTAATCCTGACAACAGTAATATAGGTCTTACAGCGGGAGGGCTGTGGCCAAAAAAACCGCAAACGAAAACAAAAATAAGACTGCGGAACTTGCACGACGGGTTAGGCCCGAGTTCCTTTTTCAGTCCCATGGTGCAAACTAATTATAGTAATACTCAAAATTGAAAATGAAACAAGTTCAGAAGTGTGTTTACATTATTCTCCAAGTGTTATTGGGTCATGTCAGTTCACCTAGAGGTTCCCAGGTGACCAGCTCAGAATTCAGTGGACCTTTACCCAGACGTAGAACGTTTCAACATGAACACACGCACAATTTCAAGGTCCTTGTTCAAAAACTTTCCGAGAGATCGATCAACGATTAACGATCGCAGGCTAGGACCCTTTTTTCGGCCCGCGACTTGCAATTTACCATTTTGGGCATTTTTGAAAGCGTGTAACTCCCATAATAATTACTTATAATAGAAACTCTGTCAGAATCATAATTAATATAAGGATATATTATGATCGAGATTATATACATCTTTTCATTAGCTTTGATCAAATATAATGGAACTTCATTATAATATTTATATTTGCAACAATCTACCAGTAAACTGTTTCTGCAGAGAGTTCAGTACATACAGATATGTTTCAGTTTTACTGAAAAGTCCCATTACTTGTTGGAAGTCTTTTTGGGAGAGTGTGTAGTTAGGGGTGTAGGGGGTTGCAGAAAAATTTTTAGATTCCTCCCTAAATTAATTTTACTATGTAAAGCTGCTTTGTGACAATGTCAACTGTAAAAAGCGCCATACAAATAAAACTGAATTGAATAGTTACAGGCACTTACGTTTCTGAAAAGAAGATGTATATAATCTCTATCATAGTATATCCTTACATTAATTATTCAGTGGGGATATAAACACATCATTTGAATAGAGTTATACAAGTTATATTGTACATGTACCATTCAATAATACAATCTATGACATAATTACGAGTGACAATTTTCATTTTTCTAATTGTTATAAAAGCAAATTTAAAACATTGGTTTTTGTTTATTATCACTCCTTGGGCTATCTTGCGGGGTGTGCTCTGGAAGTATGGTGTACCAGACCTATTGCTACGGGCCATTAGGTCTCTGTACCACTGGAGCCAGAGCTTGGTCCATATTGGTAACAACAGGTCGAATTCGTTTCTGATGAGGGTTGGAGTCCACCAAGGCTGTCCTTTGTTACCGGTTCTGTTTATAATTTTTATTGACAGAATTTCTAGGCACAGCTGAGCAGCTGAAGGGTTCTGGACTGGTGGCCATAGGATCTCTTCTCTTCTTTTTGCAGATGATGATGTCCTTGTGGCTTTCATTAAGATGGGACCTTCAGCTCTCATTGGCGCGATTCGCAGCTGAGTGCTAAGCGGCTGGGATGAGAATCAGCACCTCCAAGTCCGAGGCCATGGTTCTCAGCCGGAAAAAGGGTGGGATGCACAATCTGGGTCTGGAACGAAGTCCTGCCCGAAGTGGAGGAGTTGAAGTATCTCGGGGTCTTGTTCACGTGTGTGGGAAGGATGGAGCAGGTGATCGATAAAACGGAGCTTGTACCGGTCCGTCGTGGTGAAGAGGGAGCTGAGCCAATAGGCAAAACTCTCAATTTACCAGTGGTCGAGTTCACAGTGCAAAAAACAACTTACACTGAATTCACAGTGCAAAAAATAAAAAGAGTAAAAAATAAATAAATAAATAAATAAATAAATAAAACCTTTTCACCTCATTCATTCTTGCCATTTTTTAGGATACAAACAAAAAGCGGAGCAAAACTTAGATTGTGGAACGGCCCCGCCTCTTAACGCTCCGCTATCTAAACACTGTCGATCTTTTTGAAAAGCGGTTAAAGACTTTTCTTTTTAAACAGTCTTTCAGTTAGACAGTTTTTATTGGGTTTTTATTGTTTCTTTCTGCTTTTAAACCTGTGTTCTTAATCGACCCTTTTTAAATTTAATGTAACGTATTTTACTTGTATTACCTTGTAAAGCACCTTGTGGTTTTTATCTGTGAAAGGTGCTGTATAAATAAAATTTACTTATAAACTATAAAATAAATGTATCCTTCAACCCATTCACCCAGAAACTAACCAGAAAGAAATCCTTTATATAATTAACACTTATGCCCTGTAGGCTCGGTGGATGTCGATGATATGTTGGGGTGACTATTTTTAAATTCAGCTGTTTTAATATATACTACATGGAAACATGATGTAAACACAAACACACTAACATGACAGTTTTGTGGTTTGTTTTCTACATTTTTAAAATCATGATGGACACAGGTGAGCGCCGAGGACACGCACGATCCGCTGCGGAGCTGTGTAACTGCTTCTCTTTAACTCTCTGTAAGGGTTTCAGTATATACACAATACACAAACATAAAAAATGTAAAAGAAAGACTTTTAGAGTACATATTTTTACCATGACAGCCTCAGACCTGAAGCACCGTATGTGGGTTTTTTTGTACATACTACACAGAAATTCAAGAAAAAAAATTACCCAAAACTAAAACTTTGCCCACCGGAAAGCATGATAATAACGACGCTGCCTGTACCACCTGATCGTGCCATGAGGGATGGACGAGGTTTTTTTTTAATCCTTAAATAATGACCCAATCAGACTCCCACAAAAGTTAAAAAAGTAGTCTGTTGGGCTTTCACACCCGAGCCCAGTGGCTCATCAGAGCCAGAGCTTATCCCGGTTTCTGCAGCGTGAAGCAACTAGGAGTTTAACTCCTCCTGGATGGGACGCTTGTCCATCACAGGTTACTTTCCCAGTATTTTTACCCATTTATACTGCTGCGTGTCGTGGTTAGGGTGAAGTATATACGTGTGGTTTATTAGTATGAGGTATATACTAATAAATTATGGACCATTTGTCTGATTATCAGAAACTGTCTGGTCTCACAAATGCAAAGGAATACAAATTTATTTGGGTTAAATCTTTGCTGGTGCACAGTAGTGTAAGCACCTGTATGAAGTCACTATTAGAAGTAATAAACAATGCTGGTACGTGATTGCCCAGGTTACACGGCAGACTGAGGTTATTATTACGCCATGCTGTTGCTAATGTGCGGCGTGTCCTTTTACAATGCTGCCTTAACATTTATTACTGATAGCATACACACAGAAACAACAGGGTTAGCGTCCAAGTCCTCAACATATTACTGCTTAACTAATCATTAGTTAACACTATATCACAGGAAAAATGACTTTTTGGGCATTTAAAATGCTAACACGATAGCAACATCTGCTAACTCATGTAGCCTTTATGAATTATATGAATGAATTTATGATCCTGAGCTGTCTGGAGATTAATGTTTTCTTTCTGTCTGGTGGGTTTCTTCCAGGTCCAGTGGATTTTCTCCAAAACTACCATTAAGATGTCGGCACATGGACCATACTGGATTCGTCCCATACTGTGTGAAGGCAGGGTTACACCTTGAACCGCTTGCCAGACCACCACAGTGCCAACACAAACACAAAACACCCACACTCTGATGTTGGACTGCCGGAGGAAACCAGGGTACCCAGAGGAAACTCGTGCAGGCACGTGGGGAGCGTGCAAACTCCACAGAGAAATGCCTGCCCCGAGCCCAGATCTGATTTACATTTACGGCATTTGGCAGACGCCGCTATCCAGAGCGACTTACACTGCTGTCATTCATACAACTGAGCAGTTGAAAGTGAAGGGCCTTGCTCAAGGTACTAACGGTGCAAACAGTGGTACTGGGTCTCGAACCGCTGACCTTCGATCTGAAACCCAGAGCATTAACCACCGAGCCAGGACTCGAACTCAGGCGGGCTGACCACTACAAATATTGCTTAGAGATATGGACTGTAGTGTTTTTAAGGAGGTGTGCCCACATCAAGCCCAGGCAACAGGATGAAGTGCTTTTTCAAGAAAATGAATGAATGAATGATGTTCTGGTGGATGTGGAGCTGATAATTATCAGCACTAACATATATATATGACAGCTAAATTGCACAAGAGATCACCTTTAAGTCGGTGTTGTTTTGTTATTGTATTTCCTAGACCCAGTGTACACACTTCCGGGTTGAGACCCTGCATGATGCCAACACAGTGCACTGCTCTTAGCTTAGCATATTTAGCCAACAAACTGCATCTTTACCTCAAGATATACAATTAGAATATAAAATATAACGTGTACGTTTCTCAAAACTTGCATTTTACCTTAATATACGTCAACTATCCCGTTTTATTCTTGTTAAACAATAACCTCTTCGGATTTCTCAGTTAGCTAAAATAGCTATCTCCATGACAACGGCACTGGTTAGCTTATTAGCATGCTGACACTGGCTAACTACACGCTCTGACAGAGTTCACGGACAAAATGACAAGGACTGCCAGGTGTGTCGTAAACAAACCATGTGCGTACAATCAAACATAAGAGAATGAATCAGAAAAATACTCACAAACTTGCCGAAAGGAGGTTCATCGTCCAGTTTTGGAGACAGAGAGGACCAGAGCAACACCAGCCCCAAAAATGTGCCGATTACTAGTAAACTCCGGAGGATAAACCCGACTTTTAGCCTCATTGTGCAAACTGTGGTGTTGGCACAATAATAAACAAACTCCCAAACCACCCAGAGCTAGCTTGAAGCTCAGTGCCAGCCCTGGCGACTGACTGAACCCTTCGTGATTCTTCCACGCTTCGCTTTATTGCAGTCCAGGGAGAGAGAGTCATAAACGAGTCGATTCCTTGCGTGAACGAGTCATTTCCGACAAAACGATTCACAGGCGAGGAATCGAAGCACGTGTAGGTGCACTGCCAAATAAATGTGCTTAATTCCGAGCTGATCACACTTTCAGCACTGTGTATGAAATTGCTGTTGATCAGAATCAGAGAAGAGTCTGGGTTTTGGGGTGATTTGGGAGATTCGGACTTATTTAAACCCATCCATCCATTCGCTGAACCATTTAAACCTACTAGGGTTGCAGGCTAATTTACGTTTACATTTAAATTTACATTTACATGTGTAGCATTTAGGAGACCCCCTTATCCTGAGCGACTTATATTTTTAACTCATGTGAACAATTAAGGGTTAAGGGCCTTGCTCAAGGGCCCAACAGTGGCAGATCGGTGGGACTAAGGCATGAACACCCAATTTTCTGATTAGTACCACACACAAAACCATTCACACTCGCACTTAGTGGCAATCTGAAACAGCCTAATATGTTGTGGGAGGATACCTGAAGAAAACCCACGCAAGCAGAGGGAAAACATGCAACACTGAAAAGGCCTTGCAGAGCCCAGGACTCGAACCAAGGAGCGTCTTGCTGGAAAAGCCGGATTTGCTAACCACCACGCCACCCCAGGCACATTAAATAAATATGAAATGCAGTGCTATCTCTTGGAAATAAAATGGAATCGGCCAAAATGCCTTTGCAAAACCATTTGGTCACTCCTGGATGTGGTTGGTAATGACGCCTGTACCAGGCAGGGTGAAAAAAATCACCGCACAAGATCATTCCTGCAGTCGCATGGTCTTGTTATTGTTACCGTGAACAGACACAGAACCAAAACTGGTGAATACGAGATACTAAACCCATGAGCCGGGGTAGTTTCACCAGGAAACGTTTGTATTAGCCAAAAAAACAAAAGATAAAACACAAAAAGGATATTCACTAGTGGATGGGCACTTTTAAGGTTCAACATGAGGCCTTTTGCAGTGTTCAAGGACACATGAACTGTGTTTCAGTGTCCCTGTTGGCTGAAAGCAGTAATCGTTTCCTTAAATAAATAAATAAATGAATGAATGAATGAATAAAGAAAGAAAGAAAGAAAGAAAGAAAGAAAGCCTTTCCAGGGTGCAGCGGTTAGCTCTCGAGATTTGGTTGATCAGTTTGCATGTTCTCAGGGTTCCCTCCAGGTGCTCTGGTTTCTTCCTGCACCTTCCAGACTCTAAATAGTCTATAGGTGTGAATACCTGTCTGTCTGTCTGTCTGTGCCAGCCCTGCGATAGACGGCTGACCTGGACAGAGTGTCTCACCTCTTGCCAGTTGTCATCTCTAATATTCCTAATCCTATTTATTAGGTTTATTAATGAGATAATGAAATGCACTGGTTGTGTTAAGGCAGGAGTCAGTGAGGCATGCTGGGAAGGAGATCCCCAGGGATGAAACTGAAAATCCCCTGGCCTGCACTATTTCTGGATAAAACTCTGAGTAATCAAACCAACCCAGTCGCACAAAACCCGATTCCCTTCGCCAGGCTTGTTCGAAGGAATCGACTCGTTCAAGTGAGTCATGAATCGTGAAAGCCAAGCCGAGGCTGCTTCAGCGCTTCAAGCACAAGTTGAAGTGAGGAGTGTCCGTGTCCGTGAGTGCCACGTAATCTTAAACACACACGGATGCGGGACTGAGCACACGGATATTATTATATGTTTGCACAATCATAGCAGAGCAGAGAATGAACACACAAAGAGCAATACTGACTCACCGAACACCTTAATCCTGTGGTCGCGGGGAGGCTGGAGCCTATCTCAGCCGACACTGGGCGAAGGTGGGGTACACCCTGAACAGCTTGCCAGACCGCCGCAGAGCCAACACACACACAACCATTCACACTCACATCCTCACTTAGGGGCAATTTTATCCGATTAGCCAGATGTGGACGTTTTTGGACTATGGGAGGAAACCGGAGTACCCCGATAAAACCCATGCAAGCACAGGGAGAATATTCATCCACACAGAAACACCATTGCCAAACCCGGGACCTGAACCCAGGACCTTCTTTCTGTGAGGCGGGCGAGGTAAGAGAGTACAAATAAAAAAGAGAAAAACAAATGTCTTTGCCTAATAGCTATTTCAGCTGTAACAGCACCCCCCACCCCACCCCCCACCCCCACCCCCACGTGATAAAATGAGACTTAAGAAGGTGTTGAGCCACTATAACACCTCTGTTTCCGTTTCGATGATGATGGTGGAAAACATGGAGATGATGAAGGCCAGAGCATGTCATTCACATCATTTTCATCCTCATCACCATTGAAACCCGTTAATTCAGGGAGACCCTGGAAGAGACGTCACGTCCATCAGGATGGAAAAGGTTTATCATGGGATAAAAGGAACTTTGAACTGAAGTGATGATTCGCTCGAAACACCAGTTTGATGGTTTTAATGGACAGTTTGACAGTTTTGTTGGAGAGCAAATAGACAGAAATCCATTAAAACACTAATAAACCCACCATATCGATAC
>JAQMYF010000027.1:14880510-14892937 GCA_030014195.1 Neosilurus mollespiculum
TTGAGGCAGTTCTGAAGGCAAAAGGGGGTCCAACCCGTTACTAGCATGGTGTACCTAATAAAGTGGCCGGTGAGTATATATATATATATATATATATATATATATATATATATGGCAAACATTCATTTATTCATTTCCTAAGACGCTTAATCCTAATTAGGGACGTGGCGAGGCTGCCGCCCATCTCAGCCGACTGGGAGGAGTACACCCTGAATAGCTCGCCAGACCATCGCAGGGCCAACACACACAACCATTCACACTCACACTCACACCTAGGGGCGATTTGGGACAGCCAATTAGCCTTAAAATTAACAAGAGTAAGGATGGAAGTTACATTGAAAAGAAACACCGTGTGACCCTAAACGATTAGGTGTCTTCATCTCCAAAAACGGCAGATCTTGTGGGTGTTCCTGGCATGCAGTGTTAAGTACCTAATAAAGGTATTCCAAGGAAGGACAATCAGTGAACTGGAAAGAGTGTCATGGGTGCCCAAAGCTCACTGATGCATGTGGGAAGACTAGTGAAGGCTAGTACATCTTGGTCTGATCCCACAGAAGAGCTACTGCAGAGCAAACTGCTAATACTGTTAATTCTGGCGATAATAGTTTATACTGACAATAAACTGGCTTGGCTTAAGAGAACTACACTTTACAAGAAGGGCCAGAGAAGATGAGTCTGTTGTGGCCAGCGCCATCCTCTATGCTGTTGCAAGCTGGGGCAGCAGGCTGATGGTTGCAGATGCAAACAGACTAAACAAACTGATCCACAAGGTGAGTAACATTGAGGGGATGGAGATGGACTCCCTGACGGTAGTGTTGGAGAGGAGAATGTTGTCCAAAATAAGGACAATATTGAACAATACCTCCCACCCGCCATACCTCCACAACCTGCTGATCAGTCACAGGAGCACGTTCAGTGATACCACCTAAATGTACCACTGAACAAAACAGGAAATCATTCCTACCTGTAAACATTAAACTGTACAACTCCTCCATATAGCAGCAACATCACACTGTTATACATTTACATTTTGCCTTACAAAAGGCAATTACACTGTTACAGAAGGTGGCACTGTGTGTGTGTTTGTAGGAATGATGTGAGAGATACAGGATTTCTCTCTGTGTGGGATTTTTGAGTTACTTTGTCTGGAGTTATGAACATACTGTGAAGTTGCATCTTCACTCCATATTACTGAGTCGGATGTTTGAACTAACAAAGCTTTTTGAAGCTGCACGGTATGTGATAGAGCCGCTGCTGGTAAAGATTATACCTAAAAAAAAAAAAAAAAAACCCAGGAAGACCGCAAACAACCAGCAAGATGAAACAAACTGCTTCTCAGCCAGAAATGACACATACAAACGTTATAGTGTATGATCAGCCTGTGCTCAGACGGTCTCGGTGTCCAGGTTAAAAATGTGGCTTTTATGACCCTGGCCATGAAAACACTCCCAACACTCGGGATGGGGGGTGTGGGGGGGGCTCTGTCTGACTCATTTAAATAATGACTCATGGTGAATCACCCTGCAGTAGCTTCCAGTCATTACCTTGAGGGTGAGTGTGCACTTTCCCCATCATTTCCTTTTCCTAGTTTCATGCCTTTTTGATTGGCTGTCTCATTTGCCTAATTCTTGTTAAGACATTCCGGTGTGCTGGCCGCGCTAGAAGAAGAGTTCAATAATGAATGAACGCTAGAGGTGCCACACACACACACACACACACACACACACACACACACACACACACACAGGGCCAGACAGCCATGGAAGAAGCGAGCTAAAAAAACCCCCACACACTCCAGACCTGAGACAGTTTTTTTTTTCACACTGTAGCTGTAATGTTTGTGATTTGTGTAATTTGTGTGAACCAGAATTCATGCAGACCGGGAACAATTCGGTGTATTTGGTAAAATTGAAGCCCTCTTAAAGCGCTTTCGCAAAACATACAAAAAGAAAAGCAATCTTTTATGCAACATTCATCCTCAGATTTGAAAAAGATTATTCAAAAAATGAGAAAGGAAGTGATGCATACACTATAAATTCCTGAAAAAGCCACACATCCCTTACTTTCAGAAAAAAAAAAAAGTAAATAAACAAAAAAAAATAAAAACTTGTGTGAGGGTTGCATGATGGCATAGTGGTTAGCATGTAAGGTTCACAGCAAGAAGGTCCTGTGTTCGAGTCCGTGCTCGGCGAGGGTGTTTCTGTATGGAGTTCCATGTTCTCCCTGTGATTATTTCTGTGCGTTTTCCTCCGACAGTCCAAATAAATACACCTTAGGCTAACTGGCTGTTCTAAATTGCCCCTAGGTGTAAGTGTGAATGGTTGTGTGTGAGATAAATCACAAGTCACTCTGAATTAGGGGCTTTGTAAAATGCCATAAATGTAAAAAAATCATCCTGCATTGGACTGGCAAGCTCTTCAGTATGTACCTTGTCCTTTTGTTTAAAAAAAAAAGAAAAAAAAGTATACATTTTTATAAAGGCCTTACTCTGGAAACCCTTGCGCTTTCTGTCAAAATACACCTCATGTGGTGGGGGCACCATGTTGGGCATTGCATCATGGGTACATTCAAACAGGTACTATTTTATATCTGGGGTAGGGACTGTGGTTTCTGCTATCACTGAGGGTTTCCTGAGTGTCCACCATACTGCTTCTTGGGATCACTGCTGTTTATTCATTCATTCATTCACTTTCTAAGCCGACTCTGGGCGAGGATGGGTAACACCCTGAACAGACCATTGCCGGACTATCACAGGGCCAACACACATATGACCATTCACACTCACACTGACACCTAGGGGCGATATGGAACAGCCAGTTAGCCTACTGTGGGAGGAAACCGGAGTACCCGAAGGAAACCAACGCAAGCACGGGGAGAACATGGACACTCCACACAGAAACGCCCGAGCCCAGAAATCGAACTCGGGGCCTTTCTGTGAGGTGGATGTGCTAACCAGTGTTCCACCGTGCCGTCCTGTTGTTAATAAATTAATGAATTTACTTAGCATTAACTTACCTCAAACAATGTGATTGCTTTTTGTCTTGAAATGTTTTCCCTAATGCCAAACGTTTGGATTTGCCAAAAGCCAAAAGTGCGTTTTATATTTATTATAATTTTCATTTAATGCAATCAACTTTTCATTTATGCAAAAACTTAAGATAGCTCTATGCCTAAATAGTGCCCATAAATTGCACCCGAGGCTATTTTTGTACAGCAGATACCACCGGAATAACCGACGGAGTCTCGAACGAAAGGTCACTTCAGTGGCTCTTTATGGGTTCACTTTTTTCTGATGTCTGATGGTGATTATGTCCCACATCCCAGTGTACTAATCACTGCAGATAATACGATGCCCTCCATAATTATTGCCACCTCTTAAAAATTAGTAAAAAAAGAGTCCACCTTTCGGTAAAGTCGCTTCATCTCACACTAAAAAAAAGGAGGTAAAAGCCAAGTCCAAAATGGAGTAAATTTATTCAGAGCAAAACATGGTCCTCATCAGGACATACTTATTTTCACCAAAAACAAAAGTGCCCCTGAGTTTGGTAATCTGTACAGCCTTCTTTTGGAAACAAAACAGCACTGAGTTTTCTCCTATAATATTTCAAAAGCCTAAAGAATACAGAGCAGGGCATCTGAAGTTATTTCTCCTTACACAATCTCTGTGCACTCTCCTCTTCAGCTCAGCCCACAGGTTTTCAAAGGGGTTCAGATCTGGAACTAAGATGGCCATGGCACAAGCTTCTGTAGTCGGCTACCATTTTTATGTTGATTTGTACATATACTTCAGATCACTGTCCAGCTGGAAGATCCAATAATGACCCAGCTTTCGTTTCCTGGCAGAGGCAACCAGAGTTTGATTTAAAATGTTCTGGTATTTCATGAAGTCCGATACAATGTGCCCCAAGTCTTCCAGAGTCTTTGGAGGAAAAACAGCCCCACAACATCACAGAACCCCCACCATTTCACAGTGTGGATAAGGTTCTTTTCCTAGCTATTCTTTTTTGAAACACCAAACCCACCTTGAGTGATTATTAACAAAAGGCTTCTTTTTGTTTTATCAGACTATAGAACATGATTCCATTCAAGCTTGTAGTAGCACTGGAATCTAATGGTGGCTTTGGAGACTTGGCAAACCCAAATCCATTTTCTAATTCACCAACAGTGGTCGGTGGATATTTTTTTTTGCCTATCTAAGCCTCCTTCTCACTGTATGTAGTATGTGAAGGTAAAATAAACTTGGGTCGTCTTCCCGGCAGGGCTGTGACATTTCCACATGATGCCTGTTTTTATTACTGCCCCTACCAAAGAAATGGGTATTTTCAGGCAAATAGCTATTTTTTTATAGGCAGTTCCTGACTTATGAAGGTCAACACACTTTTCCCACTTTTGGTTTGAGGGTTCAATTATCTTTCCCATGTTGATGGATGACTAAGGGAAACTGGCCTCTGTGTTACCTCATATTTGTGCCCCAGTTAATAAAAAAGTCAAAAATGTACATCTTCAAATGAAAAACATTCTTCAGTTATGTTCATTTTCATTCATTTTCTAAGCCGCTTAATCCTAATTAGGGTCACGGGGAGGCTGGCGCCCGTCTCAGCCAACTCGGGATGAAGGGCGGGGTACACCTTGAACAGCTCCCCAGGCCATTGCAAGGCCAGCACACACACAATCATTTACACCCCCACTCACACCTAGGGGTGATTTGGAACAGTCTATCAGCCTACTCTGGGAGGAAACCAGGGTACCCAGAGGAAACCCATGCAAACACAAGGAAAACATGAAAACACAGAAACACCCCGAGCCACACAGAGCCGTGCCACCACTTCAGTTATATTGTGTTCACTATAATTTCAAGCGATGAAGCTATTTTCTTTATTAGCCTTTATTAATCTTTACAGGGGTTCCAATAATCATGGAGGGCACTGTAGATGAAATATAAATTTCTTCTTTTGATTGGCGTTTGCATTTTAAATTATGAAATTACTACAGAATTTGCAGTAGCTGGAATCCTGAACAAAGCTAACTGCTATGTATAAGAAAGCCTGGATAATATTAGTGCACATCATGCAGGCTGCTTAAATAATTTGTCATGGTGGTTTTTTGTTCTTCTGCCACTTGTGGGTAAAAATGGGTTTTGCTAAACTCGTGCTCTGAGTTTAATGCATCACTGGAGGTTTTTGAGTGAGACTATGTATGACTCATTCGCCCCTCTCATTCGTTTCTTTCTGTTAGTCATGTGATGAATATTTTATATTTTAATATTCACTAAAACGTGCTAAATGTATTTTGGAACCAAATTTACTGCAGGCGTGATTTTAAAACTCACACACATTCCAATGTGGTTTCTTCCCCTTTACTTCGGTAGACTTGAGCTGCAGGTGTCCGTGAGGTCATGTGGTACAATGTCTTTGCTTATGTCGACGTGCAAGTTTATACGTCCTAAGCGTACAATCAGAATAGAATTTTTGACATGATCAGCTGATACACACTGCTCCGACATCACATCATGACATCATCACAGCATCATGTTAAAGGAAGAAGAGTTAATGTGTATCTATGGTAGCTGATGTGCTTCTACGCCTAAGCTGCCTTCAGGATTTAAAAGGTGTTCTTTCACCATTTAGTTGTCGTTTCGTGATTCTGCCTTTTATGGAGTTTTGTGGGTGTGGCTTAATAAATGCAACTCAGCTCTGGCAGGAATACAGTTTTTTTGGTCAGTTATTGTTCTTGTTTTTTTGAACAAAACACTATGTACACAAGAACATGTTTTTGCTGTTAGCCACCTCGTATTAGCCTTGTAGCTCCAGCACACAATTAGAAGCTAAAAGACAACTAAAGAACATATCAGACTGAGTACATGTAGAAACAAAAGGTAGAAGACATTTTAATTTTGCATGTGTATTTACGACAGGGTTTACCGTGTACCAGTGATGACATGCTGTATCTCCACGACAATGATCTTTTATTACAGTTTTGATTACCTCGGAATTGCCAGCTCTCTCGCACAAAGCATCTAAATGGAAGCATTAGTGCCTCCGTTTATCTGCCACCAGACGCCACTGCTCCCTATTTGTGCTGTGTCACGTTTCAAAATGAACACCTGTAATGGAAACTCCGAGCCAAACAAACCGAGTGAAACAAAAGCAAAGGGCAGGATGGCGTGCCTCTGCGCCTCGCTGCGTTAGTCCTAAAAGGCTGTATTTAGAGCTTAAATTTATTTTCATATCCATTATCAGGTCCCTTCTGTGCTCTGCTATGTTGCCCCCTCTGATGAGTGACATATTCTGGAAGAGTGCGTTGACCTCGCTGTCATACTAACAAAGGCATCCATTATGGGGGTCAATTTACTGCTGGATGCAGGTGGTTTGCTATAAGACCCCATTTCTCCAGGTCAGCATGGCTAGTATACTTGCTGAAAAATATATATATTTTAAAATTCCTGTCAGCACAGTATTTTCCACCATTCTCCTGCCTTTACCTTTAAGCGATTGCCTTTTTAAAGCAGCGGGTACGTTCAACCTTGAACTGTGTGGCTGCTGTGAATGCAAACACCAACAGCGTGCGAAAACCTTTTCAGGGATCAGAGGGTTTCCTTTTCAGTCCACAACATATTCGTACATCAGGGAGACAAATAAATTTGTGCTAAATGAAACGGCCACTATCATAATGGTGTACGTCTACATGCATGCACCATATTAACAGCCAATCACATTTTAAATCCAAGGTAAATGAGGAGTGAATGAGGTAATGCTTTAGTGTATACTACACAGAAACATAAGGAAAGAGAAAGAAAGCATCAAGGTTTTTTTTTTTAAATTTTGGTGGGGTCAGTGGTTAGCAGGTCCGCCTCATAGCAAGAGGGCCTGGGTTTGATTCCCAGGCTCGGGGCGTTTCTGTGTGGAGTGTGCATGTACTTGCGTGGGTTTCTTCGGGTTTCCTCCCACAGTCCAAGAACATGCACAGTAGGCTAATTGCCAGTTCCAAATTGGCCCTAAGTGTGAGTGTGAATGGTTGTATGTGTGTCAGCCCTGTGATGGCCTGGCAAGCTATCCAGGGTGTATCCCACCCCTGCTCAGAGTCGGCTGAGATGGGCGCCAGCCTTCCTGCGACCCTAATTTTTAAGGGTTTTCTCCCCATTTTTAAAGCGTGACATGCATGTATCATTAAGGCATCTTCCAGAACTCGTTTCGTATGAAAAATGTGCTCTTTGCTTTGAAAAACGAAGGCCATAGTACTTAGCCTTCTTTAAAAAAGAAAATCAGATGAATGAAGAACAAGCAAGTGAAAGGATGTGAGTGTCTTTGAAAAGGGTAACAATGTGATGGCTAAACAACTGGGTCTGCTCTTCTCTAGTTGTGGAGTGTTCCTCGTATGCAGGAGTAATTACCTACCAAAGGTGGTCCAAGCAAGGACAACCACTGAACTACAAAGAGTGTCACGGGTGCCCAAGGTTCACTGATGCACACTGGGAGAGTAGGCTTGTGTATATACAGCCACAAAAAAAAAAAAAGAGACCACTTTTTATTAAATCAGCATCTTTATACATGGCATCCGTTTCAGTCCAGTGTCTGTGGTAGAATTCCAACACAAGCACCTCTCATTTTATTTAAGGAGACTCTTTTTGGTACAAAAATGGGCCACTGTGCTGCATTTGCGCAGCTTGTTTTTACAAGTGATGACAAGAAGGGGAGATTCGCCACACAAACTTATTTGAACCTATAAGGCTTTGCTGGTTATTAAAGCTAGACTTTCCCCAAATATCACAGGCTCATAGATAAAGAGAGTATAATTAAAGAAAGTGCCTTGTCCAGCACTTACATCACAGAATGATGTAAGATCCCCCAGTCCCCTGTGATTGTGATCCGGATCACCAGGAAATCTAATGGAGTCTCACTGAGGCTGTACTCCACCCCTCCAAAAACATTCATCAAAATCCGATGATCATCTTTTTGCATAAACTTGCTAACAGACAAACCAATGCAGACCGATATATAATCCCCCTTGTGGTGGTGAGGAACAGTGAGCCGGTCATCATAACGAAACCATGACGTGGATTGGCGGGTAGGAGTGTATGGGTGTGTGAAGGTCATTTCATGATAATGATGGTATGATATCAATTGGGCAATGGTGGCTCAGTGGTTGAGGCTCTGGTTTACTGATCCAAAAGTCAGGATTTCAAGTCCCAGAACCACCAAGTGGCTACTGTTGGGCCCTTAAGCAAGGCACTAAACTCTCAACTGCTCAGCTATAAAAAAAATGTATGTCACTCTGGATTAAGGTATCTGCCAAGTGCCATGCATGTAAATGTGATGGACTGTACATTATCCAACTTCTAACATGGTTACTTATAAAATATTGAACTAGAAAAAAATAAATAAATAATAACAAACCACCAAAACTGACCAATCAGAATTTGATAATCAAATGAGATGTGCAATAAAAATAAATATCATCAGTAACTTCACAGTGTAATGAAGTGGAGTTACTGGTAGCAATCTGAACTTGATTTTTTTTTCCATAAATGAAGAATTTTATTCTTCTTAGTCAACAACAACAACAACAACAACAACAATGTTGTATTTACTTATTTAAAGAACAAGTCACTCATCAGCTTACGTTACAGATAAACCATGAAGTGTTCACTTCTCTGCCCTGTAAGCGTAAATTTTCCCATAACACTTTCAAATCTCTGAGACTGGAGACTCCTTCCATTAGTGAAACAAACATCTCCTTACAGAAATTATTAAAGAGTACCGATATTGGTCATCCTTACAGCATAATTTGTGCTTATGTAATATGCTTTAGCGATACAGACACTTATTTCAACATAGATGACCATAAAAGGCTCAAAACTGAGTAATTTTATTCCGTGAGTTACTAGCAGGGTCTGAATGTCAGCGTTTGCATGTTTTTTTCCCAGAAGTGACATGAACTCGTTGGTCTGTTTCGTCCACGCAAGTAAACAAGCAGATCTATTCACCCCCCCAAAAAACCCAAACGTGTTCAAGAAGCATCTACGGCAGCAATTTGGAGGAAAGGGGTATAAATTGTTACCTATTTGAACCAGAGAAGGAGGAGTCTCTTGTGGAGACAGTGAGACGTCACATTCTAGTGACTCCGAGGACGGGAACGCTACCAGAGATGAGCGTGACGGTATATCCAAAATGGTTTATGCAGCTAACGTTTTGCCGACTCGGCTTTCCTGTCGTCAGTTGGTTTAGGAACAAAAATAAAGGTTTTCTGTGATTTCTGCGCTTGTTGTTTGTGCAGCTCAGCACTGGACCATAATGTGTTATGATGCGCAGGTCAGTGGCGCAGCCCAGCCAATCCAACGAGGTCGTGTCTCTACCAGGCTGGAACAGCCAATCAGAAAAGCACATATCTCTGAGCATGCCCAGTGTCGCAGCACTCGCACGTACTTTGAAAACGGGCAAGGACTGATGATGTCGGAAGGAACCTCTGATGTTATATGTGATCATTTTAAATAGCTAGTAACGCTAATTCACCACAGGTACCCTTTACTTACACGCTTTTAAAAATCTGTGGAACGTTCAGAGTATACTAATTGGAATGTTAATGTATTAGAATGAACGCATTAATACACCAAAAACGCGCACTACCATCAGCAAGCAGGGACAAAGAATTAATCAGCATCTGCAGTCCAATTCGAATGCAGAAAACAGAGGTGCACTTTAAAAAATGTTACACTGAATATTCACCATGAAAATAATTATTTAGTTTATTTTAATATATATAATTATAGTTTCCATCAGGACCGCATGTCAGTGGATGGGGGTTAAATCAGCTGACAGAGAGAGACGGTGAAGAGTGCACTGTTTTAAGTGGTTGAAGTGTTTCGGAGGAGGATTAACTGGAGATAATCTGTGTGAGTGAGACAGGAAGTAGTGCACATATCTGACCTGTCTACCCATAGTTCCACTTGGCACGTGAGAGAGCATGATGAGACGACCTCCTGTCCTCTGCAGGAGATACGGAGTCACACGCTGACACACTGATCCTCTTCCTCTTTTCTCTCCCCAAATGCCCAGTCGGACTGCGTTATTGTGTAATGGATCAGGCAGTGTGACAGATGGCCGGTCCAGGCGAGACGGTGGATGAAGGCTTACAGTCAATTTACTATTATTCCACTGCAGGAAAGGAGATATTTACCATGCATAAATTTCCCTTCAGATCTCCACCAACTCAATCCAACCTATTTTTCCTGTTTATTCCCTACAGCGGTGCACTGAGGGCCAATAAATGGCTGGGAGGAGCCAGTGGTCCTTAATGGCTTTTTTTATCCAGGAGGCTAAAAGCGGCAGGGCTATATGAACAACAAGTGCAAAGGCTCCAATCAAATCGGGGCTTAATTACAATTAAAAGTTGTTATTCACCATCTTCTCGATGCCGCGTTTCAGTGAAAGAGGGAATAAAAAAACGCTGCCATACTGTGAAGGAATTAATTGTGACTTGGTGTCTACGAGCACGATTCTATTAGAGGTGATTAAAAAAGCACCAATCAGAAAGACATAAAAGGAAACGCGAGCATGCATGACAGCCGGAGAGGGGAATGAATCAGCCGAGCCGCGGTCGAGCCAATCTGCCACGGCTTTGTACAGGTAACATTAGAGCGGGTAATGAATTAGCCGAATAGCCTGTCAGCCTGGATTAGGAGCAGCAGCACAAAAAGGGTCACCCAGCTGCTGTGTATTTACAGGTGAGGAATCAGTGATGGGAACAGAGTTGGCATATTTTGGATGTCAGCGAGCATTAAAGAGCACGTCTCGAAGCCGACTCTTGGGCCACGTGTCCGCGCGGCACTGAAAAATGCATTACACCTCAGCTTGCAGTGCACCTCATAAATCATTACACATCTGTTCACATCCCGTCTTTCTGGATCTCTCGCTCCCAAGGGGACGGATACAGCAGTATATTCCTGTAGCCAGTACTGGATGTCTCACATGTATACACAGCACGCACAGCGCAGGGTTTAGGTGTGCAGCTGCGGCAAAAATAGAGCTGCAAACATGAATTTATTATGCAAATGTTGAATCACAGCTCGTGATTAACGTGCATGATGTACCACTTCCTCGGATTAAAATTCTAATCGTCAGGGTCTAGTATGCTTTATCCAAGAAGGAAAGGCTACCGGTCAGATAGGGAAAAATCCTGTAACCGAGGAACCGATGTGAGTTCTGAGAGTTTTGCTCACAAGAGTCATTGGAGTTTACACAGCATGGTGCAGAAAACAAAAAACATCCGGTCGTCGTTGTTCATTGTAATCACTGTCACACAGGAATGTTCATCTGGAGCCAGCTAACAGTAGGAGCTTCAAGTTCAGTAAGACCCTCCAGCCCGTTAGGAGGTCGTAAGGTGGGACACTCAGATAGTATACAGTCGCAGGCTTCATCCTTACACGCGCCAATGGATTTGAGGTAGGCGTGTGTCTTTACCCGGCCAGTGTGAATGTGGTTGAGCTGTACCCAGGCCTTGTGGCCTAGCTGGTAGCCCCTAGGCTTGTCAGAGGGGATCTCATTGAATATGTGGAGGTGGGTGTCTAGAATTCTCCATTCTTCCCACCATCTATCCGGTAATAAGTGCCAGAGGAGAGTAATAAACGACAGTGACTCGAATAACCACTCTGTACAACTGTGGTGAGCAGAAAAGCACCAAAACGGGACATTGTAGCATGGCATTCCTGTTCTTACCTGTCAGGAGTGCAATCTGATGTTCAACGTGTTGTTTCCCAACATGCAGGTGATCAGGTATTTCTATTGAAGTGGATGGTGTGTGGAGCCGATGTGTCAGCACACACACCATAATAATAAAAGTAAAGGAAATGGATGTTATGGAAGCTACTTCCTGTTTAGTCTTTGATCTGAGTTTCAGTATACTGGCTTCGACAGACCCAAAACACCTTCTGTAGACTTTAATTAAAAAATAAATAAATAAAATAAAAACACCTTCAGCAAAACAAATCAGTTAACTTGTCTGTCAGCAGGATGTCGTTCTGACGCGTGTGAGGACACGGCGATTTTCCTCACCAGTGCTTCAACATCAGGCACTTACATGCAAATGGCACGTCAGCTGGGATTGGCTTCAGATCCGCCGCAATGGAGAAGTAGCGCAGAGGATGACTGGATGTCTCGATTCGATAATTTCATTTCACACTTATTTAAATTAATCTTCATTCATTCATTTTCTAAGCCGCTTAATTCTAATTAGGGACACGGGGAGGCTGATGCCCATCTCAGCCGACTCTGGGCGAGGGCAGGGTATACCCTGAACAGCTCGCCCGGCCATCGCCAACCATTCACACTCACAAACACACTTTGGAACAGCATATCAGCCTACTGTGCATGTTTTTGGATTGTGGGAGGAAACCGGAGTACCCGGAGGAAACCCACACAAGCAAGGGGAGAAC
>JAQMYF010000027.1:14896694-14907162 GCA_030014195.1 Neosilurus mollespiculum
GAGAGAGAGAGAGAGAGAGAGAGAGAGAGAGAGAGAGAGAGAGAATGAGAGAGAGGGGAGAGAGAGAGAGAGAGAGAGAGAGAAAGTGAGACATTATGAACCATCACATTTATTTTTTATGTATGTTTATATTAACTGCTCGGTGATAATTTCATGTCTGACATTTTTCATCAAATTAATACTGTATTAAATTGAATGGAGAGAGAACACGGAGGAAAACCGAGACATTCATTTACAAAGAAATTGAACCTGAACTCATAAATAAACAACTCCAGATGATGTTTTAGTCCTTGTGCTCATGCAGAACAGCTCCCTCCTCCTCTCCTCACACTCATTAATACTCAGTGCTGCAGTTAACTGTGAAGGTTTCCTCAACAAAGATTATTCCTTGCTATCAGGATCAAGGAACACCGCTCCATCTCCTTCCCAACATATTCTATACTCAATATTTTCATCATCGAACATTTTCCTGCAGGTATCATCCCTGCTCCGGTGGTGACGTAAGCAGTAATTGTAGACGAAGCGCTTTATCAACACATCTGGTTTAGACGTCGATGATCTGATGCTAAGGGGGCTAAGGAATACCTATATTTCAGTGATAAATTAACCCCGGACCTGCCTTGACGTCCGGCGGATGTGTCTTTCAGAGGGATGTTCACCCGTGTAAGCTGTGTGAGACACTGCTCTTAAATATCTCGCTAACTCCTCGACTTTATCGTGGTTATACATTTGGTGAGTTTGGTATTTAATTAGTTTGAATGTTTTATTGATTCTGCTAATTAACTCTATGTTCTCGGTGATTCCTGTTTAGTAACCTCGTTTAGGAACCGCTCAAACCACACTGGAGCTGATTATTTCCTGTGACATCATGTTCTGCTGTGGCTCATTTCTCTTATACAACAGTAATGGTAGTGCTAATATTTTTATTTAATAAAGAATGACACTTTTCCTGATATCGCTTACAGCAGCCACAAACAGCCACTCTCTCACTGACTTTTTAATTAAAAAAAAACAAAAACAAACAAACAAAAACCCATTACATTTTCTATAGATACACTTTATTAATAGCCTCGGGTTATGTAACCGTTCCTCCACACCAGTCCCTGTTACTATAGAAACGATAATGAATGAGAACGGGTGTATTAATATAAACCTGCGAAACTTGCAGCTGTGCAGGCTGCTGTTGCAGGAAATTAATCAACACCTGCTGACCAACCAGAATCCAGAAATCAAGAAAACAATTCCGTGGTATGAAATAATTCGGTCAGTTGTATTTCATTCGATGCTCTCGGACTTAACATGAATAAAAATCAGAGAAAAACAGTTTTGGCTTTGGGTCTGGTGTAAGAGGAGGTCTGGGAACTGATGAAGCTCAGTTTTGGAGTCGCTCCACCCGTGTCCTCAGAGGTGTTATCTTTTCTAGCCAGGCAAGAACAAGAAGAAAATGGCTTACACCCAACCTAATTAGCAAGAAGGCAGTGGTATACCACTAAATCACGCCTAAATCTGCACCAAAATAAAGCCCTGAGGCTTATGAGGAACATCTCAGGGCCCTTGTGTAGCTCTTTGATTTATTCAGGCCTCTTACGTTGTACGGTGGTGTGTACCAAGCCAAAAGCTGAAGTCAAAGACATGCTAACAAGGTATAACTGTGGAATTTAGGACGTTTGGGCCATGAACGTTTTGTACCTAAAACAAAAATGAAAAAAAACAAACAAACAAAAAAAACAAAATTATAATGCCTTTCCCCAAAGCCCATCTAAGATGGCCTCCATGGCCCAAACATCCTAGGGTGGTAGCCCATGGCCCAAAACGTCCACGGCCCAAAACGTCCATGGCCTAAACGTCTGTACACAATAACTGTGCTAGCAGAGCTAAGCTAATCTTAAGATTAAGATTAGGTTATATTACAGATCAATATAACAGATCCGTTTTGGCATCTACAGCAAATTATATTTAGTTTAAAAGGCAAAGTATTTTGGACTTTTGTCAAATTCAGTGTATTAACACTAATAATGTAACTTGTAACTAAAACACACAGAATGTGAGCAAGAACTGAGACAGGGACTGATTTCATTCCAGCCCAGACTGTACGTAGACATGCAGTCTATCACTGTCGGGTGATGCAAAGCTAACACGTCCCGAACCAATTTAACATATACAGTATCATCATTTCAGTTCTCCTCTAGGTTAGTAAATATAAATTATTAAAGATAATCAGGCCAGACTTCAGCGAACACTTTACACCTTTTTAAAACTGTTCCGAAAACTTGTGCAATCCAATTTCCACCTGTCAAGTGTTGCCTCCTTATCACATACGACCATCACCAACCAGGGAGGGGCGTAAGCATACACATGCCCCCTCTGTGACATGTGATGCGGCCACCTGTCTCTTTACAAACTACTGCGCATGCGCATTTTGGGGGCGGCCCAACACACTTGGAGGGAAAGTGCTATCCGCCCCTTTTTTTAATGAATAAGTGCACAGACGCCCATGGATTGTCTGGTGATCACTGTGAGTGACAAGGGAGCTTATTCAGAGTTTTAGTACTAAACTGAAACGCACACAAAAAAAATTTAACCAAAACACGGACAAGTGGTGGATGGGACTACTGATCCCAAGGTGAGGGGTTCAAGCTCCACTATCAACGGGTTGTCACTGCTGTGCCCCCAGTGTAGCTTACTGGAATATCGAAGGTCTCTCACTGTCTGTGGTGAGAAGAATGTAAAAGAACCATTGCTGATTTTCGTCTAGAGTAGCTGCATAGCCGTCAGCGTGTTTCTGCCCTGCGATGGCCTGGCGAGCTGTCCGTGGTGTACTCTGCCCCCCTGCCCAGGGTCAGCTGAGATGGGCGCCAACCTCTCCGTGACCCTAATTAGGATTAAGCGGTTGAATGAATAAATTAATGAATGAATGAAATGTATTTTTTCATTGTTAAAGCGTGACAATAATGACACTGCCTGCTCCTAAGTGACCATGAAAAACCGTGAGTGATTGATCAGCCATTTTGATTCAAGGATTATCCACTTGGAATAATGAACCAATCAGATCTCACCATTCCTGTGTACTATATACTAATCGATATTATTCACTTCAACTGCCAGTTTGTGCATGTGTGTGTGTGTGTGTGTGTGTGTGTGTGTGTATGTTAATTTTTTCCATATATAGCCTTAAGTGGAAGAGGCATAAAAGTTTCGAAAGCATTTGAATACGTTTTTAAATAACACATTCCTTTAATAATATGTTGTAAACAACCTACTATTACAGTTTTATTGCTGCTATTTTACTCGTCTATATTCACTTCATTATTTACCCGATTCCTGTACTGCCTCACTCTCTCTCTCTCTCTCTCTCTCTCTCTGTGCATATTCACAGCTGTCCTTTATTCTGTCCATGTTTATTGCTGCCTACCCCCACACTCCCCCTTCCATACTGCCAGGAGCATTTTATAAAATGCGTATTTCTGACAGTATACAATAAATTGCATTATACGCTATCAGTATTGATATATACATGTACTGTATATTGGTCCACTGGAAAATATGAAGTTTTGCATTTCTTTACAGCATATTGGTTGCATATATATTGCTTGAATCATGTGCAGCAGTAGTGGCAGTCCTGAATCACCGTGACACCTCCTACAAACAGATGTAGGCGCGTTGGCGCTACGGGATATCCTTCCAATGAGGTTGATTTTATTAGCATTCAGAGGGAAGAAGTTTGAAAAAAAAAAAAACAGGAGTCTAGTGAAAGCGCTGGAACTGACAGCTTTAAAATTAGCCGAATAAATAAGGAGGATATTATAACCAGTTTCTTCTGAGAAGTGCTGTAACTGAATAATGCCTGTACTGCATTTATACTGAAGTTCATTCATTCATTCATTTTCTAAGCCACTTTATCCTAATTAGGGTCGCGTGGGTCGTGGTGCCCATCTCAGCCAACTCTGAGCGAGGGCCGGGTACACCCTGAACAGCTCGCCAGGTGTGAGGTCTACTTTGACAGATGTATAGCTACCTAATAGATATACTGTGATAACTTTTTATTATTATTATCATAGTAGGATTAACCAGTTTGTAACGGGTTGTATTGAAGTTACCAACCAAGTCTGGCTGAATTTTAATAAAAGGTCAGGAGGTGTAGCATACAGAAGAAAAGCTGCTTACACACATACCTACAGTACTGTTCAAAAGTTTTAGGAATGGTGTACAACAGAGATGCCTTATATAAATAAGGACATTAAATTAAAGAAAAATTCTATAAAGCACAGTAAACAATATAATGAATACTGATTCAATATTAGGTGTGATGACATTTTTCGTTTAAAAATATAACTAGCAGGTCCAGTTTGTGCAGTTTTACAGCTACAGTATCTACCGAGTATCTCACAGAACCAGCCCCGGTTCTCCTGGAAATGTTGACTGTCACACTTGATTCTTTATTTGCATGTAAATCGCAGCAGCCTTCGTTATATTTTTTTGTCTAAAAAGTGGTTTTGTACATGTAATATGCTGCTTTCTTTACTGACATACTGAATGAACGTTTTTTTAAATATAACATTTCATTTTGTGGTGGAAAAGTAATGTGGGGGCTTATCAGCTGATAATATCCCTTATTGGAACCTTTAAAATTGCCATCGCTACCAAAAATCCATCATCATCAGGCCCTAGAAGGTAAAATAAATGATAAGGTAATTATATGTGTAAGAAGGTTAAACATGTCTTTTCCGCAGCACTACAGCTCTGTCCTTTGGATCAGGTGGGTAGCGTTTATAAAATGCCCGACAGGTGACATATCCAAATATAAATATGCATTATGTTACCCATTTGCTGAGGTCATGGATGTTATTTCTACACATTCTCATGTCATTTCTAGCACTAATGAATATTATTATACTGCTGAACCTTCGAGTTCGATAACATAAATGTGCAACAAAGGCTTTTTTTTTTCCCATAATAAAACTCTATACCCATATTAACCAGGGGTGTCAATAAATTCTGGTTCTGAATGCAAATGATTTGAGGGAGTGAGGGGAAAGAATAAAATGCATGAGTGGGGTGTGTTTACTGTGAGTACAGGAGCCCAGATGGTGGTGAAAGTGCTGTGTGGTGCTGTGCTCACCCGGGCCAGGCTCGTTCCTGAGGGCACTTTGTAGGGCACGTACTTCCTGTAGATGTGGCCGACTCTCGAGCACGGCACGTCATACATACTGCCTCCACACATCCACACCTGATGGAAACACACACACACACACACACACACACACACACACATTCCCACACATATACCTAGTGATATTTCATATTTCATACACAGAGAGAAACAGAGAGCGAGAGCCCGAGAGAGAGAGAGTGAGTGAGAGAGGTGAGTAATACCTGCTTTCTATATGAACATTTTTTTTGTGGAGGGAGGGGGGTGTTCTACTCTATAAGCCAGTGAATATGCTTGTTCTTCATTCATCCATAACACTGTTCCACCATGTGTATGTGTCAAAAACAAGCACCATCCTCTCTACAGGCTCCAATTACACCCCTATGAGCTGACAGAACAGGAGAGGAGGGGGGGAAAGGGCTTTTCCTCCCTCCAGCTTAATCTCTGCTCATCTGCCTTTCTCTCCTTCATCTGAACGCCACACAGCGATGAAGCGAGAGAGATTTTCCTTCGAGCGACAAAGCTTTATGATGCGCTTCCTATCCAGTTTCTTTAAAACAAATCAGACAACAACAACAACAACAGAAAATGGGGGAAATATTGTGCATCTGCATGTTGGAAGAGTGGTGGGCATTTGACAGACGGGTCTGAAGGTTTTGGGTTTCATCGTCTCTCCTGCTGTGTGAAAGCTGTGTGCAGATATCAAACGTCGTGCTGCTCTCTCATTCTCTCTCTCTCTCTCTCTCTCTCTCTCTCTCACATACACACGCCCCCACTGGGGCAGCCACTTAGCGGTCAGGCACACTTCACACACTCCGGCCTGGACTATGAAATCAAACCTCTCTCCCTTGAGATGAGTAAAGAGAAAGATGAGTCATTTCCACGCAGGACCATGAACATGTCTGTACCGAGATGAAGTCATGGCTGGGGGATGGAACGGGATATTATTGGGAGGAATCGTGCAGCATGTTGAAATCCGCCCACATCCAACAGAAGGACGGCGTGTGGATAAAGACAGCTGACCGATATGTTGGCTGGCGCCAGGCTCGAACGCTCCAAGTTGGTCCTCGCACTGCAGTCGTGCTGAATAAAGCTGAATAGCTGCGATAACACGGTTCTCGCAATTCACCGGATTCGTCAACAAGATCTGCAGCCTGCCTATACGTTTCATGATTCCAGTCATACAGGAAGATGTGCAGTGGCAGTAGCAATAATAAAAATAAATAAATAAATAAATATTTTAACATTTTTGTGGGGAGGAAAACGCTGTTAATTTATTTCCTGAAATATTTTTGCAGTTGCCATGGTTTCCATGCAGCCTGTGTTCCCATCATAAAGTTCAAGTGATGGTGCACAGGAGTGGAGCGCCTAATGAAAGGACGGTCGTGGCAGGTATTTTCTCCCTGATAAAAGTAAAAAAAAAAAAATCCTGGTCTCTGGTGTCCTGGCCTCACTAATCAAAACCGAATCACCTCGGATGGACAGATCACAGGGTCAGACGGACCAATTAGTTTCAGCACTGCCTGGAAACACACCTGCGGTGTAGCCGGGCTTTTAGTTTCTCACTGTCGGTGTCCTTTTGGCTGGAAGGAGAATCAAAACGCCGGTGTGTAGAGTAACCGCAGCTTCACTAAGCTGTCAGAATTGAGAAATGTTCTCTAGTGGCAGGGCGGAAGCAGACAGACCTCATCATGCCCAGTATTGCTTTTTGAGAGTGAAGATGTACTCGACAGACAGAAGACAGGAGAGCGTTGATGAAAGGCGACTGAATTGTTCCGTTTTTTGCCGGTGTACCCTGATGGAGTACTGCCCTGTATTTTCTGCCCCTGTAATCAATCCTACAGTGTCAAGACCATTCTTGACCCACTTGAGGTACCTCGGGTCGAGTGCCTCTGATGCAGTGTCTCAACATCTGTACGCTCACAAGCGTGAAGCTCACTTCAGCACCATTCGCGGCCTTGTTCTTTCTGAGGAGGAATTCAGTCCCTCTGGGAACTCTGTGTCTTTGCACTTCAATACAATATCATTTAATAGAATATCTCCATACTCAGACAAGAAAATTCATTTGATGTGATTTAGAGCACTTTAAACATTGTCACGAAACAGATTGACAGAAATCTTCATGCAGGTACTTAGGCACTTTCAAACCAGGGGAACTTTTTCATAGTTCTTAGAACTGATAGAGGACATGCCACCTTTTTACTGTGTCCGCACTCCAGGAACTGAGGATGATCACTGTTCCTAGAAAGACATTTTGAGTGATTTTTTTAAAGCTCCTGATTCAGTGTACGTACGCACATAGCACTGGATGAACCACCAGATGTAAGCGTACAAGATCAGGCCAGACAAGGGTGTACACTGATTGGACAAGACATTAGTGTGTGGTGATTAGTCCAGATGTAATCATGTGGTGATTAGTCCAGATGTAAGTGTACATCGATTGGTCCAGATGTAAACGAAAGGTGATTGGTCCAGACAAAAATGTATGGAGACTAGTACGGTGATTGGTTCGGGTATAGAGTTACTCTAGATGTTAGAGGTTGCTCTAGACGTAAGTGTATGTTTATCAGTCTAGACATAAGCATATGCTGATGATCTTGGTCCAGACATATGCGTACGCTGTTAATCCAGACACAAGTGTACACTGCTTGATCAAGACGTAAGTATACAGTGATTGGTCCAGACGTAAGTATACACTGATTGGTCCAGACGTAAATATACACTGATTGTTCCAGACGTATGTGTATGCTGATTGGTCCAGATGTAAGTGCATGCTGGTTGGTCCAGACATAGGTGTATGCTGATTGGTCCATGCATTAGCATACACTGTTGGTCCAGTTACAGGTGTATGCAGATTGGTCCAGATGTAAGTATACAGTGATTGGCCCAAACATAAAAGTATGCTGAATGGTCCAGACAAATGTGTATGCTGATTGATCCAGACAGAAGCATACGTTGACTGATCCAGACATAACTATATGGTGATTGTTTCAGACATAAGTATACACTGATTGGTCCAGACGTAAGTGTATGCTGATTTGCGAGACGTAAGCATATGGTGATTGGTCCAGACAAAAGCTTACACTGACTGATTCAGACGTAAGTATACGGTGATTTGTCCAACATAAGTGTACGCTGATTGGTCCAGACGTAAGTATATGGTGATTGGTCCAGACATAAACGTACACTGACTGATCCTGACATAAGTATACGGTGATTGATCCAAACCCAAGTGTACGCTGATTGGTCCAGACGTAAGTATATGGTGATTGGTCCAGACATAAACGTACACTGACTGATCCAGACATAAGTATACGGTGATTGATCCAAACCCAAGTGTACGCTGATTGGTCCAGACGTAAGTATATGCTGTCTGGTCCAGACATAAACGTACACTGACTGATCCAGACGTAAGTATACGGTGATTGATCCAAACCCAAGTGTACGCTGATTGGTTCTGATGTAAATATATGGTGATTGGTCCTGACATAAGAGTATGCTGTTTGGTCCAGACGTAAGTGGATGATTGGATCAGAAGTAGGTGTACACTGATTGGTTCAGAAGGAGGTGTACACTGAACGGTTAAACACACAAGCCAATTCAGCACCAATTCTCGCCATTTAAAAAAATCTATGTAAACATTAGTCATGTAAACTACAGCTTTTGACATTAGAACTGAAAAATTAAAAGAGGGGGGGGTGCTAACCTCACATTAGCGTTCCTCCTGGCGGTGTGAACGCAAACAGAAAATCAACCCTTGAAGGTATACAGCTCCTGGAGACAGACTCACACAGTTGCTCGAACTGTTTGATCTGAAAGTGTGTATAGACTCAAAAGGGAACCGGTGCTCTTGTTTTTTGACACCATATAGAGGGGTTATTAAAAATTCAAGGGCACAGTATGGGTGATGAGAAGAGCAAAGGGAAACAGTAGCGGGTGTGACGTTCTGCGATATCCAGCAGCAGCTCTTAGATACAGATCTACAGAGGTAGGACTAAGACTTGGGCATAATCCACAAACGGTTTACGATATACACATGGGACGATCCACAGCAGCAGGAAGTGAGTCAGGAGTTCAGAAGAAGAGCAGGAGCTTTACTTTTGAACCATCACACTCACTAATGCTTTTCATTTTGGGTTGGAAAGGAGTTACAGGTAAAATCACTGCCAACACCTTTAAAGATTAATGTGGACTTTGTAAATGTTGATCATAACTAAACATGCTTTGATTTACTGAAGATTAACCTTCAGCGAAAATCCCGAATTCAACAGCGCTGTGGTATTAAAGAAGGGCTTCGATTGTGTTGAACGTATGAGCTGTTTCTGGTCTCAAAATAATGCACGTGTGTGTGTGTGTGTGTGTGTGTGTAGATATGTCCCTTAGACTCTCTCACCTTGAAGGAAATCTCATACTGCTCCCCCCCCCAGATCTCCAGGCCCGTATCGTAGCCTCCCAGCTCCCAGAACCACTGACGGTTCACAGCAAACAGACCTCCGGCCATCACAGGAGACCTGCAGAGATGAAGAGAGGACCAACTTGTTCATTACATTCTCTCTCTCTCTCTCTCTCTCTCTCTCTCTCTTTTTCTCTCACCCACACACCTCATAACACATTTATAAGTATAGATTCTGCCGAAGCTCAAGGGCAGTTCAGCTAGACGGAGAAATTCTGCTGAAGGTCATTGAGAGGGATAGAGACACAGCAGATTCAGAAATTCAGCACATTCATGTTTCTGAGGAGTTCGGCAGCTTCAGACCTCTGAGGCAGACGAGTCTGTTCTCTGAACAGCCTTTATCGATGGAGTAAGATTCATAAAATACTATGGGAGTGTCTTGTACAGTGTACACAACAGAAAAACTGTGAAAATCTCTCGCTTCATCTATCTGTCTGTCTATCTATCTATCTATCTGTCCATCCATCCATCCATCCATCCGTCTGTCCATTCGTCTGTCTGTCCGTCTATCTATCTATCTGTCCATCTATCTATCTATCCGTCTGTCCATCCGTCTGTCTATCTATCCAATTATCTGTCCATCCATCCATCCATCTGTCTGTCCATCCGTCCGTCTGTCCGTCTATCTATCTATCCGTCTGTCCATCTGTCTGTCTGTCGGTCTATCTATCTATTTGTCCATCCATCCGTCCGTCTGTCCGTCTATCTATCTGTCCATCTATCTATCCGTCTGTCCATCCGTCCGTCTGTCTATCTATCTATCTGTCCATCCATCCATCTGTCCATCCATCCGTCTATCTATCTATCCGTCTGTCCATCTGTCTGTCTGTCGGTCTATCTATCTATTTGTCCATCCATCCGTCCGT
>JAQMYF010000027.1:14925319-14935919 GCA_030014195.1 Neosilurus mollespiculum
AGGAAGTGTGTGTGTGTGTATGTGTGTTTGTGAGAGAGAGAGAGAGAGAGAGAGAGAGAGAGAGAGAGAGAGAGATTGATGAGAAAATGTCTGTCATGGCCATAACACCATAACATTACACAGCAGTTAGCGTTGGTCAACTAATCTGATTGGTGGCGATAGAAGAGTGCGGCTATGTTTCCTATACAAGGTGTCTGTCTGAAGTATACCGTAAGCAGAAGCTAGAATCTTTTTGAATCAAATCCTGTCAAAAAAAAAAAAGTCATAAAAAGGTAACTCTCTTTCTTCGAATTCAGACCCTCATCTTTAGTGTGTATGATATTATCAGCTCCAGGTGGTGTCGTGGAGGCCATGATTGCTGGATTCATGGCTTCACATTAGACCCGAGAGAGGCCGGAAGCTTTAAAAAGCTCTGTTGTGGATGTGATGCTGAAGGAAAAGGTCAGATGTCTGGAGTTATTTCTGAAATCCACTACAAAAATGTGTGTGTGTGTGTGCGTGTGTGTGTGTGTGTGTGTGTGTGTGTGTATGCACAGAGGGGGAAAAGGTTTGTGCGGGACATTTTTCAGCACTGATTGGTTCTGAAAAGAAAGGAGCGGTAGAAACAGCCTGAAAAGCTGAGGTTGGTCATGTGTGTGTGTGTGTGTGTGTGTGTGTGTGTGTGTGTGTGTGTGTGTGTGTGTGCATGAGCGAGTGAGTGTGTTAACTGCTGCTACATGCTGTGCCATACAGGCAGCCTGGTGGGAGACAAAAGGGAGAGACAGTGAGGACATCCATTTCTCTCTCTCGCTCTCTTTCTCATCCATGAGCTCCTCGTTTACGTCCCGCTGATTCTTGCTCATATCCATTTTTCTCCTCGGGTCCATAATGAGCAACATCTCCAGCTATTCAGTCGCCATTATTGTGCCTATGAAGAATAGGACGCTGTATATTGATTTTGTGTTTTCCCTTGGCGTCAATTTTTCTCCCGCTTTGCTCTCACAAAACCCCAAAAAAACAAAACAGTGAACTGCTGCAACCTTCGTTGCTGGTAAAGGTGAGTCTGTGTGCGCTTAATTGATTATCCTGCCAAACCATTGTGAGTCTGAACTTATAATAATTAAAGAAGGCCTGGTTTTAATGGTCTTTCATAGGCATGAGTAAATCACAAACAAGCAGACTTCTATCATAATTAACACATTTCATTCTGAGCTTCAAAGCAACTGCGTTTCCAGGAGAGAGAGAGAGAGAGAGAGAGAGAGAGAGAGAGAGAGAAAGCTTTTACGCTATTTTCTGGTAATCAGGCTAATTGGGCAACACTTATTACTGCATTTCATGAGCCAAGAGTGACAGATGGAGACGGAACCCGAAGAGTGCCGAACAATTTGTGAAGCTCTGAGCACCACTCTGTCTGGGAGAACGGGGCTCCCCTGGCTGGAGACGTGATTCAGCGAGGAGAAGATGAATAGGAAGAGAAGCGAGGAGGTGTTTTATCTCATTTACAGACTTGCTCGTTCCTTCAGGGTTTGGAAAAGAGATGGTGCAAAAACCAAAAAACCAAAACAATAAAAATAAATCTTACCTAGTGCAAATATCGTAAATCTTGGACAGAAATGTGATACTGATCTCCTTTTGTATGTGACATGTATTCTCACCTGAAGCATAAACTCTTATCTCACCTCGAACTAACACTAGCTGCGCAAATCACACACGTTCAGATCTGAAGTAATTGTTCCCAGACTGAGAGAAAAACACAGGAACAAACACTACAGTTGGTGAGACTGTCGAGTCCGTCTGGGATTGTTATTGTGGCTAAATTCTGGGGAAATAAAGAGAAGGAATTGTTCGTTTATTCTATTTCTAAAAAAGAATTGAAGCAAAATGACGTGAAAGTGTTTATATACAGCCTGTTTAAAAAAAAAAAAATGGTAGCAAAAGTAAGATGGTAATGTTTCTGTATTATATTACAAGCAGTTTCAGTTACAGGTACGAGGGTATGACACTAGATGGAAGTCAACAAGATCTAAACATGTGCAAAGTTTATCATCTGTAAGGCGATGCAAAACAGGATAACGGCTCCCAAAGGTTGCAGAACTGTGAGGAGCGAAACATTTTTTGCAAAAATACCCCAACTTTAAATCATCACTTCAAAAATATGTCACACATTCATCATAATTCTTGGTATTATTTTTTTCCCCCCTGAAAACTAAAGTTTATAAAAGACTTCACTAGAGTGTCAGGGTTGTTGGATATAAATGTTACACTCCTGACGATACTGCAACATTCGGGGTGCCATGATTCTGTTTTGAATCGCCTCACAGACATTAAACTTTTCACATGTTAAGATCTTGTTGACCTCCATCTAGTGTCATACCCTCGTACCTGTAGCTAAAACAGCTTGCAGTATAATACAGCACTCAGAGTGTAAGGAACCTCCACCATGCGGCATGGACAATGTATTAGTAGGCCCTATATACAGTAGGTACTGTTTGTAATTACCCATGTGCCCATCTTATAACATGTTCTATAGTACATGGATGTAATTAAATTAGCGTAAAATAAATAAATAAAAAATAAATAAATAAACCCTTCAAGGTCACTCAAATTTAAAGAAGATTATGCCATCTAAAAATGTGTACATGGTTTCCTATCCGTCCTTTATTGGACCTACAGGCCTCTGTCATTGATTCAAAGTTTGTGAACCCTTACGATTTTTATACATCATCAGATTTTGACACTAAAAGTCCTAAAAGTCGATAAAGAGAACCCAGTTAAATAAATGAAACAAAAATATTTTACTTGGTTATTTATTTATTGAGGAAAATGATCCAATATTTCATATCTCTGATTGGCAAACGTAAGTGAACCTTTGATTTCAGTATCTGGTGTGACTCCCTTTTGTAGCAATAACTGCACCTACACGTGTCCGCTAACTGTTGATCAGTCCTGCACTTCGGTTTGAAGGAGTTTTAGCCCGTTCCTCGGTACAGAACAGCTTCAACCCTGGGATGTTGGTGGGTTTCTTCACCAGCTGCTCGCTTCAGGTCCTTCCACAACATCTCAATTGGATTAAGGTCAGGACTTTGACTTGGCCATTCTAAAACATTACCTTTATTCTTCTTTAACCGTTCTTTGATAGAATGACTTATGTTCTTGAGATCGCTGTCATGCTACATCACCCACTTTCTCTTGAGATTCAGTTCATGGAGAGATGTCCTGCCATTTTCCTTTAGTATTTGCTGGTATAATTCAGAAGTCAATGTTCCATCAATAATGGCAAGCCGTCCTGGCCCAGATGCAGCAAAACAGTCTCAAACCAAGATACTACCACCACCATGTTTTACAGATGGGATGACGTTATTATGCTGGAATTCAGTGTTTCCCTTTCATGCTCCAAACATAACGCTTCTCATTCACCAAAAAGCTCTAATTTGGTCTCATCCGAATTTTTCCAATAGCCTTCTGGTGTTGTGATCTTTAACAAACTGCAGATGAGCAGCGGTGTTCTTTTTAAAGAGCAATGGCTTTCTCCTTGCAGCCCTGCCACTTTAATTCCGCCTTCAAGTTACCTGCTAATCTTAGAGGTTCACATGCTTTTGCCACTCACAGATATGTAATATCGGATCATTTTCCTCAAAAAATAAGTGACCAAGTCAAATATTTTTGTCTCATTCATTTAACTGGGTTCTTTTTTTAGGACTCGTGTGAAAATCTGATGATGTTTTAGGCCGTATTCATGCAAAAATGTATAACATTCTTAAGGGTTCACAAACTTTCAAACACAACTGTAGAAGTCATAGGAAATGTATATCTTCAAGACTTTGTCACCTTGCTCTGACCTTGACATTCCAAAATCAAATCAATTCAAGTAGGATAGAGTCCCCACCAAGTTTGATGGAAATCCGTGGATGGGCGTGGTCAGCAAAATAACAACATCAGCAATAATAATGATGATGACAATGATGCCTGTGGTTAAAATGTGCAAAATGCACCACTTCTTTAGATGATTGATTTTCTTTTGAAAAGGGCATCGGCAAAACTTCTCAAAAAAAAAACAAACAAACGCTTTCAAAAAAGCTTAGAGCCAAAAGATCTCTCAAACCCTTTTGATTTCATGTCTCTATCTGCTACAGAGACTGACTACGAAGGGTTTTAGTAACCGTTCACAAGTCTGTCAAGATTTTCAGAAGATCATCAGGTATTAAGACGTTGACTCTAACACTGCCCGAGGTCATAGATTTATTTATGTATTTATTTATTTTATTGTTTGTTTATTTATTTTTTTTTATACGAGGGCACCTCAGGTCATAGCGGGTTAATAAACGCAGCAGTAAAACCAGTCAGTCTGATGAAAGACGTCTACAGTCTCGCAGGCTAAGTGTGATTTTCTCACATTCTGTACGCCATGCTTTGATCAGGGTGTAGACGCACTGCAGTCAAACTGACCTCAGATATCTGACACGTAATCAGATATCAGCTCTCAAAACTCAAAAGGACTCCTGCGACATATTTGCGCGGATCGTGCTGAGGCTGGAATGTCAGCTGACTCGGAACAGCTCGCCAGTCCATCACAAGGCCAACACACACACACACACACACACACACACACACACACCCAAACACAATTTGAAAAAGCCAATAATATGCATGTCTTTAGACTGTGTGAGGACACCGGAGTACCCAGAGGAAACCCATGCAAGCACTGGGACAACATACAAACTTCACCCAGAAACACCCTTTCGGAGACCGGGACTCGAACCCAGAATGTGCTATGAGGCTGACGTGCTAACCACTATGCCACCGTGCCTCTGACTTCAGATTCATCTCACCTCTTACTCATTTGCTGAACCACTTAATCCTATTAGGGTCGCGTGGAGGCTGCAGAGCCAAGACTCACACGATTATTCACACTCACATCGACACCAAGGGGCAATTTGAAACAGCCAGTTTGCCTAATGTGTATGTTTTTGGACTGTCGGTGGAAACTGGAGTACCCGGAAGAAAACCCACTCGAGTAGAACATGGAAACTCCACACAGGACCTTCTTGCTGTGAGGCGGACGTGCTGACCGCTACGCCACAGTGCCGCCCTGACGCGAGATTCATGTAAAAGAGAAACACGATGTATTCCAGGAAGTCATGTAGTTTTCATAGATTATTGTCAACATTTGATGATGGATGGGGTTTTCCCTGTGGGGTGAGACATACATTTCCAGAACAAGTGGAATGTAGGGTGGATTGATTAACCTCTCCCACAATGCACCAGGGAACAGAATGAACAGGGGTCTTAACACATAATGGACAGAGCTGACACGGTTTCCGATAGCAGCTGTCGGATGCTCATTTGTAGAGCCGCTTCTGTTTCTGACTCAGTGCTGGAGCTGTTAATGATCTGTGCGTTACGAAATCATGCGCATACACACACACACACACACACACACACACACACCAGCTGCATTTTGTACAATAGTTCAATTTTATCCATGAATCTTTTTGTTGAATTGCACAGGAACTATTCAGAAACATATTTCTGAGTCAACTCCAGAAAATCACGCCGGAACAAATAACAATAAAATCAATACAATTTGTCATATCACAAAACAATCAGTTACATTTGGACTCATTACAACATGAGGTTTTGGTGCTTTATTAGCCACATTAACGCTGCAAAAATTCCCACAGCATTCCAGGATATTGACTCAATTAGTACCAAGTAATTTATACAGGAAACACTTCTGGTCTGGAAACACCTAGCAACTCTTATAAGCCAACTAGGTTCGTGTATTTTAATCATGTGACCTGTATGCAATCCTCCATGAAAGACAACCTCTCCAGAGAAAGGGCTCTCAAAAGCATGAATGATTTCATGTATACATGCTGTATGGATGGAATATTAGTGTAAGAACATGAAAGGGTTTCTTTTTTTTATTTCATTATATACCTCGTGCGGCACGTCCGCCTCACTGCAAGAAGGTCCTGGGTTCGATTCCCGGGCTCGGGCGTTTCTGTGTGGAGTTTGCATGTTCTCCCTGTGCTTGCGTGGGTTTCCGCCCGGTACTCCGGTTTTCTTCCGACAGTCCGAAAACATGCACGGTAGGCCGACTGGCTGTTCCAAATCACCCCTAGGTGTGACAGTGTGTGTGAATGGTTGTGTGAGAGTTGGCACTACAATGGCCTGGAGAGCCGTTCAGGGTGTACCCCGCCTTCCTTAGTCGGCCGAGATGGGCGCCAGCCTCCCCGCGACCCTAATTAGGATAAAGGGGCTTAGAAAATGAATGAATGAATGAAATATACAGTACCTTATAAAACAAACACGCTAGAAGATTTGGTGCATTAAAACTTCCCATGGACCTCATAAACTACCTTGCAGTAATTCAATACAATGGAACTTTATTCCCGGGATTTTTTTCCCAGATTGACTAAATTGTATCTGAATAATTGTTGCAGACCGGGACTGAGTAGATTAGATGCCTTAGTATGAAATAACTTCCTTTTATAGATGGTAATTAAGGAATAAACTCATCAGTGTTGTGCTGTAACAGAAAAATAATTCACCAGTGGGGTGTAATAATATATCCCCACTCTTACCATCACCAAGGTGATCATTTTTCCATAACTGCATGCCCTGAATTGTTTTAGTATTCTTTTACTGCAGCAATTTGACCATTGTTTTTTTTTTTGATTACAAAAAAAATTACTTTGTCAGTTTACAGCTACAAGCGATGTTTTAGGAATAAGTTCCTGTTCTCACTTATGTTATAGCAGCTATAAACAGTCATTTCCCCCAACAGCTCTTCTTTCCCCCATCACTGAAAATGAACAAGGTCAATCCCCTTTTTATTCTCTGTGTCATATAAATAAAGAAACCACACCCTAGCAACCAGAAAGACACACATATATGTGTGAAGTATCACTTCTGTTCACCTCTGTGAGTTTTTTGTCTTCCGGCATTAGGCACTGCTGTCTGCCTTGAAACTGACCAATCACAGTCAACCACAAGGATCGCTTTGCTTAAACTCACCAGTCATGTTTTGCCGCACCGCAACATGGACGTTAATTTTGGAATAAAAGAGAAAGACTGCCGAACGTGCCAATGTATGTGTGTAAATATGTGATTTTTCTCCCAGGCTTGAGAGGGAAAGGAGACCACTGAATGGAGGTTCGCCAGAATGGGGTGTTGTGTTTGTCTGCATGTTAAATGGTCTTTCAATCTTTTCCTTATTTAGGATTTGCAAAATAAAACTTAACAGAGAGCAAAACTTGCAGCTTATTATTACCAAGAAAACTTCTCTGAGCATCTGACACTGGAGACTCCTTCCATAAAACGGAATAAATATCTCTTCTGCTGGAGCACCCACAGGTTGGATTCAGCAGATCATTTGGAGTAGATTAGTCACAGATTGTGCATGTTTATATTGGGGCAAGTGTAAAAAAAACCTTAAGCAAACACTTCAACACACACACACACACACACACTCAAGGTGATTTCTGCCACTCTTCATACAAAGTGAATCCATAGCTTAGAGCTTCGTGTGGGCTAGACACCTGGAGAAAAATGTGTTGGGCTGTGATAGAGGACCAAGAGCTGATCTGCTACATTATGCTCAGATGAGCAGATAGTGATGACCCAGAACACACACACACACACACACACGCACACACACGCACACCAAAACAGAGCCTTATAACTACAGCTGCTGTACGCACATCTGCTTTCCTCTTACTGCAGAACGCATGATCTGTTTCAAACACGGCGGATTCTTCATATGGTCATGCTTCCTGGAAATCTTCTAAATTGAAACAGTCCTATAGAACACGAGTCATGTTTGTAGCAAAACATTTTTTTTTTTTTTGGTTTGTTTGATTTTATGTAATACCAATCATGCCCCGCCATACCCTTTCAGAAGATAATAAGGAGAATGTCAGTAATACGAAATGGTAAATAAAAGAAAAGGTAACTAAAGAAAGAAAAGTAAATAAATAAAAATTAAAAAAATAAATAAAAAGGAAGAAAAGATGAAAGGAAGAACGCATAGGTTCTGGAAAGAAACGAACATAAAAGAAAAAGAATAATATCACCAAACATGCATAGGTACAGAAAAAATAAGCAAATAAAAATAAAAACAAATGAAACAATAATGGACGGGTCTAAAATAAATTAGTAAACAAAAGAAAAAAAAATGGACAGAGCAGTTCAGCACCCACACACTCTTCTTCCGCAGCCACGCCTTTGTATTGTGTACATAATGTGGTCTTGTTGGAATGTGCATGGGCGTCTCTGGAATAGGTGCTGCTCCAAAACCTCAACATACTTTTCTGCATTAATGCTGCACCACAGAAGTGTAAGTTGCCTTAACAAATTAAAAACGAGTCTTCTAAACACAAATGACTTTCTACTGTGTGATGCTCCATCCCAGATACCTCCAAGCCCAAAGAAGTCAACAATGCTTTTTCGGTTTTAACTGGCATTTTTGGATCTAACTCTGTATTGTAGTGTGTGACAAAGATTTGGAAAAAGTAATCCTGAACCTATGGGGTTATATTAACGATACATCAATGATGGTTCTTGATACAGTGTCGTCTGAGGGATCAGAGACATCAGGTGTTCAGCTTGGGCTTGTGCCCTTTCCCTTTATTTACTGGAATTCATCCAGTTAAGTTAAATTGTTTCATGATATTATGAAAAGCGAAGGGTTAAATATCCGATATTATTTTCTATCTTAATAATAATAATAATAATAATAATAATAATAATAATAATAATAATAATAATAATAATAATACACTATACACTCCCTTTAGATCCTCTGGCCATCTTAGCTCCTCAAAAACTAGACTATTCCTGGGGTCAGGCCTTACAATTAAACTTTTACCTCTTAATCAAATGTGCAGTGAATATCTTTAAGAGAAAAATACAGATGTGTGGAGAAAGAATGAAATCCCCAGAGAGAATAAAGAATCCGTCTTCACCAACTGCTTGGTAATTTTTCCACTTCCAGGGCCCGGAGGGTGAACACTGCTCACACAGGAAGCCTGCTCATTTCAGCAATGTTCTCTGGTTTATTTCTCTACTGTCAGGGGTTTTATACACCGATAATCTTAGTGTGGTAAGGAAACACAGGGCTGGTCAGTTCAAAGAAAGAGCTATGTGCAGTTAACAGGTATAGGCTGGTCTCAAAGCGTTCATCCGGGAACGAGCAGCCTGTTACCACATGTCCGTCTGCGCAGGCACATGGTCTTCTCGGTTTCTACACTTGAGCCTTTAAAAAGCATGAAGCAGGGTGTGCCGACGTTTTCCGTAGCACCTAGTATGAAATCCTGATTATAGTCGCCATGTTGACGTCACCTGTGTCAAATCACACCCTAACACATTCCATTGTTTTATCTGATTATCAGACCTGCATTTCCTCCATCCCAACATTTCTTTCATTCAGTGTTGCAGATCTGAAATGCAGGAATGGATGTATACGAAGAAATAAAATGAAGCTGACAAAACATGAAATATCCTGGGTTTATATTGTCTACAATGAAATGCAAGTCAAACTCAATTTAAAAATAGCTGCTTTCTTTCTTTTTGTTTCTTTTTTTATTTATATTATCCATGGCATCTAAACCTTTTCTGATTTGGGATTGTAAAGCACACAAATATAACATAAAAATATGCCCAAGTACTAAAATAAATAAATAAATGCATTTAAAAAAAGAAAGGATGCAAAAGGTACATTTACCCATTCATGTCCATCTGCATGAAAGCGAGCTGTAGTAGTGTAGGTGGGTTGATTTTAAACTGTGGATGGTGCGGGTTTGAACAGATGTCGGATGACAGATTGTAGCAGAAGAACACTGAATAAGAGCAGTGACCTCCTTCACATTTATAGCACCAGTTAGACAGAGAAGCGTCTTCAGTAACCCACGGATACACCTGCACTGCTCTGAAGAGCATCTCGTTAGAGTTTGAATGGCCATGATGATCATGTTTAATCGTATTCATCTACAGAACTACAGGAATGTTACTATAGAAAACATCCGGACTTAAACAAAGCAAGGCATGGAGTCCCAGGAAGTTTATCATGTTCATTTGCAGATGTTAGACCGAAATGTTTGGGAAGCCCAGTGTTACAGCCTAATGCGACTGTGTCTCAAAGCAGCACTTAAACACACACATGTTATATCTGGCACAATGAGTCACGCTCCAGTCAGAACAGCGCTGACTCCCAGTGTACTGATCACTCCCCACCTCGCATTCATGACCACCAGCACACTTACTCACTCACATGCTCTGTGCACTGCTTACACTTCCCACCTGTTACACACCAACACTCTGCTGGCATGTTTGTACAGATTCTACACTGTAATGTGTTTTTATCCTCTGTATTATATTTGAACATCTGCATGGCATTTGTGGGGTTTTGTGATTGTTATTAGGGAAAAAGTATTACATTGTGTTCTATCTATCTGTCTGTCTGTCTGTCTGTCTGTCTGTCTGTCTAACCCGTCCCTCCCTCCCTTCCTCCGTCCGTCCGTCTATCTATCTATCTATCTTTATACCTACCTAGCTGTACCTGTGCCTCTATCAGATTGTTAAGCTCTCCAGAGTCCTTGCAGCTTTCTTTTGTTGAGAT
>JAQMYF010000027.1:15003812-15017353 GCA_030014195.1 Neosilurus mollespiculum
GCCAATCATGGGCGTCTGTGAGCTCATTCGTACGAGGGGGCGGATAGCGCTTTCCCTCCGAGTGTGTTAGGCCGCCCACAAATACGCATGTGCAGCAGTTCGTAAAGAGGCGGGCGGCAGCATCGCATATCACGGAGGGGGGCGTGTGCTTGCTTGCGCCCCTCCCTGGTCGGTGGTGGTTGCGTGATAGGGAAGGCAAAAGTTGATGGGTGGGAATTGGAAACAACTAAATTAGGGAGAAAAATGGGGAAAAAGAAAAAAAAAAGAAAATGCCGTTCTCTGTACATTACTATGATCATAATGTACGTCATAACAACCCTGACATCCCAAAATATGCACAGAAGTACAAGGGCAGTGACAGGTGCACCATTTGGAACACTCATTCATCCATTCATTCATTTGATGAAATCCTACAAGGGTCGCAGAAGGGCTGGAGCCTATCTTAGCTGACACTGGGCGAAGGTGGGGTACACCCTGAATAGCTCGCCAGACCACCACAGGGCAACTCACACATAAGTTCACACTCACACTGTTTGGAACAGCCTAATGTGCACGTCTTTGGACTGTGGGAGGAAACATGCCAACTCCACACTGAAACGCCCTCGCTGAGACGAGGACACGCACCTAGGACCTTCATGCCGTGAGACGCAAGTGCTAACCACTGTGTCATCGTGCCGCCATGCCATTTCAAACAGGCGTATTTACTGTCATGTGTAAAATGTGCAACTGAGGTCAGACAACAGAACAACATGACATGACATTTGGGCGGGGGCTCACATACATGAGCTCAAACAATGCCAGGATTGGCTACTGTCACTGAGAGTGACAGGCGATTACTGGAGCAATGCCATCCCGCTATCTGAGAGAGCCCCAAATTTAGCTCCACTGGTTCCTCGTTATGAATGACTGTAACATCATCATGTAGAGTTCCACTTGCAATCCACTGATTATAGGGATTTCTAGGATTATATATAACCGCTTGTCTGCTGTGCCAGTCGAGAGCCTAAGGGTTCAGTTTGTTTTAATATGTATGAACTCATAAAGTAGAAATGTGGACACTGACCCTGCTTCTAACCCTAACACAAGTCATGAAAATCCTCAAGCCTGGGACTACTTTGAGAAAATAACTCTCTCAAAGGGGCATTTGCTGTTTTCCTCTGCTGGGAAAATAGCTTATTGATGGAGGCTTTGCAATTTGTTCCTTGTGTAACCGATTTTCCAGAAGAGGGTATGAGGAGGTTGTTTTGCAGACCTTTCCTAAATGGTTTTTTTTTTTCGGGAACTGAGAGCGAAAGAAATTTTTTTGGGAGCGAGGACTTCACAGGCATCGTGAATCGTACTGTAGTTTCATGTTTCTTGTTGTTGAATACGGTATAAAATTAAAGCCACTGATGTCCCGAGACCGGTGCACATCGTTAAAGCAATCTTGGTGTGTTTTCTGCATAAGAGGCGATTTTATAAACATCTATTTCTTGTTTTATAGAGCGCTGAAAGAGACTACCAGCACAAACATGCAAATCTCTTCTGAATTCCCCTCAATGCTAAAATATGCCACGATGAATGAAATATTCATGACTGCATCATTAAAATTAAGCAATGTTTGCTTTCCTGATTAGAACCTAGTTGCGACTTTAGATCTGGTAGGAAAGGGAGCGAATTCAATGCTAAGCATCTCTGATGGGTTTTGTTAATAAAGCATGAAAGACGTGAATGCTTTTCAGTCTGCCGTCGCTCAGTAAAAGCCAGGCTCTGCATGTTAATATCAGCAATTAATCAAATGTAGCATCTCACCGCCTTGCAACAATTAACTACACAATTAAAAGAAATCTGGCTCAATAGAGTCAAGCAATATGCCTTCTCATTTGAGTCGAATGCCACTCAACAGTGCTGAATGAACTCAAACCGTGCGTATTCACACTGTTTATGTATTCGAGTGATTTGAACACGTTTTAGGAGCACAATGTCTTAATTATAAACAGAAAATATTTACATACTACATATTAGGAATAAGGGGCGGCACGGTGGCGCAGTGGTTAGCACGTCTGCCTCACAGCAAGAAGGTCCTGGGTTTGATTCCCAGCCTCTGTGTTTCTGTGTGGAGTTTGCATGTTGTCTCCATGCTTGCGTGGGCTTTTTCCGGGTACTCCGGTTTCCTCCAACAGTCCAAAAACATGCACAGTAGGCTAACTGGCTGTTCCAAATCACCCCTAGGTGTGAGTGTGAATGGTTGTGTGAGTGTTGGCCCTGCGATGGCGTGGCGAGCTGTTCCGGGTGTACCCCGCCTTCGCCCAGAGTTGGCTGAGATGGGCGCCAGCCTCCCTATGACCATAATTATGATTAAGCGGCTTAGAAATTAAATCAGTGAATGAATATTAGGAATAAGCAATCAACCGAATGTGCAAAACAGTGACAATTTCAGCACACAGACTCCAAGAGCAAGCTTTCTAAAATATCTTGTATCCCAAAACTTTCACACACACACACACACACACACACACACACACAAACAGGCCAGGTCCATATACTTCAGCCTGCGGTAATAACCATCTCTACAACTGTCACCCCGAACACCAGTGGCCTCTATTACTGATCTCACAAGAACACAAGCATCTGATCCAGGCCAGCTGAGCAAATACATAACTACTAAGATAAACACTGTGGACTTCCAGTACTCAGTATAAGCATCCACTCATGACCCAGTGACAGTGATTTAGTTGTAAACATGCAATCTAAATCTAAAGTGGGAGTGACATCTCACATTCCCTCTGAAAGCCACATGTGTTGGAACTCTGGTGGATTGCAAATATAATAAATAAGAGCACTCGGAGAGCACAAACCTCCGCCAAGGCGTAAATATAACAGAATACACAGCACCCTCTGCTTGCCCACTTCCAAACAATTATCCCACCGGGTGTAAGATAGGGTTACATCCCGATGCCAACTCAGTTTCACCTGCTCTACCTGTGCTTTCTGTGTTTTCTCAGGGTTCTCCGGTTTCCTCCCACGTCCTAACGCCTTGCTGGATTGGTGACCCTAAACCACGAATATCCAACCCTGTTCCTGGAGAGCTACCTTCCCGAAGACTTTGGCTCCAACCCTAATTATGCGAGGCTGTGTCCCTCTCCCATTGCCTTTTGGTTACATTCACGGTTAAGTATATTTATAATAAAATGATATATGGTATAAAACAAGCCTACCTTTTGGTCATTTCATTTCATGATATCAATAAAAATTTATAAATAATAATTAGGCCCTGCGATGGCCTGGCGAGCTGTCCAGGGTGTACTCTGCCCTCGCCCAGAGTCGGCTGAGAGGGTCGCCAGCCTCCTCTCGACCCTATAAAATGAATGAATGAATAATAATAATAATAAATAATATCAAAGATCTGTGGTGTACATATAAAAAGCCAGTGGAGGGATAAAGGTTGCGTCTGACTGTTGTTATAAATGACAGCAGTTGTGTTTAACAGGAGACATGAAACTTATGCCTCCTGAACGCCTCCCTGGTGTGCTGTTTCGGTCATGTCCAACCGGGAGGAGACCCCGGGGTCGACCCAGAACACACTGGAGGGATTATGTCTCTCGGCTGGCCTCGGCGTCCCCCTGGAAAACTGGAGAAAGTGGCTGGAGAGAGGGACGATTGGACCTCACTGCTTAGGCTGCTGCCCCCACGGCCCGACCCCGGAACAAGCGGAAGACGATGATGATGAGGATGATGACGATGATGACAAGGAGACACTAAACAAAATTTAATTTGTTAATAGAAAAAAAAAAAAATGGACATAAATTATACACTTATGCAGGGTGGTGCGAAATGCATTCTGGGACACTAGATGGTCCTAAGTGTACAGATGTCACCACCCATTGCATCCCTGGTTACAATTCAAGAAGCGAGAACACACCCGGGTATTTGTACTGTACTTGGCCGGATGTGAAGTTCGAATTGGAACAGTACTCAGGTTATGAAAGATGATGTTCCGCAAGTCTGCAAGGACGCAAATACAGACAAGTGCGCACTTTGATCAACTAAAAGAGGTGTGCTAGGTTTTGGTTGGAGATGAAAACCTGCAGGAAGGTAGCGCTCTCCAAAAGCAGGGTTGGACACCACTGTACCTCGGTGTGTGTGTGTGTGTGTGTGTGTGTGTGTGTGGTTCGCTCTAACAGAGCAGGAACTCCCTCACCTGCATGCAGTTCTAATGTGGAGTTTTCCTGGGATAAATCTTTACTGAACGACCTTTCAATAAACAGAGGATTTAAAATGACTCTATTTTATCTTTACAGCCAAGGCCGTTGGTAAGAGCATTTACATTTACAGCATTTGGCAGACGCTCTTATCCAGAGCAACTTACAATGATCATTTTATACAACTGAGCAAATGAGGGTTAAGGGCCTCGCTCAAGGGCCCAACAGTGGTGACAGTGGGGATTGAACCGCTGACCTTCGGATCAGTAACCCATCACCTTAACCACTACGCCACCACTGCCGAGAGCAGTGAGCAAGAGCAAGCTGAAAGGGCTTTTGTACCTGACTGATTGATGCGGTTTGCGGTTTTTAATAATTAGTACTATAATTTAGGGGGATATAAAATAAAGGACAGTTTCCTCAGGGAGAGAAAATGAGGTCACTGTTCTGACCAAATATGGATTTTGTGCTGACACACGTTAATCCTTAGCTTGAGCAAGACGTCGACGCAGTATACAGCAGCGTACTTCTCATCTGCCTCTCAAACATTTCTTGTTTCCTTGTTGCATTTTAGAAAGCTGGAAATATTGACTTTTAACTGTCTATAATCTCAGAATGAAGGAAAAAACTCTTATAAGCTGTGAAGGATATCAGAAAGGTGGACATATAGTACATATCTACTGTGCAAGGCCCACTTATAGGTCATTATTATTACTCTTATGAATCTGGATTTATTATAATCCGATACTATACAGAGAGAAGGAGAGGAAGGGTGAGAGAGAGAGAGAGAGAGAGGGAGAGAGAGAGAGAGAGAGAGAGAGAGAGAGAAAGACACATCTTCCTATTCAAACAATCAGCAGTCAGATAGCAGCAGTAATGGACTATCTGATTGAGGACTTTGATTATCATCTCATAACGACCCATAAATTGGTTTTATTTGAACAATGATGACTAAAAAAGAGCAATGAGCGATATTAAGGGATGATAAACAGATTTCACATTTTCTGCCAAAGCAATGCGACGGAAACGGCGCATCCTTTTCCTGATCAAATCCGCAGAAACGGAGATCAAAACAAGGCGATAAAAAATGCATTGCCTCTGGTGCTGTCTGGGCCTGGATGTGTTCTGTATCCTTCTTTGTGTGTGTGTGTGTGTGTGTGTGTGTGTGAGAGAGAGAGAGAGAGAGAGAGAGAGAGAGAGAGATGAACAGTAGTGTATGCTTTGAGGCTAGATGTAATATTTTTGATCAGACGTGTTTGTATGTAGGAAAGTGTCTCAGTGCTCTCACACCTACAGTGTAATGATCAGACAGAATAATGATCATCTTGTTTCATTAAAGCCTTCCATGTCAACGAGGTTTTATGGGATTAGTGCCCTGGATTAGGCCTGCTGTGTTTGTGGATCTGCACTCGTTTGCACTATTCAGCTAATTAAAAAGCACAGAAGCAGGTGAGACCAACAGCAACTTCTTCGTTGGAAAAGCGTCGATTACTCTAACCATCAGAACGTTATATCCTTTAGCGCTGGCTTCTCCACATGCACTGCATATAAATGTGGGTGTGTGTGTGTGTGTGTGTGTATGTGTGAGAGATAAAAATAAGGAAATGGTCATGATAAATAGTCATAAAATAAAGTATTTCATGATAAAACATATATATTTTTTTTCTTTTCAGGAATAGACAGTGTCGCTAACGGCCATTTTTTCAGTCTACATTAAATTTACGAAATACAATAAAATACAGAATTAAAGTATTAGATAGTAAAAATGTATTTTTATTTTCATTTATAAGGGTTTTTTTCCCCAACCAAATAGCAATTTAATAGACTACAGGCCTTCAGCTAACCAGCTAGCTCTGTGCTAACCAGATCCCCAGGAAAAGCAACAAAATATAAAATTGTCCTTTTATAGTAAGAATATTTTAGAATTTGACAGAGTAGAAAAATTTCTACAACTAAAATATTTTACAGTAAGATTTTTTTTCCCCCTTTCAAACATAACGTCTTTATTGGGCTTCTAAAGAAACATCGCGTCAGCTCATCAGCTAGCTCCTCTATTTTATGGTAAAGACACACAAACAAACACACGCACCCTTGAATGTCAGTATGGCTCGCCATCACGTTTTTATAGAAGTGAATGGTGAAAGAAATGCATCTGACTGGGTTTAAAAGTCTTACATGGAGTGGAAAAGAGGGCGAGGCAGAAAACACGGGGTTTTGATATTTCGTGTTTTTACACTAAGTGCTGAGAGGTAATGACACTAAAATAGCAGCTATTTTCAAGTGTGCACGTCAGACCGAAGGGAAGAAATAAGATGAGAGTGACAGTGAGAATAAGAGAGAGAGAAAGAGAGAGAAGAGAAAGTTTCTTTTTGGAAGAACAAAAAAAAAAAATGACACCAGGTTTAAAGAGTGTGATGAAGGAACACGGGTATCACTTGAGTTCAGTCAAGTAGAGCTGCCGGAAGAGTTTGGTACAATTCCATTCAGTGACCTATACTGGCAGTAGTGCCTGATTGGTTAACGTTTGGGTTTAAGGTTTGGGATTGGGTTACTGGTCAGAAGGTTGCGGGTTCAGGACCCAGTACCACCAATCTGTCACTGTTGACTTAATTGCTCAGCTGTATAAATGAGATCAAATGTAAGGAGCTCTGGGTAACGGCGTCTGCAAAATGCCATAAATGTAAATGTATAGCAAAATAATCAGCAGAAGCCAATGCAGGCAATCAAGTGCATCCCTGTTATCTCTTGGCAGAACTAAATAATTCTTCTCTCTCTTTTCTCTTCTTGAAGTTTGTTTGAAAACATCATGTTCCCCCCGTGATCTATTTTTATTACTCTCAGGTTACATGGAGTGCAAAGCATGCAAGCACCACTGACCGAACGGTTGCTATAGAAACGATAACAGATTCGAATGAGTGCATTAATGTGAACCTGAGATTTATGTTACTCTCAGAGCCGCCGGTTTAGAGAATAAATCGACAGCTTCTGATCCGAGAAATCAACAGCTCTGCAGTATAAGTTATTACACAGTCTACACTTCTAAATGTACGGAGGTAAACAGTATGTGTGCAAATAAAATTAACACATGAAGGGGGGGTTAGTCCGGAGAGGGGGGTGGGGGGATACGGCGGTGTAGTGGTTAGAATGTCCGCCTCACAGCAAGAAGGTCCTGGGTTTGATTTCTGTGCTCGGGATGTTTCTGTGCGGAGTTTGCTTTTTCTCCGCGGGTTTCCTCCTGGTACTCCGGTTTTCTTCCAACAGTCCAAAAACATGCACAGTAGGCTTATTGGCTGTTTCAAATCACTCCTAGGTGTGAGTGTGAATGGTTGTATGTTTGTGTTGGCCCTGCAGTGGTCTGGCGAGCTGTTCAGGGTGTACCCTGCCCTCGCGCAGAGTCGGCTGAGATGGGCGCCAGCCTCTCTGTGTCCCTAATTAGGATTAAGCGGCTTAGAAAATTAAAGAATGAACAGAGGGGTGAATCGATTAACTTATCGTGCTGGAAATAATCGAAGTATTGCTTTTCAGTAAATGTGTCCGACTTAAACAATCCACAAGGGAGTCTTAATTAGCAGTAGTGCAGTAATGCAGGATTCTTCATGAAGTTGGCTACCATTCAGGTACCATGCATGTCTTGGGGACATAAATACATAAACAAGTGATAATGTAACTGTTCCCTGTGATCATGGACATGGTGGATATAAAGCCCTTTTCCATCCAGGCAATTTGGGGCCAATTGAGACCAGTTCTTCTTGTTTCAGCACCTGAATAAGGAACAGCGCCAATATTTCACTGCTCTAGAACCAAGAACCGCTTATACCAGGGTCTTGGGATGGGATTATCACTACCAAAAAGACTAACTAAACTCTGTGCAACTACCATTAAAAAAAAGGGCTAGTGTAGCATTTAATCTCCCTAATGCAAAAAGGAAAAGGGGACAATCTTCTCTGCCATTGTTGTTGTGCTTGGCTCAGCTTCAAATTCTCATCTTGACCATTTTCTCAGCCCCACTCTCTGCTCCTGTGACAGTCTCAGACCCTGCCCTAGCCCATGTGACAGTCTCAGACCCTGTTCCTGCCCCTGTGAAAGATTTGAGCACTGCTATTGCCCTTATGTCACCCTGAGTCCAGATCCCCGTCAGTCTCCCTGCCTCCCGCTCTGTGCCAGTCCCTGCCCTTGATTCAGGAACTCTTTCAGGCTGTGGTCTGATCTCAAGTTCAGCTCGCCTATAGGCCATGATGTAAACACAGAGGCACACACTTCCTCTGGAAACATGTCTTCCTGAGCCAACAACTCAGCTTGTATCTTAAGAGATTAAGGACAGCATCAATACTAATATCTGTAAATGCTCTGTGCAGTCGGATATATGATCCTATGTGCCGTAGGGCTGACAGCAATCCGGACATATTTCAGGATTAACAATGGCAATCAGAGCAAAGCAGACTGCGAAGTGTGCTCTGATAACGACAATGTTACATTATAAAACATTTTTATGGTGTTTAAACGCCATCTGTAATAGAGACCCGAGTGCTCTGATCAGTATCACAGAGCACGGTCATTAAAACTCAGTGCAAAGAGCTGTGAACTGCATGCAGACAGAGGACGCAGAGAAAAATGTAACCAATGAGAGAGAGAGAGAAAGTAGTTCACTTGTGCAAGCACTGAGACACGCTGATCCTGAGGGAAGAAGGAGTTTGCGGCACTGCACGCTCGCTTTTAATCATCACTGATACTGATTTATTAAAGATACCGATTTAACACTAAAAGTACAGAAACTCAAGGAGTGCAGTACAAGCAGCACACGAACGCACTTAATATAAACTAATATTAACCAAAATAATATGTTTGTATGTTTAATACACATTTGGGTCAGTCTCTGAAACTGGTACCACAAAGTGTGACATTCACAACCCCCAAATTTCAACATAATCCAGCTAATTTCCCTCTATACTGACTATAAATTCAGGACCCATTGTTACAGTGAGAGAACTCCTTCATGGACAGAACTGCACCTTTATTAGTAACAAACAGGAATAAATCCGTATGGACACCAAATTCATCTTCTGATTCATTAACGTACCGACCCACGTTCATTCCATTTGTTTTTGGTGAATAAATTAATTAGCGCTCGACGTGTGAAGTAAATACGCTTCGAAACTCGATTGTACAGAGAACGTCGTAACATGGAACCCTCACCCCTCACAGCAGAAATGGGTCGGTTCCGTATGTAGTTGGCGTGGACACCACTGGATATGCATGGAACCGATTCTCAGTCCACGAAGTAAGAAAAACAGGAATTTCTTCTTTATTGCAAGCCCTATTATTAACAATATGAGTTGATACTCCGGAGAAACATTCATTCATTCATTCATTTTCTGAATCGCTTAATCCTAATTAGGGTCGCGGGGAGGCTGGTGCCCATCTCAGCCGACTCTGGGTAAGGCCAGAGTATACTCCGGACAGCTCGCCAGGCCATCGCAGGGCAGAAACACGCTGACAGCAATCCAGTGGCCTACTCTTTACGAATGACAGCAATGGTTCTTTTACATTCCTCTCACCACAGACAGTGAGAGACATGGCTGGCCTTTGATAACCCAGTTAGCTGCACTGGGGCGACAGCAGGGACAACTCAGTGATAGTGGGGCTTGAACACCTGACCTTCAAATCAGTAATCCAGTACCCTACCACCGGGCCACCACTGCTCCTGGCATAAATTATAAGAGAAAAAAAAGCCACAATTTTCATCCATTTATTGCAACCAATATTAGGTCAGAATGTGAATCATCAAATTTGACCTAGTTTCAGAGAATGATCCATTTGAGTATCTAGAAACTTCCAGTGTGTACTACACTGGAATGGCGCAACCTGATTGGTTCACTTTCTCGGGATAATGGACATTATTCACCTCGCAAACTGAGTATAATTCTAGAATTAAATGGTGAGGAAAAAACTCACAGTTTGGGGAACAAGCCTTTATATTATGGCTGCGTTGAGGCTTGAGCCCTTCTCCAGGTGAAGACAGGGCCAACCAGCGCATGTTAAAATGTAGCAATAAAACGAGATAAAACTCTTGTTTAGGTTTCCGTTTCAGACGTTCACGTTTGGTTTCCTATAGCAGACATTTACTTCAGGCTCGGCGGATGTTGCTGAATTGAATAGTCCCCTCGATGATCTGTCTTTGGGCCCTTAGGTTAATAATCGTGATATACAGTAAATACACCATGTACATAATCCAATACTATTAGGGCAGATATTAACCAGATATTAATTTGATATTACACAATTTGTTTCAACACAATATGATTTACAATGCAATTCAATGCGGTACGAATAGTTTTATTTCATTACTTTGGCTGCTCACACTTGTTTTTTCCTCTCTAACAAGATATTTCTTTTTACCAGGTTGATTTTATGTTACAGCTTTTCACTTACTTCAAGCATTTCAGCCCTTAATTATCCTAATAATGTAAATGATACTTTCCTTTGAACAGATAATTATTTATAACTATTATTATTTTAAGTTATATATCCTTTATTTCATTACTTCGTTTTGTTTTTGAAAGCTGAGGTCTCGCAGTGTAAGTAATATCAGGATTGATAATAAAGCACAGTGCAATGTGCTGTAACTCCTGCCAGCAGGCGGTTGTGTTTTACACTTAAATTACATCAGGTAGGTAGTTAGCAGGTAAGCTAACTCAGCAGAGTGCAGAAAGCAGTAACGCGGTTATTGTATGAGAATAAAAAAAAGAAACAGAAACATTACCTTTCACAAACATGGATTGCAAATGTAGCTGCTTTTAAAGTAAAATGGTCATATAAACAGGGACTTTTATTTGGCAATCCTTTATTTTGGAAATGATTAAACAAGTCATATAAACAAATGCGAGCGACTCGGTGGCGTAGTGATTAGCGGAGGCAGCCATCTGACTGGCTGACTGAGTGATGGGCGTTGAGGTGAGGAAAAGAAAACAAGCGCGACATATTTTCCATCCTTACAGGTAATTAAAGGCCAGTAACTAACATTGATTCATATATTCATTTTCTAAAGCATTTAATCCTGATTAGGGTTGCAGGGAGGCTGGAGCCTGTCTCAACCAGATCTCTGTCTCAATCAGCTCGCCAGGCCATTGCAGGGCCAACTCACATACACATAACACCTAGAGGTGATTTGAAACAGCCAATTAGCCTACTGCGATTGTTTTTGGATGTCAAAGGAAACTGGAGTACCCGGAGGAAACCCTCGCAAGCACCCTCGCAAGCAAACTCCACACAGAAACACCCGAGCCTGGGAATCGACCCCAGAACCTTTTTTACCGTGAGGTGGACGTGCTAACCACTGCGCCACCGTGCCGCCCCCAGTTACTAACAAAATGATTCCAATGCACATAACTTAAATATAAAATAGCAAAATTTATGGTTTTATGTAGGCGATCGCTACAGTGTTTAGTTTGAATGTTCTCTCTGTGCTTGGGTTTCCTCTGGGTACACCGGTTTCCTCCAATAGTCCAAGGACAGACACATTAAGCCAATTGCCTGTTCCAAATTGCCCAAGGTGTGAGTGTGAATGGTTGTGTGTGTGTTGTGATTGATTGGTGAGCTGTTCAGGGTGTACCCCACCTTCACCCAGAGTCGCCTGACAAAGGCTCCAGCCTCCCGACAACCCTGGTAAGATTAAGTGGCTTGCAAAAATGATTAAATAAACAATAGCATTATGTGAATTCATTCTTACAGGTGGAAGAGAGTTGAGCTCGTTTATTGATGGTTAATGAAAAGACGAGCATAAATAACTAAAAAGTCCCACTTCCTGTCCTGAACTTCGTTAACAAGGTGCCAACACAGGTTCGTATTTTATAGAAAGATGAATCCCACCCTGCTGTTTTTCAGTCTCTGAGTAAATACTGGAGTGTATTTGCATTGCGTTGCGTCCCACAAGCTGCGTCTTTATTGCCTGTGTTGTTTTCCTTCGAATCAAAGCTGCAAAGCTCTGAAGGCCCTGAAAGCTCACGACGTGCTGATGATGAAAAAGAAAATAGATGGTATTTTCTGTCGGAAGGCAAACAATCAGGGTTTTAATCAGACTTTTTCACCATATTTGCTGAATCATTTATTTGCTTTAATTTCTTTGGTCATGTTTGTTTATCCGCTTGAAGGAAACTGATGATGGCGTGTAATTATTGACTCTTTACTAACAAATTAAATTCTTATTTTTTTAATTGCTTTCCCAACATGCTTTTGAGCTGATAGCTCGGTGCTAGCAAATGTGAACTTGTGTATAAGGAATCGCACTTGATTTAATTCACAGGTTTATTCCAGTCACGTTCAGTATAAACTGAAATACACTTATTTCACAAGAAATCAATCCAATACAAAATCCATAAATGAAGATAAATATAACTTGCTGTTCTTCCACTAAATAAAGAAATAAAGATAACAACGGCGGGATGGTGGCGTAGTGGTTAGCATCACTTCCTCACAGAAAAAAAAGGTTCTGGGTTTGAGCCTCGGGCTTGGCGAGGGTGTTCCTGTGTGGAGTTTGCATGTTCTCCCCGTGCTTGTGTGGGTTTCCTCCAAGTACTCCGGTTTCCTCCCACAGACCAAAGACATGCAGCTAAAGCTAACAGGCTGTTCTAAATTGCCCCTGGGTGTCAGTGTGAGTGTGTGTTGTTCCTGCGATGGATCGGCGAGCTGTTCGGGGTGTAGCCCGCCTTCACCCAGAGTCGGCTGGCTGAGATAGACTTCAGTCTCCTCGCGACCCTGGTAGGATAAAGTGGTATAGCGAATGAATTACAAAAGATAAAAGTAATGGCATCATTTTAAAGGATGAAGAGGTAAACCAGATGTCTGTGATAGACAATGTGCTGCAATGGTGGTGCTCTACCGCCCATTAGTTGTCATTTATTCCTTTTAAGCCTTCTATAAGTCTTTCCTTTTATGGATTTTTGTAGGCGTGGCTAAATATATAAATCAGCAGTGCAAAAAATGTGCTTGGTATTATGAGTGACTGGAATATATCCCCATTTAGAGAATCAGCGTTACCTTCCTGCAACGGTTTGTAAACCTGGTGAGAATTTTGACATCGGTTTAGTCAAAGAAGTGATTTACACACTAACTCACGAGGCCCAGTGCATGAAAAATGTTCTCATAAATGTGGAAAGATAAAGAACACAGGAACACAATTAGAAACATTGATTTAAAATAAAATAAAAATGTAACTAGGGGAATAAATGAATACAAAGATATCATGTCACTGAGAGGAGAAGAAATGAAGTGTTCATGTTAGTGGAACAGAATCAGAAATTCAGCGCGTGCACACACACACACACACACACACACACACACACACACACACACATAGAGAGAGAG
>JAQMYF010000027.1:15028367-15039137 GCA_030014195.1 Neosilurus mollespiculum
AGAGGGTACTGCCCCAGTGACATGCCAATATACCCCTAAAGGTACAATTGTTTACTATTTTCTGAGAGTGTGCAGTGGTATGAATAAGTGTAGCATGTTGCCATCTGCTTTATTCAGGCGTACATGGTGTTGCCTTGTTAATTAGTGCCACATAACTGTGTTTTATGCCAATTATAGTGTAGGAGCATTATATATAAATGGCAAGTGGTGTTGGGTGGCCTTGATCCAGGTTTTTCTGTAATCTTTGCTTGTGTTTTATGCTGCTGCTTAAATCAGTAATTTCTGGCCTTGTAGTTTCTTTAATTGTGTCTCTGTTCTCTTGGTGGCTCCTGTTTCTTAGATTGATTTTCTTGCTTTCGGAGATGCCTTCATGGATTTTCTCTCCTTTGAAGGCTTTCTTTGCATGGAATGCTGCTGGTAGGTTCATTTCTTTGCAATGTAAATTGATCATGAGGTATATAGTAAACAGATGTTTTGCTTTAGATAATCACCAGTGGTATCAGACATCCCACTGCAAATAGATGCCATGTGACTGGTATGTAACATACTTTTTATTTTATCCTCCTATCTCTTGGTTATTAATCTGTTGTTTCATGTACCATAGGGGCTGCTAGTTTGCCCCACTACAAGGTCACTTCTGTTTTGCCTCTAATGGACCCTGTTTCTCACTGTTTTGCCTCTAATGAACCCCATTTCTAAATGTTTTGCCTCTAATCAACTCAATTTCTAAATGTTTTGCCTCTAATGGACCTTGTTTCACTTTCAATATGCATAGCTGCTCTGCACCCTAAGAGTCGGGGAGTTGCATACATTTTCATTTATGTAAAAAATACAAAATACTGGGGCTTGAACCGCCATCCTTCTGATCAATAACACAGAGCATTAACCACTGAGCTTCCACTGCCCCTGCATACTCTGGTAATAAGCTAGCCTGGTTTAGTTGATTGCAATATTACTTTGTGATGACCAGATGGCTGAATCTGGGATTTTAACCCATCACCTAACATTGTTATCATTCATTCATTCATTTTAGAAGACGCCTAATCCTAATTAGGGTTGCGGGAGGCTGACACCTATCTCAGCTGACTCTGGGTAAAGGTGGGGTACACCCTGAACAGCTCGCCAGACCATTGCAGGGCCAACACATATATACAACCCTTCACATTCACACTCACACCTAGGGGCGATTCGGAAAAGCCAGTTAGCCTCATGTGCATGTCTTTGGACTGTAGGAGGAAACCAGAGTATCTGTAGGAAACCCATGCAAGCACGGTGAGAACATGCAAACTACACACAGAATTGCCGAGCACGGGAATCGAACCCAGGACTTCTTGTTGTGAGGCGGACATACTAATCACTACGCCACCGTGCCGCCTAACTAACATTGAAAACATTGTCTACTAATTTAGCAATCTTCAGTAAGCATGACACGGTGGTATCATCATGCACCTGCTGCTACCAAGGCATCACTTTGGTATGGTATGCATGTACCTATAGATGTACCCCAGATGACTGCTACAGATGCTTCTTATTTGGACCCTGCCCTGGCTAGATAAGAAGGTCCTAAGAAATGATTGATGTACAATGATGGTAGGTAATATGTTTACAGTACTGCATTGCCTTGATGGAAGATCTCAGCATATGCTATACATTATTGGAGTTTATTTTGTTCCAATAAAATGGATATCCTTTTAGTCCATTTATAGCAACTCTTATGATCTCATGGGTGTACCTATAAATGCCATACCTTGTATTAGTTACTGTCCTGCCAGTGAAGCATACTAACAGGGATAGGAAAATGCAGTTTCAAGGTTTTGTTGTTTTTGTGAATGCAGTACTCCAGAGATATTCTCTGCACCCAAAAACAAAGGCATGTGACTACTCAGTTTCTGAAGATGTAGTATACGTTTCATCCTTCGTCAAATGAAGGCAGAAGAGTTTTATGGAAATGAGGAATCCTGCCACAGGGGATTTGTACCGAACAAGGCACTATATACAGTCAATCTATATTTGTTATTCATCATCTTTTTTTTTTTTTTTTTTAGTTATAGTTTCGATGTGTTTTTTCTTTTTCTCATTCCTGCCCTTCAGCTCTTTTCATGATTTATATTGCATCCTGAAATTCACTCCTGCCAGGTTATATCTGCACTCCTTCTGCACCAGCTGAAAAGCTGTGCAGTGATGATGACTCACTAAGGTACCTCAGATTTACAAGTTTCAGGCACTTTTATGCTGCAGATAATATTCAAAAAGACACGCAGTCTAATGCAAGACTGAATGCTACACCTCTTTATCCTTACATCATAAATCTGAGCTGAAGCATCAAAAGAAGCCTCATCTCTAAACCCTCATCGTTCCCTTCGATTAGGGTGACATGGGTTTTCACACAGCAAATAAGAAATAAAGAGCTGACAAACCTTGAACTTATTCTTGTACTGCCACTGCCATCTGCTGAACATCACGTATTCCAACAGGAGGATCCATAGCACTATAATATCACCATGTAATACAGACAGTTAATGAGCAATTAATAAATCAGGATTAATTGAATATTTTATTATTTATTTTATTTTATTATTTTCCAGTCTTGAAAGGGAAATTTAGTCTTTGCATTTAACCCATCCAAAGCCCACACACAAACATTGAGCATCCACACAGGAGCAGTGGGCAGGGCCCAGACAGCAGTTGGGGTTAGGTGCCTTGCTTAAGAGCACTTCAGCTATGAAGGTGGAGAAAGAAAAGGGGGCCCTCCTGCCACCACACATTTTTCCTGGCGGTCCAGGAATCCAACCATCTTTTGGTCCCAAACCAGCTTCTCTAACCATTAGGCCATGGCTGTTGCGATATATGTAAACAAAAGACATTTTTTGTGTGAGCAAAAACAACCACTTACACAAAAATGACATTGATTAAGTCTTGGGCATGATTCCGACAATACAAGCACAAAAGACATGAATGAAATGATCTCTGGTCTTTAAATTTGTGCTGCAAGACTCCAATTTGTATGTACAGAAACACGATAGCAGCACACTCTCTCTCTCTCTCACACACACACCTTGACTAATTCCTCTGAAGGAGAAAAGTCTATAGATTGCCAATTAGAATAATTAGAAATAATAGAATATTATTTCATCCAAACACCTGATGGCTTTGCTGTAAGCACTGCGCTTTGCAAGGAAATGCCAGTTGATAAAATTGTAAAATAAACATCTCTTCTTTACATCATACACTGTCAGTACATTGATATGCACATTAGTATTTCACTATTATTGAGGTCATGCTAACCCCATTTTTCATGTTGGATATTCAAAATTTAGTATTTTCCGATTAACACGTATGATATGACGACAGTGGTTAGTGCGTCTGCCTCACAGCAAGAAGACCCGGGTTTGATTCCCATGCTCAGGTGTTTCTATGTGGAGTTTGTATATTCTCCATGTTCTCATGTGCTTGTGTGAGTTTCCTCCGGGTACTCCGGTTTCCTCCCATGGTCCAAAAACATGCACAGTAGGCTAATTGGCTGTTCCAAGTTGCCCCTAGGTATGAGTATGAGTGTGAATGGTTGTATATGTGTTGGCCCTGCAGTGGTCTGGCGAGCTGTTCAGGGTGTACCTCACCTTTGCCCAGAGTCGGCTGAGATGGGCGCCAGCCTCCCCGCGACCCTAAATACGATTAAGCGGCTTAGAAAATGAATGGATGAGCTGCTATCCAATTCCTTAACAAGAGACTGGGTGGGATTCTAAAAATTGTACTGCAGCCATCCACTAGATGGCCTCAGAGACATTCTGGCTTCAGTTTAAAACTTTTCTCATAACATCCACATGGTGCACATGAAATAAAATGTAGGCAACGGTGGTCAGGTTGACCTAACCTGTTAAGAAAAGCATGTCTCAGAACAGGAAGCACCTCCTGCATAGCCTTAATATATTAGTGTCAGGTTGAAGGAGCAGACAGCAACTGTGCCAAAGAAGCAGAGAGAGCTGGCAAGCTGCGGATTAAATAAAGCTGCTCTGTGCCACTCTAATGGCTTTTCACACCATGGCTAAATGCAGTATTACTGCTATGTCAGGCATGCTTGGTTAAATTACTCTTTCTTTGATACCCTTTCATGATAAAGCCATCAGATTCATTCTCCAGTTTGAATTCTACAGCATGAGTAAAAACATGTGCTTTAAATATTATCAAGACAAATAATGCAAAACTATGAGCCATATTTACACCCCTTCACACATTTTTTAATGTACTCATTGATGATGTAGAATTAACCCTAAGTTACAAATAAATTATTTCTTCATAGTGTTTAACATGTACACCTCACAGCAAAAAGGTCATGGGTTCAAGCCCCATGTGCAGTGAGGCTGCTTGTGTGTGGAGTTATTGTGTGGGTTTCCTATGGGTTCTCTGGTTTCCTCCCACAGTCCAAAGATATGCACATTAGGCAAATTGGTTCATTATTATTGGTTCATTCAAAAGTTCAAATTGCTATAGAGTGATTTTAATTAGTGCAAACAAAATGACCTACATATCACCCCCCCGCCAAAAAAAAAAAAAATAATTTCCTTTTAATTTCCTTTTACACACACAAAGTAAAGTTTACAGCTGATTTTCTCCAAACCTGATTTTCTGTTAAGATGATGATACCTTGCCCTGCGATGGCCTGGCGAGCTGTCCAGGGTGTACTCTGCCCTCGCCCAGAGTCGGCTGAGATGGGCGCCAGCCTCCCCGCGGCCCTAATTAGGATTAAGCGCTTCAGAAAATGAATGAATGAATGAAAAATAAACCTAAGAGTAGTTAACATGTAAAATTGGCAGGTAAATCTCCTATGATTCATTTCTTGACGCCATTAAATTGGAGAGTCAGCTCTCACGAAAAGGTGGAGGCTTGTAATTCTGACATCGCAGTGGTGTTTGAGTGCGCTTACCTCGTGATTATGATATTTCCGAAGGGACTTGAAGGCGGCAATAAATCATACGGTCGTCACTGTATGAACTTGGATTCACATTCATCTTTTATAGTCTCGCTTTCCTGAACTTGATATTTAACAATAAGAAAGCTTGACACGGGTGTTGGGGGGGAAAGGGGGCAAATTGTGTTGTAAGTTTTGAAGGAAACCCTGCTGTAGTGATGAGGAGACTGAAATACGAGACAGGAAAAAAAAAAAAAGGACGCGTGCTGTAAATCAGTATGGATGAAAATTGGCTGAATGAAATGCTGTGTACGTTGGTATCTCTGAGTCATGTGTACGGAGGGGAGCAGATTACACAGGCAGTAAAATATCAACACCATCCACAGGCTGTAATATCACGTCTCTGATAATTACCGGGTTGAGCACCATATTAGCCCAATCAGAGCAAGCTGTCTTACCCTCTCACACTGAAATAGAGTGTGCGCGAGAAGCAGATGGAGGAACTGTCTGTTCCGTTACGACAAACACGAAGGAGTAGAGATGCAGGGCTTAAGTAAGGAACGTATCTCTTGGGAGCAGGCTGTTAAAGGAAAATCACATGACGTGGTGGTGTGAAGCAAAGATTACAATTATGATGTACGACAAATCATGCTTTTTATCCAGTTATGGATCATTTAATTCTGTAGAAAGTGGCGCGGTGGCACTGTGGTTAACACTACCACCTCCCAGTAAGATGGCCCAGGGTTCAAGTTCCAGGATCGTCAGGTGCACTTCTTTGTGGAGTTTGCATGGTTTCCCCTCGCTGGTATAGATTTACCCCTGCTACTCTGGTTTTCCTCCCACAATAAAAAGGCTGTTCCAAATTGTCCCTAAACGTGACTGTGATTGTGAATGGTTGTGTGTGCTGGCCATGTGATGGATTATCATCATTATGATGATGACTAAGATCGTTTCCAGCCTCCCTGCGACCCTAGTAGGCGGCGCCTTTACATTGGATTACACCATGTAATCACCATGTCATGGTTCCTTCATCACTGTTCCAGCAACATTAATGTGGCATTAAAGGAAAACCAGTTTACAACCTGAATGTACTGAATGAGCAGGTTATCATATCAATGGACTTTTTCTTTCCTTTTGGCACGGATATAAAATTGTGACTGTTGAAAATCTTTGGGATGTGCTGGAGAAGACTTTATGGAGTGGTTCGATTTTTCCCTCATCGATTCAAGACGTCTGTGAAAATGAACCCAACAGTGGATGGAAATAAATGTTGTGATGTTGCTTCAGTTTGTTGAAACAATGCCATGGCAGTTACGTGCTGTAATCAAGGTTAAAGGAAGTCCAGCAAAATATTAAAGTGTGTGATTTTTTTACTTTGGCCGCGCAGTATAATTGTGATAAACGGTCATTCCCTCACCAACCGTCTACAGTAAATAAAACATAAATAAAGCCTCCTGACACCGGAAACCCCTTCTATTAATTTTAAATAACATCCAGTCATCATATGAGAGATATCAGCTAGGGAGTGTAGCTGCTAACATGCATAAAAGCCCTGAGGAAAGCGCTATCCGCCCTCTTCTGCATACACGAAGTCGCACAGATGCTCACGATCACCTAGTGTTGGTGTGATTGATGACACAGCAAGACACACGGCCAATTTTTGCTCTCTTAGAATCTAAACCTGTGCAACATTAAAGCGAACGTTTTCGATTCGAGAACCCTGACCAACACCTGGGGACCGATCGGATTCCTGGAATGGGATCTAAACTGGGAGGGGGCAGTGGTGGGCCGGTGGTAGGGTGCTGGATTACTGATCCGAGTTGTCACTGCTGCCCACCAGGTAACCTAACTGGGTTATCAAAGGCCGGCCATGTCTCTGCGTGTCTGTGGTGAGAGGCATGTAAAAGAACCATTGCTGTTGTTGGTAAGGAGTCGGCCATGGAGTTGCCGTCAGCGTGTTCCTGCCTTAATAGGGGTTGCATTCAAAACTGTTCTCGTCCTGAGTATGAGTGAATTTTTTTTTGGCTGAACGTAAAGCAATCATTCCCTCATTCACTCTAAACTGGGAAATTACATGCAATAAAAATAAATAAAGCGATTGCACTTACACACTCAGGAAGTTTACAAAAGTTTCATTTCAAACAGAACAAAAAATAAACAATAAAAGTATCTGAGGATGATTTAAAGCTGGTGAAGAAGTTCGGTGTGATCTGCACTTCAGTGAATCACTCTTGAGGTTGTATGTTCCCAGTGATTCATTATGTTATAAAGCGAGTTGTTTGAGCCTCAGGGAGTAAAAAGTAAACGCCACAGTAAGCGGTGACTCACGGAGCTCCTACGGTTAACACTAGCTTTGCTTTATGTTCTGAAAATGCTGTTTTATCGAGCAGAGTTAAAAAAGAAATAAATAAATAAAAAAAACTTTTTTTTTTATAAATCTGTATTGGTGAAGTTTTACCTCACAGCTGCTCTAACTCTGCACATCTACATCCAGGCGAGCACACAAAGCCGGAATATAAAGCCCTCGCTCTCGGATCCTGAGAGCCCTTCAGCTGAAAATAAACCGAGAGAGTGGGTAATCCAATACACAGCAACAGGAGAACTATGAACACACAGCTGATTGAACTTTGATTGGATCGTGAAAAGGGGAGCTAGAGGTGTTATATGAAGCCGAAATTGCTAATCCCTCCTGAAGAAAAGTTTGTCACACTTCAAATATACCGTTCTGTTCGAGTGTATCTGAGTCTGCGGGGGTCACGCTGAGTAAATATCCCATGACACAGATGTTCAACCTCCTGCAGGGGAAGAAAAAAATAAATAAATCAGAATCAAATTGCCTCAGCACAAGATAGAGCACATAGTCAGAGAGAGCCGGAGCTCAGTTTCCAGGATTCGCTCGAGTCTAATCTCGACCAGAGAGTTTGAAATTAGACAAGAAGGTCACGTGATGGGGAAAATATTAGTTTTTTAGTTTTTTTCCCCTAAACATCTGTAACATTTATTTGATAACAATGGTGTGAATGTGAACAACAAGCAAGAGGAATATATTAGAAAATGTGAAGGAGCAGTGGAGAGAAATTGGATTTGTCTGGCAGTGAGAAAGTGTGTGTGTGTGTGTGTGTGTGTGTGTGTGTGTGTGTGTAAAAGATAAGAATAACACAAAGACTTAATAAATGCCAGCTCAGAAACTATTTCATAACTGAGGATTAAGCACAACAGACTAATGATTGTAGACACACACACACACACACACACACACACACACACACACAGTGCATGCAGTGCAGAAAATCATCCTGATGTTATTAGTGCGCCAAATAGGATGTATTCACTCTCCCATGCTCGCCTGCTTATTGCTTTCCTCCGCCTTGCTCTTTCTCTCACACTTTCCTTTCTACTCTCTCTCTCTCTCTCTGTGCGACTGTCTCTTCCTCTGTCCTGTTCCTTCTCTCTTTTTTTTATTTCCCTCCGCCAGCAATCAAATCAGTCCAATGAAATTTCAATGCCCTTGTTGTATACACGTATACGTACAGCGGGATCTTATATTGTGCCTTCGCTTCTGCTTTGATGGCAAACTGAGAAGCTGCCTGTTCAGATGACACAATACTCAGTATGGAGAGAATATAGATAAGTAAATATCAAACCCTGGGGGGGGGGGATCACAAATAAAGTAAAAACACAATCCTGCGTGCAAGAAGCGAACCAACAGAAATGCTGCAGGATTTCTTTCTTTTAAACAATAACAACAAACAATAATGACAATAGACCATAGGGGTCCAAACGCTCCCACCGAAAAAAAACGTTTCATAATATACCAATGTAGAACAAGCGTAGCAAGTTTCAAAGCCCTGGCTTCAGCGTGCGGCGAGTAAATGTCCAGGAACCTAATATACAGTTTTACCTCTGTGACCTTGAAAAGTAGGTTAAGGTCACTCACACGCACGGTCAGCCTAGCACTCATAGTAGTGAACCAGCCTACCAAGTTTGAAATCCCCAGCTTCAGCACACGGCAAGTAAATTTCCGCAAACTAAATTGTAACGGACAGACGGGCGGACGGAACCAATTCCTGTAGCTCCCGAGCCACTTTGTGGGTGGGAGCTAAAAATCCGTCCGAGTAACACAAGATCAAAATTTCCAGGACTTCATAAAAAGTACAGCTACAAGAGGGTATCAAGGACACAGAAATGTGATGAAAGGGGCGGAGACAGAGGCAGCAGAAGGACAAGCAAAACATTGCAATATGAAGCTATTGCTGGATGAGATGATTATAGATTACGTTATAATGCAAAAATTGGTTTTCATGTTTTAACTTCATGCGTTCACGTTATACTGCCATTTTCACGTTATTACAACATACCACGCTTTGCTTCTTCTACCAAAGTGTTTATTTCATTATAATAAATTATTGTTAAAATTAAATGTTTCATGTTGTAAGTAGGGGGGGGGAAGCCTAATGGTTAGAGAAGCAGCTTTGGGACTGAAAGGTCGCAGGTTTGATTCCCGAACCAGCAGGAAGAGTGTGTGGCAGTGAGGGAACTGAACCGCACCACTTCCTCCTTCACGTTCATGGCTGAAGTGCCCTTGAGCAAGGCGCCTAACCCCAAACTGCTGTCTGGTCCGGGCACTGCAATGTGTGGCAGCCCACTGCTCCGAGTGTGTATGTGTGCACAGAGGCAAAACTGTAAATTTCCCTCATGGAATTATTAGAGCATAAAGTTTAAAAAACAACAACCAAAAATAAAAATAATAATACTAATAATCAAAAATATAATAAAATAAAATCTTTCTGTAGTTTTCGGCAGTCTGTAAATACAGAGTGCCAAACTCCATTTCATATTTCAGTTGCTAAAAAGATTCCAGCTTAATGCTAATGGCAGTCTTTTTTGGCAATCCGCTGGCATAAGCACAGTGATTTCTGCATTTATGTGAATAAAGAGTCAAAGAGAAAGAGTAAGAGATAGAGAAAGAGAAAGAGTAAGAGAAAGAGTAAGAGATAGAGAATGAGGAAGAGAAAGAGTAAGAGAAAGAGTAAGAGAAAGAGTAAGAGAAAGAGTAAGAGTAAGAGAAAGAGGAAAAGAAAGAGTAAGAGAAAGAGGAAGAGAAAGAGTAAGAGAAAGAGGAAGAGTAAGAGAAAGAAAAAGAGTAAGAGTAAGAGAAAGAGGAAGAGAAATAGAAAGAGTAAGAGTAAGAGAAAGAGAAAGAGAAAGAGTAAGAGAAAGAGTGAGAGAAAGAAAAAGAGAAAGAGTAAGAAAAAGAGGAAGAGAAAGAGAAAGAGAAAGAGAAAGAGTAAGAGAAAGAGTAAGAGAAAGAGAAAGAGGATAAGAAAGAGAAAGAGTAAGAGTAAGAGAAAGAGGAAAAGAAAGATAAAGAGTAAGAGTAAGAGAAAGAGAAAAAGAAAGATAAAGAGGAAGAGTAAGAGTAAGAGAAAGAGTAAGAGAAAGATAAAGAATAAGAGTAAGAGAAAGAGAAAGAGGAAGAGAAAGAGGAAGAGGAAGAGAAAGAGTAAGAGAAAGAGGAAGAGAAAGAGGAAGAGAAAGAGGAAGAGAAAGAGGAAGAGAAAGAGTAAGAGAAAGAGGAAGAGAAAGAGTAAGAGAAAGAGAAAGAGGATAAGAAAGAGAAAGAGTAAGAGTAAGAGAAAGAGGAAGAGGAAGAGTAAAAGTAAGAGAAAGAGTGAGAGAAAGAAAAAGAGAAAGAGTACTAGAAAGAGGAAGAGAAAGAGAAAGAGAAAGAGTAAGAGAAAGAGGAAGAGAAAGAGTAAGAGAAAGAGTAAGAGAAAGAGGAAGAGGAAGAGTAAGAGTAAGAGAAAGAGGAAGAGGAAGAGTAAAAGTAAGAGAAAGAGTGAGAGAAAGAAAAAGAGAAAGAG
>JAQMYF010000027.1:15102034-15115441 GCA_030014195.1 Neosilurus mollespiculum
GATGATCTTGAGGGAACTTGGTGGAACTGTGATGATCTTGAGGGAACTTGGTGGAACTGTGATGATCTTGAGGGAACCTGGTGGAACTGTGATGATCATGCTGATCATGGTAAAATTATTACGATATATTATGATTTAACATGGGAATCATAGTAGAGTATATTAGAGCTTCACAGACCTTAACAGAGCTTAACAGACCTTGATGCACCATCGTAGGGGATCTTGATGAAATTGGAAACACGATTCCTTCAAGTTTCATCTCTTGGATGCTCCCTGCCTCCTTTTTATACCCCAATGGTGCTCCAAGCGTGTTCATAAATAGTGGAGCTCCACACTTTATTGAATCACGGAGTGTGGTTACCCAGTGTAAACCCAGGATAACCACACAATCACCATGTGCACACACATACACAAACAGTTCCACCTCTTCAAGGAATCTCTTATAACACCAGCTCGGACACAGATCAGTAGAGACATCTATCAGGAGCTCTGCTTTTAGGCAGTGCCTAAATCTTTTTCTATTAGAAAATCCCTTCCAAATAACAATCACTACAATCTCTAGAATCATTACAGCCTCTTTATTTCTTAGGCTGCCATCAACATTTTCCACTGGGATCCTCATTTAAGATGATAAATAACATGCAAGAAGATAAATGCACTCAAGTTCTGAGTGATTTAGAAACAACACATGCCTGAAATACTGTACTGCGAACATCGGGGAAGGAAAATCTTTTTTTCTTTTTTTTTTTTCTATGCTTTAAAAATCTTGATGAATCACTTTCATAAATAATGCTGCAATTTTATCTTCACTTGCAGAAATGTATTTGTGCAAACATAATTTTTTCAGTCGTATTAATTTGCACATGCAGAAAGTGCTTCCATTGTTCCCAAAGTAAATTTAGCAGTGCAGCATGTTGCACTTTTAGATTAAAAAAATGACCAAAAAATGTTTGAAAATGCTTATTTACTGACTCAGAAGCAAAGCTGCACTTTGTGCTTTCAACTTAACTCGACTGAAAGGCAAATCTCTACAGACCCTGCTGGTAAATCAGCTTGCACTAGTTTTATGGGTATTATCAACTTTACTTTTTTTCCAGCACCAACTTTCAGCAAATCAGACTCACTTAGCATTTCATTACTCAGGACTTTCAGCTTTATGTTTGTCAGTATTAAACATTAAACAGCTTGAGGTCTGAATGACGTGATAAACTTGACTGCATGAGAAGAATAAAACCAGAGGTCCTGGCTTCCGTCCTGGCCCTGAGACGGTCTGGCGAGCTGTCCATGGTGTAGCCCGGCTTCTCGCAGTGTGGCTGAGATAGGTACCAGCCCCCCTGTGACCCCCAATAGGATGAAGCGGTTGATGAGTAAGTGATATATTAGAAGCGTTGAGTGAATGACAAGTATTATATGGCAACCACTGTGACTGGTCAACACACAGGCAATAATTTTATCTATCTGCACTGTGTGCTATGATCTTCAGCAGCTTCCAGAGAAGCATTCAGCGTTTATTTGGAGGGGAAGAAATACAGCAAATATGATAAGGGATAAAGAGTTTATGAAGTCCACAAAATGCTCGCTGTTTATCAGAAAGCTCTTGTTCATCACGGGAAGGAAAACAAGTCGAAAGCTACCACAGCCCCCACAGACACAGATGAAGGCGTTTTTGTTTCCAGGAGTGGGTGGTATGGAGCTAGCACCCCAGCCAGAAAGAATAAAAGTAAAAAATTGATTTAAAAAAGGCCACGATTTTAAAATGCCATATAATAAACTACTTATTAACCTCACTTGCTCGGTCTGTACAGAGAAATCTCAACCCTTGGTCTTTTTGCACGGACTAAACCGAAGGCGAACAAAGACCTCGGGCTGAGATTTCTCGGTACAGCCTTCACACCCGGTTAGTAGGCAATTTATACAGTTTCTTGATTATCATCGACAAAAAGATCTCCACCCCGCCCTCGCCCACAGTCGGCTGAGATTAGGAATAAGCGGTTCAGAAATGAATGAATGAATGAATGAGAAAGATCTGTAAAGATGGTAAGGAACAGAAGTGGTGTGGACAAATGGCAACATTATGGTTTGGCTCTTAGGAGGCTATTTCAAAACCAAATTAGGCACCAAATAGTGTTCTGTACAACGCTTGGATGGGTAGGAATTTGGTAGCAAATGTCTGACCAATGCAAAATACCCGGAAATTTCAAATGACCAGCATCTAAATGAAGAACATCGTCCTACTCTCCTGCACTCCGCCTGCTCTGAGCTGCCCTGGCTTGGCTCAACACTACGATGATTAAAGCTCCAGATGTACATGATATCATCAGTACAACTTCACATCCAACTAATTCAAACTTTTGGTAAATACAACCTCAGCAAACAGAGAAAAAAAACTTGAATTTGTTCTTTGAAGGTTGCTAAATTAAAAAAAAAAAAAAAAAAAAAAAAAACCTCAGAGCAGATTTGCTGATCTGTAACTTTTTTTGTTACTGCTCCAAGATGACATGCTGCTCGGTGAGATGTGTAAAAGCAAAGAAAGCTTGGTAAATCTCTACAGTAATATGGCATCATAAAACTGGAGTCAGAAGACGCAGTAAAACTCCAGGCCTGACACACTTACTCAGAAGTTCCCTGAGTCTGGAACAACTGGGTGTGAAGAGGAGGTGTGTAAACTGTGCAGTCCTACAGTAACATATGACTGACACACACACACACACACACACACACACACAAAACCATTCACACTCTCACCTAGGGGCAATCTGGAACAGCCAGTTACCCTAATGGACAGGTCGAAGGGAAACGCCTTGGCCGAACCCAGGACTCGAATCCAGAACCTTCTTGCTGTGAGTCAGACATGCTATCCAGTACGCCACAGTGGCGCCACGTTGCACAGTTCATTTTGTTGGTATTCTGGAAGTGACCAGACTAAAAAAGTGGTGGTGAACATCCTGTCACGATGTAAGACCGGCTAGTTAACTGTTTCAGTACAAAGAAAACTGAGAAGAAGATGACTGTGTGGCCATAGTCCTAATCTCCTGATAAATGTATTGGCAAATAAAAGTAAGGCGGGATAAAACAAACCCCAGTTTCTCATTAGAACTTTTTGAAAACCTAAATTCATTCATTTATTTTTTAAATAAAGAAATGGGGTGAATGGTTAAAAAAAAATAATAATAAATTGACTTCAATTTCCGGATGCAGGCGCTGATGAGACACCGTGAATTTTTATTATTTTTTTTATCCAGCATAAAGTCCTGCATTTGTAAATAAATGCTGGAGTTAAAAGATAAAAAAATTAATGGAGCCCCACCCCCAGTTCAGCCTCTTTCCACCCCTCTCAGCCCCTCCCACATTTTTTTTACACGTTTTCTAAATCATACTGTGGGTGAAGTTTAGCTCTGTGCTTTGGGTGTCTACGAGCTGCATTAGCTTCTCTTTTTATGCTATGAAGTCATGTTTTATTATCAGAAGTATTATACGACAGCTTTATGCTGCACTTAATTTACCGCAGTTTTATTTTCCACTTTTGAAATACTGTCGCCTCTCTCCATAGACTACCTGCTAATCCATGTAATACAAAACTTTTTACAGTCAGCCAAATAACACCCTAACTAATACGTGTAGTGTAGCAGGTGGGGGGATTGGGAACAAGTGATGACCTTCAGTTACAGCTTTCAGAAGTTAACGCCTGTGGATTCGCTAAAGTCTGTCGCAAGTGCAGGTTATTTTCTTCAGGTTCAACTGCAAATAAAAATGTAATAACCAAGATGTAAAATCTGCCAGACCCAACCCTGCTCATTATAATGCTGTAAAAGCAAGGAGACAGATGCTCTTCTCCTTCTTGTCATCATCATCATCAACATCATCATCATCATCATCATCATGTCTAAGTTGAGATGACTGATGAACTGAATCATGAACTCTCCGCAGGCCTGTCACTTTGAAACTTACAGCTCAGGTGTTTAATAAGGACCCATACAGCTCACGACAGCACATGGCACTTTACAGGGGTACCAACACACACACACACACACACACACACACAGTCAGAGAGCATCGAAGGGAGAGAGACAGAAAGAGAGAGAGGGGGAGGGGGGACAGAGAGAGTGAGAGAGAGAGAGAGAGAGAGAGTGAGAGAGAGAGAGAGAGGAAGAGAGGAAAAGAAAGAGAGAAAGAGAAAGAGGGAGAAAAAGAAAAAAAACAGAGAGAGTGAAAGAGAAAGAGAGAAAGAGAAAGGAGAGAAAGAGAGAGAGAGAGAGAGAAGGAGAGAGAGAGAGAGAGAGAGAGAGAGAGAGAAGGAGAGAGAGAGAGAGAGAGAAAGAGAGAGAGAAAGAGAGAGAGAAGGGGGGGGGTCTGGATGAACAGAGAGCAGCAGGCCTTAAGCGTCCACGCGGCGACCAGCGCGAGCGGATACAATGTAGACAAACTGACAGATGAATAAAACAGTCGGGTTCTTTAATGTCCTCTCTCTCCTTCTCTCTCTCTCACACACACACACACACACACACACACACACACACACACACACAGTTCCTGTTTACACACTGGTTTTTTTAATACACGCTCTTTTCTTCCACCTCCCCAACAGTGTTCACGCCACACAACCCTCCTGGTTCTTTATTTATTTACTTTAGTACAAAAGGGTAGAAGCAGTAAAACAGGGGCCTAGTCAGAACCGCATCCTACAGAACCGACCCGACCCGCAGAACCTTCCCCCTCCCCTCACTGCCGAAACAACACAACTGCCGCCTTACCTCGACGATGGATCAGAAATGCGTCCGGAACATCGCCCTGGACGGCGTCGAGCGCTTTTCTGTGGCGGTTAAATCCACGGAAGAAGAGGCAGGTAGAGTGTTTTCATTTACCCCGCTCCCCTTTTGCCTTTTGCTCCACTACGCCTCCCAAACGACTCTGGTTCTGCAAGGGCTGCTACCACTAACACGGCGGCGCGGTCCTAGTGCCGACCCGATTCCCTACCCTGAACCGAACGACCACGTGCGCTCAGTGGAGTCAGGTGTATGAAGCCCATTTCCGCCACTAGAGAGAAAAACCCGGCTTCAGTTGTTTTTCATGGGAACTGACTTTTTAAATGAATGAGTGTGTGCAGGTGAAAAAATATGAAATACATTCATCTTTAGTGGGTTGATTTCGATTTCCTGAGATTCTGACCAGAAGGGAGCGTTTACTGAATCTCTGTTTGGATTTCAGGAGTATCATTCATTCTGCATAAGAGCCGGAGTCAGCAGCCGAGGATCGGTCCAACAGAACCAGCACCTTCAGCTGTCACCCAGTTCACAATGCACCTGACCCCTATAGCACAGACCCATGTCTCCTCTTCCGCCTGGGCCCAGCCGGGCTCCATGAGCACTTCCCTTTGTGCCCCTCCCCCAGGCCTGGCTCCTGGGGGGGGGTGACCCTACCAGGGGCAAAATGCCCCCAACAACATAGTCATGTCCAACTGGGAAGAGACGCCAGGGTCAACCCAAAGCACACTGGGGGGACATGTCTCTCAGCTCGTCTGGGAACGCCTCGGTGTACCCCAGAGGAGCTGGAGGAAGTGGCTGGGGAGAGGGACGTCTGGACCTCTCTGCTTAGGCCGCTGCCCCCGCAACCTGAACCCGGATTAAGTGGAAGAAGAAGATGATGATGACAATGATGATGATTCATTCCTTTCTTCTAGTAATCACAGCTGAACACCATAAAGGGTCGGTTGATTTATTCTGTAACACGGTATGACTGTGTGATGCTAAAAACCTCAAAGATATTTATGGAATGTCCCCACGTTTCGGCTTTAGACCCCTGAGCTCTATATACAACCCCATGTTTCAGCAGGTGAGCTGAAGCGTATTTATTTATTCAGCATACACCCACAGAGTCTAACTGTTCGTTTCTTCCTTTGGAATGTAATTTATTTTCACCTTGAATAAAGTGCTGTTTACCGTATTGACCGTTTACCGTTACTGTAGGGTAACGCTAAAACATTTTGCTCTTGCTATTAGGGTTGATTTTGTGAATGGAAGCCTTCAGCGAGAAAACCGCGCAAGTTTCACGTGCATGTGCACGTGTAGTGTCTCTCAGGAAAGAATTAAAAAAATTAAGAATCAAATGTGGCTACTGTGAGCATAGATGGGAAAAGAGCCAAGTTCACGATGTTGATGTAAACAGATGAGACTTGAACGGGGAAAAGATTGTTGACTTCCAGCGTTGTTGTCTTTAGCCAAGTTAGCATGTAGCTAAAAATAAAGCATGCACGCTCCCCACTGTCAGACACTTCCGGCATTACGTGTTCGCCCGAGCGTGTTCAGTGAGTGTGTCCCAGACTGTCGTGTGACCAAAACCGATCGCGAGGGAGCAAGACAAACACTGTCTCCTAGAAACCGTTAAGATTCTAGTCCCTCTACATACTGATCCCCAATAACACTAGGTTCAAGGCTTCCCAAAATATAAAATAACAATATAAAAGAAATATCTTGACAGATTTATACACCGCCTAAAGGTATTGTGGGCTGTTTTTCTTTCACTTCTTAAGTCATTAATTATTATATCAGTGTGCTCCCAAAAAATCAGTAGCGCTATTGCCAAAAATACCCGACATAATAATTGTAATTTGTTGTCTTTGTATGTTGTTTTGCCAACTTCAAAGTTTTCAAAAATAAAAACGGTCTCAGTGTGTTTTCCCTGATGTTTGCATGCGTCAAGTTCCTGCCAAAAAGCAAACATCCAATCAACGTTGTGATGACACCAGATGAACAGACATACAAGCCATCCAAAATCAACTCAGTGGTTTCTTAAGTATGGTGCTCCGCTTTTCTAATAAATCTGTAGCAGAGGTAATAAAGTATGAGATTATACTTTTCTAATCATGAGCCAAGCCCCTGTTCTGGTTTATCCAGGGGTAACATGGGCCTGCATAATCAACACAGGTCAGTATACAGTACATCCATCCATTATCTACACCCCTTATCCTTTAGGGTCTAGTACTGAATCCACCCCATTTTTTGAGGATGTAATGAGAATGAGTGTGAGAGGGGTTTTAGCTGAAGGCAACTCTATACACCACAGTCTGTGTACAGGGCTAGAGACATTAGGTTGGAAAGGGGAGAGTTTAGACAGATTTCATAGTTTTTCATTTTATTTACTCTTGTTTGATGACCAAACAGAATGGTATGGACTGGTCAGAACATGTTGATTCTGTTTATTCTCTTTGCTTTAAATTCAAAACATTTATTAATTCATCCACTTTCTAAGCTGCTTAATCCTAATTAGGGTTGCGGGAAGCAGTTCAGGGTGTATCCCGCCTTTGCCCAGAGTCGGCTGACATGGGTACCAGCCTCCCTGTGACCCTAATTAGGATTAAGTGGCTTAGAAAATGAATGATGAATAAAATGTTACTATTTTTACCACTTAGTTATGTTAGTTGTTATTGAAGATCATTGGAAGTGCTGAGGGAAATGTTTACGGATTGGGTGATCTTGTTGCGTGGTGACCCAGGACCTTCTTACTGTGAGGCAGATGTGCTAAAGACAGACACCACAAATCAGAAAACACTAACCAAGACAAGGACTAAAAGCAGAGAATAGTTCAACAAGATACAAAAAATACATAAACAACACAGTAAATGTAAAATCAAAAACAGAAAAAGAAAAATAATAATAAAGAAATGGCAAAAAAAACCAAGCTGTTTTCCAGTCCGAGTCCGCCACGTCACAGACAGAAAAAAGTCATTGGGAAGTCCCGCTCCTAAACGTAAACAAAAAATGGGTCCCACATCTTCTGAATTTTTCTAAGGGAGCCTTTTAAAATGCACCTGATCTTTCCAAGTTTTACAAAATTGGGGACTTCTCTTATTCATAATGTATGTGAGGGAGGAATGGGAGATTTCCAATTAAGTAGAATAAAATGTCGTGCTAATAAAGTCACAAAGGCTATGAGAGTAGCATCTGAGGAGGAGAGTGGTGTTGTGGGTGGAGACATATATATACACATAGATACCAACACGTGCTATACGAATGTTCGCGAGGTACCTCATTGGCTTGCCGTGCCGCGGCCATCTTTGGGAGGTGAACCAATGTAAACAAACACCGCCTCGCATGTCTAGTATACAGTACGAACCTCAATCACTGGGGTTTATATATATATTATTTATTATATATTATTATAAGTATATATATATATATAACATATATTATAAGTTAAAGTTTTTAGGGCCGCCGAGAAATTGTTCCAGTATTGATTGAATGGACCAATTCTCAGTCATTGCATTAGGTTCTGGTGGTTTCTGAATAACCTTCTATGAAGATCCAAAAGTTTCTCTTCATTAAGAATGTAAAGCGGGACAGGACCAGAACATGTGTATGTGGCTTGCCGGTGCCTGATGACACCTGTCACAAGTTGGATCAATGTTCTTATAAATCTTAGAAAGCCTGACCTTAGTAAAGTGGGTGTGGTGAATAATTTTGCACTGGATCAGTCAGTGTTTTGTGCAGATGGAAGACTTATGGACCCTGTTAAGGACCTCCTCCCAGAGTTCCTCGGAGATCTCCTACCCCAGGTCCATTTTCCAATGATCTTTTATTGAATTCAAAGAAGCAAGACGAAGAGAGTGAATATGGGTATAGAAGTATGTCATCATTCCTTTCAAAGCAGGTGCTGGCTTTAGAAATGTGTCCAGAGGAGAGACCAAAGGTGCATGAGGGAATTGAGGGAATCTACTATTAACAAAACAGCGGATCTGAAGAAACTTGAACTGATGTTGTTTGGGTAGGCCAAATTTTTCAGATAACTGTTCAAAGGACACAAAGGTTCTATTCATGTATACATTTTTAAATAATTTAATGCCAAGATTGCACCAAATAGTGATTGCATCATCTGCCAAAGGTGGTGGGGGAATGTGATTTGCAGTGATTGGAGCTAATAAAGAATATGTCTGAAGACCAAAACAACGTCTGAATTAATTCCAGATTCTCAAAGATGTTTTAACAATTACATTGTTTGTAGGTATGATTCCTAATCAAAAAACTCCAGTCCTTTAGGAAGCTGCTTCCTCATGTACCTCTTCCTGAAACGCTGATTTTGAATGTACATGCTGGACGGTGTGTTTTGCTTCCTCCTCCCATGTGATGTTTCTGTTTTTGTATGCATTGCATCCTCTTACTAGTTAAAGGAGCAGATCTGGGGGTTCCAACAGTGGAGTGGCTGATTGCCTCATGTTACAGGGTGCCTTCATGTCTGTCTTCCTTCTGGTTTTTTTCTTTTTAGTTATGATGTCATAGTCAGTCATGCCGGAGTCCCTGCTTGCACTCAGCACTCATAAACTCTATTGTTTAAACATTACATCGTTATGAGTATACCTAATAACCTCTCTCTCTCTCTCTCTCTCTCTCTCTCTCGCTCTGCATTTTTGTTGAGGTACTCATGCTACTTCTGAGATACCAGTGATCCCGATCCTTCTGCTCTCTGAATCCTGTGATCCGTCCTGATGTGCTACTACTAGTTAGAGTTCTCATCTTAAAAGCTCCTCGCTAAACACACACTCCAAAACTGGTATGGTTCAGTAAAGGCCCTGCGATGGCCTGGCGAGCTGTCCAGGGTGTACCCCGCCCTCGCCCAGAGTCGGCTGAGATGGGCGCTAGCCTCCCCGCGACCCTAATTAGGAATAAGCGCTTCAGAAGACAAATGAATGAATGAATGGTTCAGTAAACTACTTAATAGGAAGAGAAACACCTCTACATCTTTTCTCTTATAAAGAACACACTATTCATGTATTAATAATGATCTTGAACAGAGTGTTTATTTGTTGATGGTTGAACAGTGAGAGCTCTGATATACTTGTACCTATGTATCTGAACCACAGAGCTGTATATCCTTTCACTTCCTCAGTATTTTGTATTAGTCACATACAGTGCAAATAACCTAAAGTCATCTAAAGAATTTTATTAACACCTTTTTTTTTACCCCTCTGTTTTTCCACAGTTTTTACCCCTCAGCCGGTTATGGCTGGAAGGGTATTGTCATTGGCTTGGCGGGTGGGCGGGTGGTGTGACAGTAACTTTGTCCATGCCATTTCTCAGCTCAGCCAGCTTTCTGAATTCTGAAATTTTGCGCAGGCACTCCCCATGACCTACACCTGTGTGTGGGGTAGCTAATTTGCATATGTGACCTTTGACCTTGGCACAGTGACCTTAAAAATATAAATTCTGTCTGGGCCATTGCTTGGCTCATATACATGATAGCTTTCTGAACTTTTGCACAAGCAGTCCCTATAGCCTAAACCTGTGCAAAGTGTGGGGTAGCTAATTTGCATATGTGACCTTTGATCTAGGCAAAGTGACCTTGAACATATAAAGATTGTCCCGGCCATTACTTGGCTCATGCACATGCCAGCTTTCTGAACTTTTGCATAGGCACTCCCTATGACCTTAACCTGTGTGTAGGGTGGATAATGAAATGTTGATTGTTCGTAACTGTTCATATGGGGATGGCTTTTTTCCTCCATGCACTTGAGGCGTCCTGGCTGAGGTGTTATGACATTCTATAGGGCTATTTTTTTTTCAGCAAACCACTGTGATTTAGTCACTTCTAGTGAGAACAGTAAGACACACGTTTGTTTGATTATCATGTGTGTGACCTGGGCAGTGGGAGTGTCTGACTGCGTTGCTGCTTGATCAAATGATGTACAATCTGTAGCATAGTGCATGTAGTTTAGAGCACTGACACCTTGGGATTTATTTATGTTTTATACCAAACAACAAGCAAATAATAATCTTATATTTTTAAGCAGAGATGAGATTAATGTAATGGGTGGCACAGTGCTGTAGTGATTACCACTTCATAACAAGAAGATTCTATGTTCGAGTCCTGGGCTCGACGAGGGCGTTTCTGTGTGGAGTTGGATTCTTCTTACTTGTACTTGCACTGTCCAAAGACATGCACAGTAGGCATGTTCCAAATTGCCCCTAGGTGTGAGTGTGAATGGTTGTGTGTGTGTTGGCCCTGTGATGGTCTGTTGAGATGTGTTGATTGAGATAGGCACCAGTATCCCCGTGACCCTAGAAGGATTGGGCTGTTCGACAAAATGAGTGACAGTGATGAGTGAGGAGACTGAAGAGACGACAATTATTCACAAAAATCAGAACCTTGCAGGAAATAGTAAGTTTAATCAGTGACACTGGTGTTAGAGGCTTGACACCCGGACTTCATCTTTTATTGTTATAACACTTTATTTTTTTAAATGTTTGTTTTTAATGAATCATTCTGTTTCAGTGGATTGTTTTATGTTTTTTCTTTTTAAACTATATTATACAGCACTATGTCTTGTTGTTTGAAATGCGATGTAAAGATAATTTTGACCTTGACTGTCCATGAAGTTACTGTACAACTGAGGTACGATTTAAAGGTCGAGTCTTACATAAAATATTTAGTCATGTTTTTCATGGTAATAGTTCATGGTGACTTAATAAATCAAACTTTTCAGTTCCAACATTTATCACAGCTGTGTTTCTGAACAGGCTAAACTAGGTCACGTCAGGTCACGTGGTACGTGAAACGTCACACACTGGACTCGGCAAAAGTGTGGAAGTGAAAACATGTCCAGTAGGGCTGAAAACAGTCCTCACATGCGCAAAAAAAGGAAAACCAGAGATATATGCTCAGTGAAATTTTGTAGCAAGTCCACCAAGGATGGATTGAGCTTCATAAGGTTCCTGCGAGAGGACTGGATCCCCGAATAACAACCACAGCGTTCGGGTGGGCTGGGAACCGACTCCGAGAAGACTCGATTCACTGATTCAGATATACATACAGTATGTATATAAAGGCTTCAGAGTCGATTCCGCCCCGTTTGAGGAAACGACTCACAAGTTCCAGAAGCGTCTTTTACATTAATAAGAAATCTTAAGGTTAGTTAATATTTCGTGGATGATTAAATGACTTTAATAGATTGTAATGAGCTGCACCCTGCATTTATACATGCATCTAAAATAATAATAATAAAAAGTTTCATATATATAATATATACATCGTACTGCACCCTTTATGTAGCTCCTAATTTTTATTGATGCTTGAGTAGATTTAAATACGCTATATATTTATACACAGTGGAGCTACGTGATATATTTACATATGTTGGTTTGTGTATAATTAAGTTACACAGTATGGGGTTGAAATCTGATCCCAGATGCTGATCACCATGCAGTGTTTCTGAGACGCTCTTCACTGTCGTCTTCATCCTCTTCACTGAAACATCCTTCCCCCCATGGGTTCATATGGGAATAAAACATTCCCTAAATCATGTTCATCAGTGTCAGGTTCACTCACATCGCTCCAGTGGTCGTTAAATTGACCAGAAACTGACGAGGACTCCGAGGCTGCATGCTTGCACGCTGTTAACAAACCGTCACTGTTGTGAGACAAGTTCGTGACGTAGCAGATTACGTCACCACATTTACTGCGTTTTGGAGAGCTAATGCTGCTCAAAAAAAAAAAACTGGTTTATTTCTTTATCTACATACTTTCTTGTTCGAATGATTTCAACATGCCTAGCAGGTAAGATTGAACATATTTAAGCATAACTCATATCCTATGTAAAACTGGACCTTTAAATGAACATATCTCAGAAAGTTTCTGAACTAGGACCTTGAAATTTTTATGTGTTCATATTGAAATGTTCTATGTCTGGTTAAAGTTTCACTGAATTCTGAGATGGTCAACTGGGAAGTTTTCTGAAAGCTAGGTGATTTGACATGGAATGACCCACTAATGGTGACTGGTGTATGTGTCTGTCCTGTACAATATGACAATTTTCTGTTCCTGTATCAAATCTGGCTTAAATCAACCCATTCACTAGTCAAAATCCTGTCTGTGTTTATCAGTTCATTTAAGACAGGGGTCTCAAACTCATGGGCCGCAATTGGGACGATAGTTTGCGGCTCCCGCCTTAATATGAAAGTTTAATGTTACTGCGGCCCGCGGGTTTGATGCAAGCAGAGAAACATTTCTCAATGAGTGAAAGTTACAGCAACGTTGCCATGGAATTTTCTTCCGAGCCTGGCTGGCTGCCTCGTTTCTATTGGGTACACAAGGACATTCGGCCCAACGCGCTGCGTTCACAACACTTCAAGATAAAAGTGTTTTTAAGTTGCTGCCCAGCACGACATTATACATATATAAATAAATATAAATATATTTATACACACAGGCCAATGGCACTTAGAGAGTTAATATGAGGTCTTTCTCTCTCTCTCTCTCTCTCTCTCTCTCTGACAAAATAAATCAAAGTCATGCGCACACGGCAGGAAAAAAGAAAAGTAAGGAACTCAGTGCAGCTGAATGTAGAGTCTGCAGTCACATAGCGACACCTGTCCATCAGCAATAACAGTCCCCGGTAACCCGGACCAATTATAGGGTCGCACC
>JAQMYF010000027.1:15125021-15142042 GCA_030014195.1 Neosilurus mollespiculum
GGACGTTTCTTTTTTTGCTGAGTATATAATCGTGTAATCAACGTTTCCTCTTGCTGACTCCCAGGTGTGTGTAATTGAAAAGCAGCCATGTTGTACATGTGCATAGGTTTGTAGGTGATTTAACACTGCCAAGGATCCCCACATGCATCCTTGGAAAATCCTCTGAAAGAAGGACTCTGGGCTTGGCAGAATTCAAACGATCCTAGACTTCGGAACAGATCTTACAGGCGACATTCAATTATGTGGCATCCTTTGACGGATCCTTCATTGACATTGAGAAACACTCTTAGAAACAGTCCATTGACTTCATAAGTCTGAGTGGAAACATGTGTTAGTCTTCACCCTCCTCAAATGTAAAACGAAAGAATCCATAATGCATGTGTGTCTTCACTGTCTACAGAGTCACAAGGTGTAATGCATGAATGAGAGTCAAGTCAAGAGCGATAAAGAGGCTCCTGTTTGGTAAATGCTCTAACTGACATGATCATGATGAAGCTAGACTCAGTGACGTGGATAATGAAGTGAATAATCAAAGTAATTACTTACATTTTCTATATAAATGATTGCTAAAGTTGCTCTAATGTTGTTGGTTTTTTTCTCAGAACCCGACTAGGTTACATATGTAGATATGTTTTTTCCTGTAATTGTGATTATAAATCATATAGGACTGACATTTCGAAGTATTGGATGGGTGGGATGTGTTTAAGGGGCGCTGTCATGGCTGTCGCGCATGTGTGAGCTGTCATGTGAGTTCTTCTGTGAAATGTTCATGTGATAAGCTTGAACAACGTATCTGATGCAAGATTTTACAATATATTATGTTCTATTTTCAGCTTGAAAAACAGAGTTTCGTCTCATTTAAGAGCTAAAGCTGAGAGCACAAGCACCACGCACACCCCCACAACCAAAGAGAGAGAAGAAGGGGAGAGAGAGAGAGAGAGAGAGAGAGAGAGAGAGAGAGAGAGAGAGAGAGCGGGAGAGGGAAGGGGAGACAATGGAGACAATCCTTAAGATTTATTTGTTTTGATTTCTTGTTAGATGAACACAAAATCAAAATCTTGACAGGTAACAATAACAGAGGCCTTTGAAGACTCATTTATTTCCAACATGAAATACATATATGGACATGGGTGGGGCCTTCCATTTGTACTACACGTTCTTTCTGTCAGTATTCACGCATATTTTCTGAAAGCTTATTTCCATGGATGAAACGGAGCAGTACCACCGGACATCTTGGGGGAAGTGTAGCTCATAGTTCAATGGAGACACAGTGAAGACGTTTTGAAAAAACAGCAGCACTTCAGAGGAGAGGTTATGCGAGTTTATGAGAAATCTGAAACATAAATGTGACTCTTCAGATGAATTATATTTTTGCTAAAAATCTAAAAAAGCATAGACATTTTTTAATGTTGATGTAGATCTTTTTTAAAGGGGCGGTGTCATAGTCGTTTAAAGAAAACCGCCTAGGTACCACGAATGGTGATATCAAACAGAATATAATCATTCATAAAGGTTGAAATTTGGTTTACGAAGGATGCTAGCCACAAATTGGCTTCATACATTAAATTTGTTAGGTGTTTGTAACATGATCTCAATCTTTGAAAACTATTCCAGCATAATGGGGATTAAGTAGGAAATGTGACATACTGAGATATTGATATATTTAGAACGAGAATTGAATCTGATTTAAAATGAGGTATAAAACATGATTATGGAATTAAAATGGACTGAGTTACATCACTTTGTTTGTGGCTAATCAGGAAATGCTACTTTAGAGAAAAGACAGATACAGAACCAGTTTCCGAACGTCCGCATCTGAAACTCCCAAACACTCAAACACTAAATGAATCCGACTCTCCACCAATCAGCACCTTCGTACCAGCGTCTTCCTAGCAACAAATGAGTTCTATTTACACCGAGTCATGTGTGTTTTGGTTCTTCTCATTGGTTTAGAGTTATATGATTGGGGGAATCATTCTGGGGTTCTGTAAGTAGGGAGAGGATTCTGCTGATAACAAAAATCAACAATTTCCAACTTAATACCCACTTTGCTGTGATGGGTCACGTATGATAATTACATTGTCTACAACGTCCATCTCTTTCTTGACAGGCACATCGCTACGACCTCCTCCACTGACACCGTGTGTGTTGTTGTCGGAAACCGCTTAAAATTCATGCAAGATGAAGGACGTACAGACGTATGTGGGCAGTGATGGTTGCACCATTTGAAACCGATGTCTTTAGTAGCTGTTATGAGCCTTTATATATATATTTAATATAAACTTAGGTTTGCTTTTAACGGTCATACAGTAGTTCACTTTTTTATTTTTTTTATTTAATAGTATAAAATGATTCTCAAAGACCAGTGTGTTCGCTTTCAGAGGAATTGATTGCTCGTTCGATGGATAAATTAAGACAAAAACTTTTATTCCACACATGAATCACTTCAGGTAAAACTTCAGTCCAAGCAATTACAACTGCATCTATTACTGCTAATAATGAAACCTGATGTTCAGGGAAGGTTCCTGAAGAACTGCTTTACGCCTGACATCCACTCACCTTATCCCTCCTTCCAAGTGAAATATTTCAAAGGTAAACGATTCCTTTTTAATGTCCTGCTGTGTGATGGTATAATGTAAAGGCAATGGTTTTGCCAGAGTTGTTGATGAAAGCGGTTGAACACGACTCTTTTTCGGAGACTCTTCAGAGAGTGCTGAAAGACTGAAATGACCCGTATTGTGCAGGTGTCAACTTTCAGCCTCAGCTGGCTTGATTATAATAATTATGCTGTCTTTAATTGGGAGCCACTCAACATGTCTTGGGAAGCAAATCTCCTGAGTTCCTGCTGTCTGTGTCACAACAGCGTCACGCAACCGCGGGGCTTCGAGAGCTCGTTTTATCATTTAGTCATTCTTTCTATTGACGAGTCAAGGATGCCCAGGCTGTAAACATCGCCAGGTTGCAAAATTCTGTCACACATACAAAAAGTACAGCAGTACAAGGAAATAGCTCACTGTCAAGCTGTGTGTGTGTGTGTGTGTGTGTGTGTGCGTGCGTGTGTGTGTGCATGCGTGCGTGTGCGTGCGCGCAGGCTTTCTTTTATGTATCCTGGTTGTCCTTATGAAGGAAAGATCCAAGAATCCATAACTGCGAGCTAATTAAAGGGCAAGCGAAGGCTAATCGACAACCCACACGTGTTCTGCTCCTTTTAAGGTGAAAACCCGTATAGTGTGAAGTCAGATGTTCATCTTCTGTTGATATATATCTCTCCTCCAAGCAAGGCAGTCCCAGAGGGGACTACCTAATATACGGAATGCATGAAATCTACTTAAAAAAACATTGGGCTTATATGTTTTGGGCATGAAATCAAAGCAAGGGTATTTGGTGTTTCGATTTTGAAATAAATAAATAAACAAACAAACAAACAAACAAACAAACAAACAAATAAATAAAAAGGCTAAGGATGAACATTTTCCATAATGGTTGCATTCATTTAAATCCATAATGAATTAAGATAATTAAATAAACACTTAGAATTGTGCTGTGATAAGAGAATAATCGATGAGTGATGTATTGATGCCCGACACAAAGCAGAGTTACTGTAGCCTTTCAAAAGATGACAATTTTCCTATAAAAGCCGAACCCGTAAAGTGTTTATTGATTCCTACCACAGCAATTTGCCAGTGGAGCAATTAGAGAAAAACACATCATACATTTTCAAATCTGTTTACAGCTGCATTTAATGCTGTGGCAAAAAAAAAAAAAAAAAAAAAAAAAGTTGCACTCTAATATTTTCATGAAGTGTATTTATCCCTGATCACAGCATGTGATCTCCATGGCATTGTAGCTCCAGTTGGTCTGGTCGAGGCTCAGCAACATTAATGTGGCAATAAAATGAAAAAGTCAGCTGATGATCTGAATGTAGTGAATGAGCAGGTTATCACATCGATGGACTTTTTCTTCCCTGATGACACGGATATAAAATGGGGACTCGAATAATGAGGGTGTGGTTCAGGGAGCACGAGGAATCATTTTCACATATGTATTGGCACCCCTGAGTCCTGATCTTAACCCTATTGAAAGTTTTGGGGATGTGCTGGAGAAGACTTTATGAAGTGGTTCAGTTTTTCCCTCATCGATTCAAGACGGTGGTGAGACATAAACCCGACACTGGATGGAAATAAATGTTATGATGCTTAAGTTTGTTGAAACAACGACATGACGATTACGTGCTGTAAGTGAGGATAAAGGCGGAACTACAACTTAATTACGTGTGTGTAATTTTTTTTGGGGCTGGGTAGTATATATATATATATCGCGGGGAGGCTGGCACCCATCTCAGCCAACTCTGGTGTGAGGGCAGGGTACACCCTGAACAGCTCGCCAGGTCATCGCAGGGCCAACACTCACACAACCATTCACACTCACACTCACACATAGGGGCGATTTAGACCAGACAGTTAGCCTACTGTGCATGTTTTCAGACACAACCCATGCAAGCTCAGATAGAACATGCAAACTCCACACCAAAACGCCCTGGCACAGCCTGGGACTCGAACCCAGGACCTTCTTGCTGTGAGGTGGGTGTGCTAATAGCTCCACCACTGTGCCACCACCTGTAATTTGTGTAACGGATGATGTAAAGCAGGCTGATCCTGATCTCAATACAAGCCCCAACCTCTGAATCTGGACCTGGACTCACAGCAAAGGGGTCTTCGATCACCCTGAAGGGGTTTAAAAATGATTTTATGTTTACAAACGTTTTTCACTATAAACAAATAAGACCACTGTATACTGCAAGTAACCAATCAGAATAGAGTGTCCAGCAAAGCTGCAGTGTAATTATAATTTATTCATATCTATTAGAAACGGGTTTGAAGTTAAGCTGAAGTGCCCAGTGAATATTCTAATTAAATTCTGTATATGAGTGCACATGTGCAGAGTTTTATACCCATCTAACATTTAAATAGATTAGACTATTGAGCATAAAGAGAATTTCTGGGGTAAAATGGCGTCATCGTGCCTGAACGACATGGTGAGCTTCAATAAAGAGGGCATTTCATTACAGGACAATTACCTGGAGCCGAATGGAACGAATTCGGTTTGCAGCCTGAGTATAATGAGAGATTTAATGAGAGCAACGTGCTAGCTTGGCGTGACTGTTTCGGATAAGCGGTTTTTGAACATTGCACCTTTTAAAATGTCCAACCAAGAAAAATATCATAAAGTTCAGGTCGCACTTGTAATTCTTGAAGTATATGAAATATAAGAGAAAACTTTGAAGGCCAGGAGTGGAGAAAGATTCTATGTAAAAAGCAGTTATTAGCGGATGCTAGTTGCTCCTCCTCGCAGCCTCCTCTGAACTTATCATGAATGACGTATATGGAATCAGACCTCGATATCACTCTTATCTGCATTTAGATTCACCTGATGATTTTGTCCGGCTACACGGTGGTGTGGTGTTGTAGCACGCCCACCCCACCGCAACAAGGTCCTGGGTTTGAGTGCTGGGCTCGGGGTGTTTCTATGTGTAGTTTGCATGTTCGACCCGGGTTCCTCCGGGTACTCCGGTTCCCTCCCACAGTCCAAAGACATGCGCACTAGGCTGATTGGCTGCTTCAAATTGCCCCTAGGTGTGAATGTGTAAATGGTTGCATGTGTCAGGTGTGTTGTTCAGGGTGTATCTTAACTTCGCCCAGTGTGGGGTAAGAAAGGTTCCAGCCTCCCCGCGACGCTAATACAATTAGGCGGTTTGGCAAATCAGTGAGATGTGATGAGATGAGTGATGCTTTTTTTTCCCTAAAAGTGACTTACAGCTGATACGACTTAAGGGTTAACAATCTTATTCAAGAGCCCAAATGCTGAATGTTGTGATTAGTTGTTGAAAGCATCATCTACTGAGCCACACCTCTAAAAGCTGATTGTATACAGTGGATATTTTACTTATTAAACAAAAACAAACATGATTTTAATAATCCTTCATCTGCCTAGATATCAAATGTTGACTGTACTGCAGTATGTATTGACTTTCAGGTCCATGAAAACCACAAACATATCATAAAAAGTTGGACTTTAAATGTTAGAGCAGATGTGTTTACACTTTACGAACTCTGAAGCTTTCTCCAGAGAGTGTCAGTTAATATCAGAAAGTTCAAAACACCTACGCAAATGTCAGTCTGCTCATCTGCCATTTGTATTATGGAAATGAATAAATAAATAAATAAAATAAAATAAACAGGCATGTTTTGAAATCATTTTCTGCTTCAGAAGGCTGACAGGTCAGATGCAGTCATTAAAATATTTCTCTCATTTATTTATTTATTTATTTATTTATCTATCTATCTATCTTTCTATTTTCCATCTCACCCTGATCCAAGAGCCTCCACAATGCTTCATGTTCAGGAAACCTGTGTTGCTTAAACCGGCCAACTATCTGGTTGATACCCTCGGTAGCTGCCACACTGGGCTACTGACTTGTCAGGAGAGTGTAGATGCTAATGGAAAATACAAGGGGAAATCCCAAATTAAAAGAAATGGAACATTTATCATACTTGAATCAATCACGTTCACTTTAATTTCACTTTTTGGAGAGATTTTCCAATCCCAGGCCAATCCCATCCTCCAAGGGTTCCTCCTTCAATTATTTTTGTGTAACTTTGAAGGTAAAAACAGCTGAACCTAGAGGGGCACTCAAGGTACTCCCACTTGGCAGAATGTATAACGTAGTAAATAGGTGCTATACGAGAACTGGTTTTAATTACCCATCCGCTTGTCATGCCAAATCTTCTATAGTACAGTGTAGTAATATAGTTTTACCAGATGCCTTGGGTTTGAACTTTCAATATCATTCAACGGTTTTTGTCTCATTTTGTCTCATTTTAAATTGCATATATTGTTTCCTATTAATGTTTCATTGTAAGGGCGTGTCTTTAAGCATTCGTTTTGAAGTTAAAAAGGTCCTTTAAGTTAAGGAGACCTTGCTTTGACCTTCACCTTTAAACTTGACATTTCAAAATCAAATAATCTCTGGGATACATAAGTAGGGTAGTGTCCCCACCAAGTCTGGTGAAAATCGGTGCACAGATGTGGTCAGGATATTGCTCACAGACAAACCGATAAACTGACTCTCATACACCGGCGATTACATACAGCACCGTCACCAAAACTCCATTTTGGGCAAAGATAATAAAATCACTGCAGTGCGGCACAGTCTCGAAACTTCAGCACCGCGCTTTATTACATCCTATTCCATGAGGCTGTAGTCCCAGGTGGTATTTCAACATTGATTCAAGGCTGAATCAAAGTCACATATCCAATTTTAAAAATATAATCTGTGATGATGATGCTGTTCAACATCTTACTTTTCAATTTAGTCTAAAAAATTAAAGAAAAAGAAAACAACAACAACAACAACAACCATGTTTTTTAATGTTGCAATAACAACTTGCATCGAATGTTGTTGATATGCCAGGTGGGGAAATACATTCATGAATTCATTCATTCATTTTCTGAACTGCTTAATCCTAATTAGGGTCGCGGGGAGGCTGGCCCATCTCAGCCGTCTCTGGACCACTCACCAGACCATTGTAGGGCCATGGCGAAATAAGTTTCTGACAAAACAGCAATATCCTAAACTAATTCTGATTTGAGTATAAAGAAACAACACTTTAACATTTGCCATTTTAACTCTTCAGCAGCACGGTGGCAGAGTAGTTAGCACGTCCACTTCACAGCAAGAAGGTCCTGGGTTCGATTCCCAGGCTCAGGGTACTGTGAAGAGTTTTCATGTTCTCCTCATGCTTGTGAGAGTTTCATCCACTACTTTGGTTTCCTCCCACAGTGCAAAGACATGCACAATAGGCTAACTGGCTGTTCCAGATTGCTCCTATGGGTGAGTGTGAGTGGGAAGGGTTGTATGTGTTTGCCTTGCTATGGATTGGTGAGCTGTTCAGGATGTACCCCGCCTTCGCCCCATGACCCTCGTTGGATTAAGCGGTTTAATGTAGTAACCTGGAGTAAAGAGTGTATTACTGATATATTCTCATATATCTGCATTTGCTGTGGTTCATTACTGAACTGAAATTAAATTAAAAAAAAAAAAAAAAGAAAGAAAAGAAAAACAACAACAGCTCAAAAAGGACGGCAGCTCAAAAATCAGCACCATTAGTGCTTCATGCTTTAAGAGTCTTAATGTCACAATTCTGAGAAGACAAATCGGCAGGTCAGTGCATTTTTCTTTTTGACCTTTTCCCATTTAATAATGTAGGAATGATGATTAAACAAAGACCTACACAGTGAGCAGAGTGCGTTAAAAAAAAAAAAAAGGGAAGTCAGAGTCAGAGGGAAAATCATTCCCACGAGTATGAAGGGAATGGGGTGACATTCTGACAGTCTGTCAGTCAAGTGGCTTCCTAGACTGTATACTAACAAGAGCTCTCTCTCTCTGTCTCTCTCTCTCTATCTCTCTCTCTCTCTCTCTCTCCAGCTGTCTCTCTATCTTCAATTGATGGCTTGGGACAGCCTTCCTTGGAGGTGCTGTCTCGATAAGGACAGCGTGACACCTGCCAGCTGTATATATAACGCTCTTCAGAGTAAAATGAAAATGACGGGACCAAAAAAACACCCACGGTTGTGTACTTCTATCATTGTGAGGAACTTCCTGACATATTAATGCAGCTAAATAGTGCAACACCTTCAATTACCCTCGCAATACATCCTTAGTAAGCATAAGGGAAGCCTTTGGCTTTTTAATTTATTTATGCCTTTATTTTTAGGAAACTATAATTCAAAATGTCCCCATGAGGCACTTTTTTAACTATTCTTTTGTGGGCATTTGTAGCTAAGTACATCATTAAAACATGCTCACACACACCTACACACACACACACACACAAACATTAGAAAACTATGTAGAAATGGTTGTATTGGGAGAGATTCTGGTTGTCAAAAGTGCAAAAAAAATAAAATAAAATTATATTTCAGACCTGCCGAATTATCTTAGCGATAGAATTTAAATGTGGTTTAAACGCATCTTTACGGTCTGCATCCCTTTTTATGTGGATAATCACTCGGGTGCATTTGTGCATCTCTTTGTAAATAATTTCTACTCAAGTGAGCAGCACACACACACACACACACACACACACACACACACACACAAACTAATACAAATAAACATGAAGTAATAAATAAAGTATAGTGCAGAAAGCCAGCACAATAAATTCGAATGTAATGCACATGTGTTAAGGAGGTCCCGGAGATTAAACTGTAACGTGTCATGTAATAGATAATACGCTGTATATTAAACATCTATCTTTTGCTCATTACAGCCACATCTTCTCCGGTATGAGAGCAGAGTCACTGTGTTTCCTCTCATCTTCCTGATCACCTTTTATCCGAGGATGAACCGTTTCTTCTCAGTATGGGGTGTGGTCTCGTTCACAACGATGAACGCTCACTGAATGTTTTAAAGAGGATAAAACTAAATATTACAACTGATGTAAAGACCTGTGCACTACCCCGATCTGAAGCCAGGTGAAGACTGTGGTAGATTCTGGAGCAACGGCATTCATGGTTCCTGTACAGTTCCATAGACATTAAAAGAACATTAAGTATGTATGTGTATATATTATCTGCCCTTCAAGCTCAGGGCAATGCTTGATTTAACTGTAAAAACATAAAAATGTTCATGCTTTTCTTATCTTAATAAAGCATTTATTCGCCTCAGGCTAACTGCATATTGCGGAATAGTCCTCGAGCATTGATATCCACTGAGATGTCCCCGGATATTGATATCCACCTTGCCTTTGGTGAATAATTGCTAATTAAGTTTCCTTTGTACCTCCTTTCCTTTCCTTTGTTTCAGCCTGAGACTATTTACTGTTTTTTTACAGCACAGTGCTTACAATCACCATTACAACCATCAACAATTCAATCAGTGATCAAGAAAGTGTTCAAGAAGACTAAACTTTAAGCATTAGCTATACCAAACATTTCTCAGTGTCCTTCTGACCTCATACCTTTCTTTTGTATCCCATTGGCTAAATCATAATTTGTTCAAGTAAATATTATCTGAAATGTGATAACGACAATATAACAGGAAACGTTTTGCTAGCGTGTGTTGTTATGCCATGCGAGTTGCGCTGACGCTGATTGTTGAAAGCTCAACAATGGAGTTTATGCTACCTTTTTATTTAAGAAGAGCTCCGAGCACAAAGTAACCTTGGGAAGGGACACTAAACCCTTTGCAGTTGTGTTGTGTTGCAATTTTTTTTAAACATCTTTTCTATTTTGCGCAAAACTACAATGAAAATCCAGCGAATGACTTTTCTGCTTTGTTGAACAGGACTTGATTGTGATTTAAATGATTCACGAAATTCTGCATCATGTAAATATTTAAAACTCTAGCTTTAATAATAAAAAAAAAAAAAAGCAGTCAGGGCTACTCCTCAGTGTTTTTCTTCCTCCCGTGCTTAATCATAACGCAGCGACGCCCAGCGGTTGAAGGGATTGGAAGCTTACCTCGATCGCTGTAGTCGTCCACCAGCACGATCTCGGCGATCAGGTGATCTGGAGTTCGGTTTATGATGCTGTGGACAGTGCGTAGAAGAGAACTCCAACCCTCGTTATGGAACGGGATAATGATACTGGTGTTGGGGAGATTCTCCAGGTACAGCTTCTGTTTACAGCTGACAGACGGGGAGAGATAGAGGGAGAGAGAGAGAGAGAGATAAAGAGAAAGAAAAGTGTAAGGCTGTAAAGTATTTTCAGTCCATCAGCCATTAAGTGATTGCAGGTTGGTTTGACCACAGCAGTGTTATTCGGATAATGAATAGATCTACTGCTCTGTACACCAGCAGACTGGCGGAGTGTATAGGAATAGAACTGAGTGTGACTAAGATGATAAATCACAGTTTAAAAAGCCTCGTCACTCCCCCTGCTCTAATAAAGCACTCAGAAATCTGCGCCTTAATTCACTTTCAACAGAGATTGAAGTGGCAGATGAAGCAACGCTTTACAGCTCACGCCGGTCTCTAATTCAGCGCCCTGACAGAGCTGACACGCGGCCCGTTATTTATAGCTCGCACGGAGGCACAGAAGCAGCAGCCTTAAAGAGCTCTGCCTTTAATATATTCATACAGTAAGTTAAAAGGTAAATAGAAACAGCTTATCTGAAAGGTTGATTACAAAAACAAACCCCGGTGACTACAAGTGGAATGGGAACATATGCTACTGTGTAAATAGCTGGATGGTGGAGAACAGAAGTGCTTTGCGGGGAGCAAAATTTAAATAAAAAACAAAAAAAAAACCCACATACGTATCTATGAAGTGTCACAGAGATGAAAATGTTTGCGTGTAACACTGAGAGCGGAGACCAAAAGCAGGTCACAGTCCACAGTCCAGGTCTAAGGAGGCTTCAGATCAGCCAATTAAGCAGCAGCCTGACACGGGAGGAAGAGTCTCATCCTGATCCCAGTGGCAGCAGGGTTGTCTGTAGTTTCACGTGAGCCCTTCGTGCCAGATTCCTGAGCCATTTACTGTGTACTACAGTGCGACTACTTTAAAAAAAAAAATGAGGCAGTGCATGAGTTGTGAGTGCACCGTAGCAAATCCACTCACTCTTTAAGAGTCTTTAGAAACCTCCCGAGTGTCTTGTTGGTGTTAGTGTGCTCTCATTGACTGCTGGCATGCTTGTGAGAAAGAGAAGGAATTTTAAAGCAAGATGTGTAACTGTGAAACTGTTTTCCGGTTTCTCTGAACGCTGGGAGAAATAATTTCCTGCGTCTCAATGTACGCACAAGCGCATTCGCACTGTGGAGTATTTTAGCATGCAGTGCACCGTTAATACCCGGATGGCCTACTCAAAACGGTTAACATGTTGGGTGTGCAACGCTACACACTCCTCACCCTCAGTGCTTACGGTCTTGGCCAAGACGTGGATCTTTCAACTTTTGTTAAACCGGCAGCCCAGAGACCACACAAAAAGCCGAGAAAAATATTAGCGGGTGACAGGGTCGAGTGACATCATTGTCATTTCCTGTAGGTTTATGATGTCATTTCCTCTCTTGATCTACAGTACACTTTTAACACAACCCTGTCGAAATTTAGCACCACAAAAGTAAGCACATTACGTGAATTGGATCCTACCTTAAAGTATACTAGTGAAAGCACACAAATGCATGTCGATCTATATTAAAGAGTAGCAGGCTTGGTCATCCTTGTAGCCTAATTTGTGCGAATTTAATACGTTTAAGTGATGGAGACGCTTATTTTAACATAAATGACCATTAAACAGTACACAGGTATAACTCAAGAGTCCAGCCACATACAGAAGCATTCTGATGGCACGGCTGTGTGCGTAGTGGACAGGAGGGAGCAAAAAGAACTGTCTTCTCCTGAACACCACCGGAGCCAAGGAGCTGGTGGTGGACTTCAAGAGATCTAAAACAGAATGCCAGTGACAGAGAGGAGATCGAGACTGTGGAGACCTACAAGTACCTGGGGGGTTGGTACTGGATGAAAAACACCTGGATGTGTACAGGAAGGAGCGGAGCCACCTCTTTTTCTTGAGATGTCTCGGGTCCTTACAGTGACATGCTGCATGTTCTACCATACTGTCCTTGCAGTGCACTGTTCTGTGCTGTTGTCTGCTGGATGAGTAGCATTACTGACAAGAACTGTAGGCGTCTGGACAAAGTGGTGAAAAGGGCCAGTTCTGTGCTGGAGAAGGGGGCTGCACTCTTTTAGAACTGTGCTGGAGCAATAGATAAGAGGGAAGCTGCTTGCAATAATGGAGAACAATAAACACCCCCTCAGTGACATCGTGACAGGTCAGAGAAGCAGCGGAAGAGAGAGGCTTATCTCCCTGCGCTGCAGGACACAGAGGTTCAGGAGATTCTTTGTCCCTACAGCCATCAGGTTTTTTAACAGTGACTGCTGAACTACCTCACTCAAGTAGTGTACATTTTCAGAACAAATAAGGTACTTTTTCATTCTATTATTCTGTTTTTATTCTCCTGTTTATCTATTTTTTACTCACCAGTTTATTTGTTTATTGTGGATTTGTGTTTTTGTGTATAGTGGTATTAATGTAGATTTGTCTATATTTCATGGCGTATATTTGAGCTACTGGACGTTTTGAATTCCCCCCTACTGGGGATGACTAAAGTATTTATCTATCTATCTACCTAAAAAGCCCAGAACTGGATAATTTTATCCCGTGAAGAACGCTTTGGATTGTCCTGTGCAAGTAAACACGCAAATCTATTCAGCGAGCGACATTTTAGGTGATTAAAAAAAAAAAAAAAAACGTGTTCAAAAAGCATCTACGGCAGCAATTTGGAGGAAATGGGAATAAAGTGTTGGACCAGAGAGGGAGGAGTCTCTGATGGAGACAGTGAGACGTCACATTCTAGTGACTCCGAGGACGAGAACGCTATCAGAGATGAGCGTGACGGTGAATCCAAAATGGTTTATGCAGCTAACGTTTTGCCGACTCGGCTTTCCTGTCGTCAGTTGGTTTAGGAACAAAAATAAAGGTTTTCTGTGATTTCTGCGCTTGTTGTTTGTGCAGCTCAGCACTGGACCATAATGTGTTATGATGCACGGGGTCAGTGACGCAGCCCAGCCAATCCAACGAGTTCGCGCCACTACTAGGCTGGAACAGCCAATCAGAAAGGCAACATATCTCTGAGCATGCCCAGTGTCGCAGAACTCGCAGGTACTTTGAAAACAGGCAAGGACTGATGTTGCCGGAAGGAACCGCTGATGTTATACATAATCATTTTAAATAGCTAGTAACGCTAATTCACCACAGGTACCCTTTAATGCACTCTTTAGGGCTAACTATTAGACCCCACGACAACCATGTGTGTCTTTATACGGCCAAAAAGGTAGAAATATGTTTACAAACAGTAAATAAAGGGGGCACATAGCTATCTTAGAGGGTACTACACCAGGCACAAGCCACTGTTCTCCTACAGGCAATATTTATTTATTTCTTATTTTAACACCATCCTACTTGTTCAGTACAACCAGTTGTGTACTTTTAGACCCCTGGACATGAATGACTGTCACATTGTCAGAATCTACAAACTATTTAATAAAATTATATTCAATGTTTGAAAAACAGAAAGCATTTGGTATTAAGTATGTTGGGTCTCACTCACTCACTCTTCTTCTGAAGCGCTTAATCCTACTACTAGGGTCGTGGGGAGGCTGGAGACTATCTCAGCCGACACAGGACAAAGGCCCTGAACAAACACACAATCAATCACACTCATATGCACACCTGGGGCAATTTGGAACAACCAGTTAGCCTAATGCACGTCTTTGGGCTGTGGGAGGAAACCAGAGTACCCAGAGGAATCCCACGCAAGCACGGCGAGAACATGCAAACTCCACACAGAAATGTCTGAGCCCAGGAATCGAACCCTTCTTGCTGTGAAGCACTATGCCACTGTGCCGCCTGTTTTTCGGGTCTGAGCACGAAGAAGGTTTCTGAGTATGAAGTGCTGTTTTCATCTTTCCGTCATGTTTACACTGTGACATTTTGTTCGGATTCTGTGCGTTGTCTCCGCCTGTCTCATCATCGGTGTCTTTTTCCGAGGCCGGATACTTCATCGTTTGAGTCTCTGTTTACGGGAATGCATGTTCCCTCATTCACTCTCACTCGGTCTTTTGCTGAACCGCTTAATCCTATTAGGGTCGCAGGGGGGCTGGAGCCTATCTCAACCAACACCGGGGGAAGGAGAGTACACTCTATACAGCTTGCCAGTCCATCACAGGGCCAACACACCCAACCATACACACTCACTCCTAGGAGAAATTTGGAACAGCTAATTAGCCTAAGGTGTATGTCGTTGGACTGTGGGAGGAAACTGAAGTACCCTGAGGAAACCCACACAAGCACGGGGAGGACATGCAAACTCCACACGGCGAGCTCAGGACCCAAACCCAAAACCTTCTTGCTGTGCGACGGCCGTGCTAACCACTTCACCGCCCTGGTTTCCTAATTTCTGTGGTTCTGTGTTTCCTAATTTAAACCTTCACTGGGTTTGTTGTGATTATGGATTATCCCTTTTTCATGCTGCCTGCCCATGCGCCGGATTATGTTGACACTGACACACTCAGGTTTCATACTTGTATTCTGCCTTGCTGGCGAACCTGCGTTACAGCACTGCTGTCTGCATTTTTTAAGCAATTTCCGTCATTCTACATGGATATCTCAGGTAGCTAATCAAGTCAAAATTACATTTTTGAAATATTAGACTTGCTGCCATCCCCCCCCCCCCCCCCCCTTCCCCGATGTAATGATATATAAACTGGCAGCTCAGTGCACACAGAATGACAAATGGTTCAATTTTCCTGCTGTTTGCAACTTGAAATTTATAGCTGCATTACTCGGAGTCTGTCACCTGCCATAGTAACACTTCCACTCCAGCTTTCATGCTGAGCTACTGCGTCATATAGTGGGCCATTTTTACATACCCTCTCCAATTTTTAGATCTTGTGCCCCCCCCTCGAGATGTTTATCAGCATAACAAGATAAGATGTGGCACAGTCTGCACTGCTCTTCTGAGCTGCTTTTAAGAAAGGCAGGCCGCTGTCTGAGAGCAGCGTTCCACGTCCAGCATGAAGAGCTGCACACATCCACAGGGCCTGAATTGGGAATCGCGATAGCACAGCTGTGATCTCGTCTCAAAAGGTGCTTTGTGTTTCAAAAGCCTGCGAACCGTCCTTCCTGAAGATAAAGTAGCACCGCACTCCATTCCTGATCCAGTCATGGCTTTCCCCTTGTCTCAGAAGAAGTCGGATCTTTCATTATCGATGGAAATTAAACTCTTTGACCCTCGGCTACGTGAGTTATAAGTGGATTTGTTCATGCTTGGGGGGGGGAAATCCATGACTGGAAAAAGAATCAGAACAAAAAAAAAAGTGCTTTCATGGGCAACAAATGGAGCAGAGAGGTTAGTCTCCGGAGAGCAATTAATGCTCAGTCCATCAGAAAGCTTATTTATTGAAAGAGTGAATGTGAAACGAGGTGAAGTGCTCCTGAGCAATACACCATGTCTGGCCTTTATCTTTGCTTGTGATGATTTTAAATGAAAGAGACTCGGTAACAGTAGTGTGAAATGCACTGAGAAGTAAAAACGGGTAAAAAAAATAAAACGGGTAAAATTGCGGTCAGAATTTTAACACGCTTCATATACGCTGGATACAGGGCTGGCGATATGGACAAAAAAAATCTTATCATGAACATTTTTTTCATATCAATCAATTTTAATATGCATGACAGTATAAATTAAAAAAATGACAATATTATAAGCTGGCGAGCGGTCCAGGGTGTTCCCCGCCTTCACCCAGAGGTGGCTGAGATGGGCACCAGCCTCCCCGCGACCCTAATTACGATAAAGTGGCTTAGAAAATGAATGAATGGAATATCATTCAGCTGCAAGTTCGAGGAGTATCATGATAATGCCTGAACTTACAGCGAATAATATGTAAATATTACATATATAATGTAATAAAAAAAATAAGTAAATATTACATACAGATATAAATATCAAAAAACATGTAATGCTCATTTTCAAGTAAAGGTGATATTTCTGTTTATTCACGATTCTCAGGTATTCATTCATATCAAAAAAATAACTGGACATATCGTGATAAGATTTATAATTTATTTATATATTGCCCAGCCCTAACTGTATACAAACCAAAATTCTAAAACAACCTATTTATGATTGAAAGAGCACATTTATAATCCAAAATACACTCATTACTGAATGGACTACACACTGCCTGGCCAAAAAAAAAAAAAAGTGGCACTCTCTAATATTTTGATGCAGTGTATTTATCCCTGATCACAGCATGTGATCTCCACGATATTGTTGCTCCAGTTGGTCCGGTCGAGGCTCAGCAACATTAATGTGGCAATAAAACGAAGTCAGCTGATGATCTGAATGTAGTGAATGAGCAGGTTATCACATCAATGCACTTTTTCTTCCCTGATGGCACGG
>JAQMYF010000027.1:15200708-15225708 GCA_030014195.1 Neosilurus mollespiculum
TTTTACAGAAAAAATAGTGCTGACACCAATCCAGAGCCTGCTACACAATGACCAGAACAAAAAGACATATCACAAACGAATAATTATTTTTTATATGGCATAATCTTTTAAATGTAGAGATAGTTTTGCTTCACCTTTACCTGTCAAAGTATTTTTATGTCCTGAAACTGTCAAAAGTGTTATAACAGCTTTGACAGCTATTTGACACTAAATATAAATATCGGAATGTTTTTTCCATTTTTTTTGCAGACATTTGTGCTTACAAGAAGTGTTAGGTGTTTTAAACACATTTAAATTCTCTCTAAAATATTCAGTGCTTGACCTTAGAACTTTAAAAAACAACTTACAAGAATTAGCACTCTGATCGTTATTCTGAAAGAAATCATTCTAAAAGTCTGACATCAAAAGAGATATAATTAAAAATTTGGAAGTAGAACAAAAAGTAGCGGGTAGGCAACGCTCAGCCATGTCCTCCTCTTTAATAACAGACTGTAGAAAACTAACACCGCATGCAGGTCTCCTGCCATTTTGATTAATGAGAGCTCCTGCTGCTTGGCCTTTGGATAACGCTGCCCTCTCTTCAGCTTGGACAGTTGTGTTCAAGGTTACAGTTCTCTTTCTGAATAACCATGTTCAAATGCACACAGTTCAGTTCTTCAGAAAAACAAAATATATTTTCCAAGCTAATCCGTTCTGATCTCTTGATATTATTTCTGTACAACTCTTGAGGTCATGAGCATGAGGTCAGATCATCAGACTGTTCTACAAATCTCTCAGTGCACAAAATCTAACAGCTTTGATTTATTTATTTATTTTTTGGTTTAGTTATCTGAATAGGCTTCACACCTGTTTTTTTTTTTTTTTGTTTGTTTGTTTGTTTTTTGTTTTTTTGTTAAAGTAGATACACAGTTTTTGTGAATTAATATCTTTCTCGTGTTCATTCTGTCAGTTTCCTTTTTCCAACAAAGAAGTGTTCTTAATTTAGAATATTCTGAACATTTACCAGCATCTTCACTTACTTACAATATACAGTCCGAAACTGCAAAAATTTGACGTGTGACAGATCTGATAAATAAATTAATTAAATTATATATAACTTAAAAAAAAAGAAAAGAAAAGAAAACCTATAACGTACGTTTGTCCGTCGCTCTGGCGTATGTGTACACATGGGAACCCGCACATTCGCAGTCTGGAGAACGTAAGTACATATACCTCATATAAATTTGAAAAATAGGTAGAAAAAAAAATTGTTTAAAAACAGAGACGAGGCGCTAAATACAAACATACAAACAGAATAAAACATGAACATTTTTAATGATTAAAGCATCTCTACTTAGCAGATTTTATATCTCAAAAAAGGAAAAACGTTAAAATTAAATTTCTGGGAGAGAGTAATATAGCGAACAGTTGGCGTATAATACTCAGGTCATGTGATGTGCCGTCATCGTTAATGAGGTGAATTAAATAAAGAAGTAATGATGATGTGTTACTGAAATGTTCTCTAAAAGCTACGGGTTCGAAACGGTGGAGACTAAGAAGCGTGTTCGGTTTCCTCATTTTTAGTCCCTTCTGTAAACAAGTAAAAAATGAATTCATCTTGATATACGTAGGGTACGTGGATGCGGTTTGAGAGTTCCCACCATACACTTAAGTAAGGGAAATGATATGGGAGCTCCGCTTTTAGGCAGCGCCTCAATCTATATATTAACACACTTTTGTTAAGTATAACAGGCATTTACTATGAACGTCATTAAGGAAAGTTAGAAAATCTTTTTGGAACCAATATTTGGTATCAGTAAATAAATTAAGTGATTAATATATTATTTAGTAAGTGTTCCCCACTGCAGCCTAATCCACTAATTTGACTGAGCACTACTGTTCCAAGGGTGCTTTGATTTAATATTACCACACTGGGACGTATTACTATGTATATCATGCCGCTCATCTCTGTTCGCTATGAGAAATGCAAATTCCAGCATCATTCCCACTTTTTTTCTCCCAGCAATTCTGATAAACCAGTATGATTAAGATCATTAATAGCAAGTTCGGTGTGTACCCTGCCTCCTACCTGACAGCATCATGATGAACAGATGGATGGTTGGAGGATGGCCTCTAATTTTATGAAACAATAACAGTCTTTATGACTTTTTAACTATATATTCTGCTGGTAGAATGAAAGAAAAATAAATAAATAAATAAAGATATAAGAAAAAAATATCCTTTGTTGAAGAAAGCTAGTCATGAGACTTAACTCATTCATTCATTTTCTGAACCGCTTAATCCTAATTAGGGTCGCAGGGAGGCTGGCGCCCATCTCAGCCAACTCTGGGCGAGGGCAGAGCACACCTTGGACAGCTCGCCAGGCCATCACAGGGCAGAAACACGTTGACGGCTATGCAGCCTCCTCTTGACGAAAATCAGCAATGGTGGCCGGCCTTTGATAACCCAGTTAGCTGCACTGGGGGGTAATTACGAGAATATCATCTGATAATCTATAATATTGTCGTTTTTGTTAGCTTGCTATTGCAGGCGTTATCATTAGTGTAGGCTGATTATTACTCATGAAGTCAGCTGCAAACAAGTTCACAGTTTAAAAAGGTGATTAAGGGGATATTTAAGCTCCTCATTTAGATTTAATGGAATGATTTCCCACACAAGAGCTTTTAATATATTTTATATTAAATTCTCCTGCTGGTCATGAAATCTTTTAAATAAACATGCAGGTAGCTTTTCCTTTCTTATGGAATATTCTACTTACACCCTCCCCACAGGTGAATGCTAAAGGCCAACAGTTCTACGGCTTTGAGAACCAACTAAGCTCATATGTAAGCCCTAAATGATGCACCTTTGCCATTATATCGGGTGTGCGGATATTCAGTCTTTTGAAGGATTAATAAAAAAAGGGTTGCGGATCAGTTCATCGCTCGCTACTGGAGGGCTCATATCCTGTACTTAATCTAATGTCATCGATTTGAACCGGCACATTTTAAATCTATTCTTCGACACAGAGGTAGAAAGTCTTGAGAGGTCCGAGGATACTGAAGGATACAGGAGAACGCTGACACCTGGCTCACCGTGTTCTGGTCTTGAGTTTTATTCTGCATGGTTGTGAGGGGAGATGACTGTGTAAATATGGGCACCCGTTTCCACTCTTACATCTGCGGTGGAATATAAAAATATACAATGGTGGAAAATATGTAAGTATAGTTGTATAAGATACGCCATGAAACAAAACCTCGACAAATACATTACCGCTTTTATTCTAATCATCGCAGCACATGTTGAGCTGTGCGCGAGCTGCATTTTAATATCACAAGAGTGACAAGATAAAAGTCCTTTTTAATTCAGGCATCTCTTTAGGGTGGTGAAGAGCTTGCACCTACTCACTAAGGCCAATTAGATATGATGTTAAAATGCAGATACAAACTCATCCAATTTAAGAAACAAATTCCTTTCCTAGAGCACTTGCTGGAGTGGAGAGCACTCAGCAACCGGTTGATAGCTGATTAAGTATTAGCACAAGGAGAGCGAGACACACTGGATTTATTACCCGTGCCTTTGAGTTGCTCTGTTTAGTGGAAGCATTTTTAAAGTAAATGAGTCCGGGCTCAGGAGGCCTTCTCACTACCTCCGACCATTAGAAAGAACAACTGGCTACACGCGGATGAGCAGACAGGCTCAGAGTAAATATCTGGGAAATGGAAATGATGAAGATGAACGATCTTCTGTAGAAATGTAGAAGATTATTCCTTAAATTGAATTCTGGACTTTTGCAGAATCACCAACTTAAATCGGCTACCGAAACCCAAATGATAACCTGACACATAGGTGCTTAAAGTAACATCCTGCACAAGAAAAAAAAAAAAAAAAAGTGCAAACTTTTATATATTAAAATCAACTAAATACATGTAGTTCTGACCATTACTTCCGATCAAAAAACTTCAAAGTGCGAGATATCATGATTTTTTTTCCTCCCTGGATAAGAGCTAAGCAATGTAAACAAACAAACAAATGTACTGGTTTGAATTTCGCGGTTTGTATTCGCAAAAACCTGTGACGTCTTTTTTCGGAAAGTGTGGATCACGTGACAAATTCTCAGCAAAAAGAGAGTGAACTAGAACTGAATTCAGAACTGAGTCTGAACGGAACGACAGAAAATAAGGATTTATATCCCACATCACTGGAAGAGGTGGCGGCACTACGGGAAAAGAGAAATGTTCAAACGTGTTCAGATACAGCCGGAGTTTTGCTTGACTGGTAAGTACATTTACATTCACAGCATTTAGTATTTTTTTCTTTTTTCGATATAATGTATTAATCCCACAAGGGAAATTATTGCCTCTGCATTTAACCCATCCAGTGTGTGTCGGTAAACTGTGTACGCAAACTTCCACATTTTCGTGAAGGAAAGTCAATGACGGATTTGAAAACTCGCCCTACCTGTTATTGGTGAAAAATTAAGAAATATGTAATTACAGTTCTGTTTTGGCAAGAGAATACTTAGTTGTGTTAAATAGTAATGTTTATCAAAAACCGTGGAGTTGACCATGCATAGGATAAGAACGTTTTTAGTGTTCCCCTGATACTGAAATCAGCTGCTTACACTTTATGACTCTATGGTTGAAAACACTTGTTGTTTGGGGGGAAAAAAATCGAATAAAATGTTTCGTAATAAAATATTACGCTTCATTGTCAAGAACTTTTCTTAGTTTTGTTTATAATTATTCTACTATAAATTTGCTAAAATAATAAATAAATATAGCTGCAGGATATGGAGTCCTCCCACATTTATTACCTTATAAAATATGAAAAAAAAAAATCATTATGTCCCCATGGGTTTCATTCAGGTTTTATGGGTTTCCTTTCACTTCCCACAAACATTAACTTTGGGGGAAATGACACTTAAGAACTCAGGACAGCCTGAGTAAGTTTCCGTTGGCTCAAAGCCATCGGTGACATTAAAAGATGAAATTATTGAATACTGTCCTTCCACCGAGATTATCTGAAATGTTTCCCATAATTCCACACACAGAACTCTCTCCAAAAAAAAAAGCAAAAGCTGTAAATCAAACTGAGGAGGAAAGGATAGTAACCAGCAATGTGGCACGATGCACAAGTAGAAATCATCTCACACAGCCCCACCCCTTCCCCGACCCTGGAGATGCACTAATTTCGATGCGTCCAAAAACTTTCTCTTCACAGCAAGAAGGTTCTGGGTTCAAGGCCCATACATGGTGAGAGCATTTCTGCGTGGAGTTTGCATGCTCTCCCTGTGCTTGCATGGGTTTACTCCTTGTTCTCTGGTTTTCTCCCACAGTATATAGTTCAAATTGCCCCTAGATGTGAATGTGAGTATCAATGGTTGTATCACCCCTGCAATAGACTGGTGCATCCTGCCTTTGCTCAGAGTCAGCTAGGATCCCAAGTGGTGCAGTGACAAGGTTCGCAGGTTAAAGCCTTGGATGATGCATGCAGCCATCCATGGCTGGGAGAACAAAATGCAGTCGGTTGGCATCACACGCCTTCGCTCTCCCTGGTGTGTAGCTGTCATGTCACAGGGAAGAACTCTTGGTTATAGGGAAGAATTGGATACAACTAAATTAAGGAAACAATCAGGGCAAATAATAAAAAAGAAAAGAAAGAGAGTTGTGGGTAACTGTTCTTCAACAGTTGCTCTCTTACCAAGTTTGATTGGCCAGGTTCTGAGTGTGATATCACAGATCTAATCAAGGTATAAAGAAAAAAAACCTATCTCTCTTTCAGCTTGGTCCTAAAGACGTTCCTAAATTAGAAATTAGAAGGTGAATTAAACCTTAAGGTGAATTAAACGCTGAATTAAATCTTAATAAAAGCTTGCACATAAAAACATGCTACTGTAACTGCAACCCTTTTTGTGAAGAAAAGTAATAAATCCTCACACAGGGAGCGCCACTGTACTGCAAAAATCAACAAGTGACTCACGTAGAGGAAACGGTAAACACAGAAGTGTTGTGCATTTAAATGAACTGTGGTATATATCATAGGTTCACGTATATGAGCAGACGCTTGTCTGATGTATGTAAACGCAGTGTAGCATCATGTGATATAGATGTGCCTAGTGTGTTAGTTACTATGAGCTTCACAAAGACAGAGCTGTCAGTGTGGTTCTGGTGTGTGGTGTTGAAGCAGCTCTCATACACCTCCATAATGACCTGAATCAGTGACTTTGACACGACATGAACTTCGACTACAGGATGTATAAAGGAACGATGCTGGTTACATCACACTCTCTTCCTCATAAATGAACACAGGACAGCAGCTCTCTATCTTTCAGGTAATTCTGACCTACATTTGTTTTTTACTTCTATTCAGACGACTGTTTAATCTGTTTTGAGAAGCACAGCATCAGACGAACACAATAAAACCCAAACTTAATCTGGTTTCTTTGTCGCATTAACCAGATTGTGTGTGACACCCTGCCATATGTGCACTGTAGCACAGATAACAATTGATCATCCAGTGGATTTAGACATAATAATGTCAGTTACAGACCAAATGTTAGGATTTATGAACAGACGCAGAGACTGAAGCTTAGTGCAGGACTCGGTTTCTCACGGTTCACAGTGAACTCATGGTGGATGGAGGTTTATAAACCAGGCTGTGTCCATGAATGGAAGCACACCCATACTCTGAACCGCAACTATCTAACATTTTTTTTTTTGCATTAAGTTTTTATACGATTTAAGTTGTATCATGAAAGTGATATCTGCTTTACCGTTTCCTGATGCCTTTTCATCTCTACAGCTACTTAACAATTGTTCACCGTAGCCGAGGTGGATGTTGCGGAACAGTCTTCAAAAAGAACCACTGAAGGGACTATTTAACTCGGTGACGTCCACCAAGCCTGAGGCGTGAACTGTTTCAGTATACACTACATGGGAACATCATCACAAACAAGCACACTAAAAGAAGAATTAATTTTTTTACATAATTTAACTATGGCAGACTCGGTCAGGTAAGCTCTATGCACTCGGACTGAGCCAAGCTTAGAGTCAAAAGCCAAGCTGAGTTAAAAGCTAACCCTACCTGGCCAGTTCTTTTGTTCATTCCGACATTTTAACAAAAAGCAACAAAATTCTAAATAAAAGGATTCAATTTCCTACCAAACGTGACTTTCTCAGACTCCGATAAGAAGCCATCATGTGCAGCTAGGGTTCTAAGCTCCATTCCAACATTTTCAACCAACAAGATTTTCATGGCTTTTTTTTCCCAATTTATAGCGTGTTGATGATGGTGCTGTTTGTTCCAAGTGATTTTGACTGTGTGTCCATTGTTTTGATTCAGGTCTAATCCAACCGAAATACTGATATTTAATCCTGAGATCGCAGACCAACCATATCGCACTGTTCCAGTGTAGTATACACTGAAAAATCCTGAAAATAAGCGTCTTCACCAGACAGCTTAGACTGGGTGGGGCTCTGATAAAAACGGGAAGTAACTTAAATTTAGTGTCAAGTAGTTTTAGATAACAAAGACTAGATTTATGAACCAAAACAAGAAGAGACAGTTACAAAGTAAGGTACACTGTGACGGATACACTGCCAGTTCCTAAAGATAACTGTAGACACGAGGTATAAATGATTGCAAATTTCCTAAAGCACATCTTCAGCATGCTAAGTGCATTATTATAAACTCACATACAGACATTACATTGGGCCTCATTTATCAGTCTGGATACCAAAGGATTTATTCATAAACTATTCTATGAGCATTTATGTAAGAAATGTGTCATTTCACGGAGCTGAGGGAGCTGAGCCGGAAGGCTAAGCTCTTGATTTACCAGTGGATTTACGTTCCTACCCTCACCTCTGGTCACGAGCTTTGGGTAGTGACCGAAAGAACAAGACTGCAGATACAGGCGGCTGAAATGAGCTTCCTTCGCAGGGTGGCGGGGCTCTCCCTTAGAGATAGTGTGAGAAGTTCTGTTATCCAGGAGGAGCTCGGAGTAGATCCACTGCTCCTCCGTGTTGAGAGGAACCAGTTGAGGTGGCTCGGGCACCTGATTAGAATGCCTCCCGAACGCCTCCCTGGTGTGGTGTTTCGGGCATGCCCGACCAGTGAAGAGACCCCGGGGCCGACCCAGAACATGCTGGAGGGACTGCGTCTCTCGGCTGGCATGGGAACGCCTCGGCATCCCCTGGAAGAGCTGGAGGAAGTGGCTGGGGAGAGGGACGTCTGGACCTCACTGCTTAGGCTGCTGCCCCCACGACACGACCCCGGACCAAGCAGAAAAAGAAGTTGTGTCATTCTCTTAAATTATAAATAAATGTTCAGATGCTACTTGTGGTCCTGAGTGCTCCTTCAGCAGAAGCTCTTATCGACAGCAGTTTAAAGAAGAGCTTGAATCTATTAAGGAAAACATCATGCTAGATCCCTAGGCCAGGACTTAAAGTAGTACTGAGAATGTTTTGTAAAAACCCATTTCTTTTATATTCTGGCATTAATTAAATAAATAACCCACGAGACCAAGCCAACACAAGCCTATAAAATAAGCCAAATCATTCAATTATGACAAAAGGAACGGTGCCATATAAATGTCTCTGCGAAGCCCTGAGCTGTAAACTAACATCTGCGCTAGCTGAAGGTTCAATTATCGCTATGCTGTATTATAAAATATATTTTACTTTCTTTGACGTGGGTCAAAATAACGTCCATTCCTGCCTCCCAGTCTTTACCCTGATCGCTCATTTCGTCACACTGGTTCCCAGCTGACTGTGCACTTGAACCTTTATGGAGTTTTGTGGGCATGACTACATGCAAATGAGCTGCCTTTTCAAGCAGCCTTTCCAAAACGTCTGTTAACTGAATAATCACATATTTTACCTTTGAACTTGATAATACACCAATCCTGCAGAACACTAAAAACATTAGCAACACCTAACAGGCTATGTGAATAATCATCTCCAAAACATTATCCAACATGGGTTTATTCATCTCCAAAAACACAGGTCTCGGTCCTGGCATGCAGTGATAAGTACCAACCAAAAAGGGTCTGAAGGAAGGACAACCTCGTAACTGGCACGAGTGTCCTGAGTGCCCAAAGCACATGGTTGCATGTGGGGAGCCAAGGCTAGCACATTTGGTGTGAACCCACAAAAGAGCTACTGTAGCACAAACTGCTGGAACTGTTAATGCTTAATATAGACAGGAGTCAGAACACAGTGCATTGTAGCTTGCTGTGTGTGGGGCTGCCTAGCTGCAGACCAGTCAGGTGGTGTTAATGTTATGGCTGTTCGGAGTACATTTGCCTTTTAACTACATATTTGTGTACACAGGCAACAGTGTCATGAACGTAATGAATACATACCTACCCTTGTACTAAATGCATTGCTGGAGAATTCCACCAGTGAACCAACTTGGTCACACGACCTTTCTTCAAAGCTTTTCAGCATTTTTCGTCGCTGCTCATGCACCGGCTGATAGTATGAGATCACATCCCAATACTGCCCCTCCCATTATTGCGTGTACTGTATCCTATAAAAATGTCAAGTTAATTTCTGAGGACGTGCACAGCCAATGCACCAAAAGGACGCAGGATACGCCCCCTCAAGCACGTATTTCAAAGCATTACGCACAACCTGACTAAATGACTGATAAATGAAGTGCACTGCTGTAATCCTTGTGATGATGGATAAAGACAGGCGTGATGATGGAGTGTGAATTAATAACGCTGAGGAGAAGACACATCTATCAGAGAGCTGGGCAAATGTGGATCACGAACAGATCTGTTAAGGGGAAACTGGTGGAGGCTCGTCTCTGCTTAATTATTCAGAAGTGACACAGCAAAAAGACGGGGAATCTAAAGCGTCTGAAACGCATTAGAAGCCCATGGGTGAAACTTTCACTTTCTGCTGCATGGTGAATTTGACTTCTCCATATTATCTGACAGAGAAAAATGAGAGTTCAGGGGTTTTTGGGAGGATTTTGGTTTGTCAGTTGGATAATTCTCATTAGACATCAGACTAAAGTCAGAAAGGATCAGAGGCAGAGACCAGAGAGCATGAGACAGAGAGAGAAAGAGAGAGAGAGAGAGAGAGGGAGAGAGAGAGAGGGAAAAGAAAGAGAGAGGGAAGAGAAAGAGAGCTGTCAATCAAAGCCGACGCACAGGGGGTCGTGTCACTGCACAGTGCCAGCTGTACCAGCCTCGTCTCTGCGTGTCGATGATTGAAATCTCCATGTTGACAAAAGAGCTGCCAGATGAGGCTATTCTTCGGGAAAAAAAAAAGCGTACGTCATTATTCGCAATATACACGCATTATTCATGTTCTTTTTTTCCACTGGGTTTAAGTTTAACATTTATTCACTTAGCAGGCGCTTAGTTGCAGTGACTTACAAGAAGAGCGGGCAGCAGATGGTAGACAGATACAAGCACACAGACAGCCTTACAAGCTCAACACAATAGAGACTCTCAATACTCTTCACATTTAATTGTAACGTGAGTAGCAATATAAAAGTAATTATGCCAAATGTGCAGTAATTACACACATTACTCACAACTTACATCATATAGCTAAAACTATGCAGACACCTGACTGTCACAGCCATATGCAGTTTTTTCCTTCTTCACTCTTACATTTCCAGCATCCGGCAGACACTCTTATCCAGAGCGACTTACAATTATCATTTCATACAACCGAGCAATTGAGGGTTAAGGCTTGGGCCCTTGAGCAGTGGTGCACCATCAACAGTGGTGATAGTGGGGATTGAACCGCGGACCTTCGGATCAGTAACCCATCACCTTAACCACTAAGCCACCGCTGCCCTGTACACGACTGCACACAACTGTAACATGATAATATCCCTTTACTGGAACTAACAGGCGCAAACCTGTTCCAGCATGACAACGCGCCTGTGCACAAAGACTGCCCCATGAAGATACGGTTCACCCTGACCCCAAAATCACCAAACACCTTCGGGATGATCTGACCGCACCCCAGACCTCCTCTTCCAACATCAGTGCCTGACCCCATTAATGCTACTGCGAGTGAGACAGCACAAATCCCCACAGCCACGCCCCAAAATCTAATCGATCTCCTTCCCAGATGAATGGAGCTCATTATCATAGGATGTTTAACAAGTGTATAGGTGTAATGGTCACTATATAATGTACAAAGTTATGCCAACCTCAACTACATAATGTATAAAGACTGGGGCATTGGTAAAGCAAAAACAACGGCTTTAATAAACCACGCTCCAACACTGCTCACTCTCCCGTCCAGCTAAAGGCCACCGTAAAGAGAAGACAACCGGTCAACCATCAACCATAGAGGATTTCTGCAACACCAACTATCACCAACCTGCAATGTCATCCTTACAAACCTACCCCCCCCGGGATTCACAGCAATTCCCACTTCCAGACCCTGACGCCAATGCAATCTCTCAAAATCAGAGGTATTAACCAAAAACGTTTAAGTAGCGACGACCTTTCCACTGCTTTTTTTATTTAACTTTACAGAAGGTCTTTGGATAAAAGAATGATTTAATTCACTATAGAAGCTGTTTAGGTGTTTTAATTATAGACTTCTGAAGCTCTTAATCTGTTAAATTTAACATGAACATTTATTAAACATTATTAAGGAGAGAAAAGTGAATTATAGCTAACAGCAGTGGATTAAACCAGGACGAGAAGATCATATGAAGAAGAATTTTCTTTTTTAACTCATAATAGTTTTATTCATATGTCGACTCCAGGTTTTAACTCTCGCATTTATCAACCAGAGACAGAAAAATCCCTACTAGCTATTCGGTGATACAATAAAAATGACATCTTAAATTAGTTCTTAAATATTTTTATTTTTATGAATTATACAGAAGTGTTGCACAAAAAATATATATATATATATGTTTTACTGTATGTATGTTTTTACTGTATGCAAAAATTTTATATATTGAAAATATAATAATAATAATAATAAAATTCCTGGTTTCTAATTTGAACTTTTTGAAAAACTTAACTGCGGCCAACATTTGAAAAAAAAACCCTGTAGAAGCCCAAAAGCTTTTAAAGCTAAATGTAGGCAAAGTGACTGAAGCTGGGACCTTGAGGTGACTTCCAGCAATTTGTTTGAGGAGATTTTTTTAATAAATAAAGAAGAATAAATAACAACATTCTTTTAGAGGTACTTCTTTATTTCAACTATTTGTTTCACAATACACCCTAGATGACCAGTCTTTTACATGCACATTTAACAAGTATTAAACTCTGAAATTCTGAATTTTTTAGAAAAAAATACAAAAATACAGTGCTTTGTTGTGTGTGTGTGTGTGTGTGTGCGTGTGTGTGTGAGATAGTACATGCAGGGATACATGTACTGACTCCTTACAAGCAGTTTCACATAGTCAAGTTTGCATCTGAAATATATGAAAGTCTACACATTAACAGGTATTTTGGCATGTTAGAAGTTTTAATCCTAGATAAACCATAAACAATAAGCAGCATGTTAGCAAAAATATTTTTACCTGTGCTAAAGTGGTCTGAACACACGTTGTAATGCTTTTTGCTGGGGACTGGATAGAAGCCGTCCCTGTTTATTTTCTCCAGCCAAAGATTTCGCCTTTGAGACGATTGTAATAATGGTAATAATATGTATTTAAATTAAAATAACCAAGTTTTTTTTTTTTTTTTTTTTTTTTTTTTTTTCCCCATGAATAAAAATAAAAGAAATAAAATAGCTTCACCTCAACTTATAGAAACAGTAATCTACTACTGAGTAATTATAAAGAGCCAAACTCTTCACAGTAAGATATTCAGACAGAGGTAGCTGAAGGAATTTGTGTTAACAAACAGGATTGAAATCCAATCTAACTCCTAATGCGGCAATTACAACTCCATCACAACTCAGTGCAACTGTGTGAGAGTGGAGACGCTACTTCAGGAAGACATTAAACATTTCATCCTGCAATTACTTTACAATTTGACAATTAGCATGCAAATGGTGTTAATAAGACTGAAATATGGCACTCTTTCATTACAGCCTTGAGTCTGAGTTTTGCACTGATGTGCAACTTAATGAGTCTCTTTAGAGGACTTTGAGGTCAGGGTGAGTCATTAGTCATGAGGGACGGGAAAAAAATGACTCGGTGAAAGAAATGGCTGTTAATCAAAACACATTTATATGATTGTGGTGAGGAGGATCTATTTAACAATTGTTCGCTGAATGACGAGAAAGATGTCGCTGAATAATTCCGAGGTTGGAACTGTTTTACTCTGGGTCACTCCAGAATAAGTGCGACAGCTGCATTATATACTCAAAAATAAAACTCAAAATCTCCCTACAAGCCTTAAAATATCATCCCCAAGTACTCCTTCCTTGAGAAAGAAAAGATAAATCAAGGACTTGTTACTTGGTGGTCTTCCAATGAAGAACATCACGCGGGGCAAGTTTTAAATGTAACGAGGTGTACAGTGCAGGACGCAAAATGCCAAGATGACAACACGCCACCAGTATAGTGAACTTTCTCCCCGAAGGTGGTCGAGTCATGCGCAGAATTTCGTCTCCAGACAGGCAATGTTGTTTATGGTTGTTTAAAGCCGTAAACAGAATCTGGGTTTTTCATGTGTGATGTAATGTTTATGTAAGAGTAACACACGATGTTAGACGCCAAAGTAATCAGAAAAGCTTTTCCTTTCCCTGAAAAAAATCTAATGTCACCTACAAATTTCCTTCAGCACAAACTTCCTTCAGAAGTATAGACCATACAGTCTTGAGTCGACTATCTATTTGTTAACTACAATTGCTGTGGATGAAACCTAGTGGGACACATATAGTTACACCCACAATGCTTCTTCAAGGTTGTTGTGTGTGCTGTGAAAAAAAGAATTCCAGGAAAAATCATTAAAGGCACCATATTATGGAACTTTAACACTTTCTCCAGAAGTTCACACAGGAATTACGATAATTATCTTACTTTTTTTTTTTTTTGTAAAACATTATGATGTAAGGTGGTGTAAAATACTGTGTCTTTCTATGTGTAACAATTTGTGGACTTCCGTGAAGGCCGGTTTAACTTGTGGCAGTGGTGGCTAGCTGGGTAAAGCTCTGGATCACTGATCCAAAAGTTGGTGGTTCAAGACCCAGTTTCCACCAAGCTGCCATTGCCAGGCCCTTGAGCAAGGCCCTTAACCGTCAGTTGATAAATGTAAGTCACTCTGGATAAAGACATCTGTCAACTGTAAATGCATATCTTAAATTGATTATTAAAAGGTAGCAATTCTATTTTATTGGTTTTTGAAGATTTACTGTACCACATGCTGTCCCACTTAGTGCCGGGTGGCCCAAATACTACATGGTGACCATAAAATTCAAACTAAAACTCCATTTTTGTAGTTTATTTTTACAAAACAAGTGAACATTTAGAGCTGCAACGAAGACAAGTAAAAGGAAGTTTTTCTTAATAAATGATACATGTTTTGAAAAATAGCAGCTTGAGACACTCGAGCCAATTTTGAGTTCAGTAAATTTGGAAATGGCTCTTATCAACAAATTTGCTTGAGCTTTAGCTTGATAATCCCAACATTATACTAAATAAAGTATATACTAAAACTCAATGACTTAGAAGGATGCCTTTGGCTACACGGTGCTTAGCTTCACTCTGGGTGTGTGCAGTGATCACCTGCCCTACTCCTGTAATGTTTAAAAATGATATATTATTCGTTTTTTATTTTTTTGACCCATAAAAGTTGTTACAGTGTGAAACAGCCATGTTAGATGACACCAGAGTGTTAAATAATGAGGTTAGCTGGCCTTTCTGATTAGCTGGCCTTCCCCAGCTGCTGCATCCATGCACAGAAGTATCTCTGCTCATCCTGGTCTGCCTCCCAGCACACTGAGCGTGAAGCTTTCAGGAGAATATTAACAGCAAAGAAGGCACAGAGAGTGGAAAGGCCATAAATGGGAGGAGGAAGCCAAACACGTTATCATTTTAGGGGAAGGAAGCAGCTTCCTGTAAGTCTGTGGAGTACTTTAGATTAGGAATTGTACTTTTGTGCTTCACTGGTGTCCAAAATTAATAATAAAGGTCTGAAAATGGGTATATCGGACCCTTGCAATATCTTGATTGTAGTATATACAACACATATTAATAAAAATAAAGATAATATTCATGAATTAAAAAAATATATCCGAAATTTTTAACTGGGCGTATGTGTTATAAGCTGGAATTAAATGGCTAATTAATATTTATTCACTGACTGGAGATGTTGAATCATTAAAAAAACTAAAAAACCTTTGAAACAGTTTTCTTATCCATCAGTCAGGTCAAATAAAGGTAAACTTGGCAGACGCGTCAGACTGAGATCCTCCATTAATCTTTACAGTCATGTGTAATTAGTATCAGCTGCATGCGCTGCCAAGATGCCATAAATAATTGGAACGCCAGAAGAGCAAGAAAAGAAAAGCTCGTCTCCTAATGACCCCAACAAACAGCAGGAGCGTCCACCATCTCAGAACCACTCCTAATTCATCTATTAACTCCTGTAGGATATTTTGCTACGTGCTACAGCGTACCGTCCAACTCGTTAATAGCATGTGGTGGCAATGTTTTCATACTTCTGTGTACAGGAAAGCCCACTGTCGAAGTTAGCCAAATCCCAACGCAAATTAAAGTGAGCAACTAAATCATACTTATAAAAATCTCATTTTTAAAAGAGCCTCTGTTTTTTAATTTTTTTTTTTTGTTGTTGTTTAAGGGATCGATGTAGGTCCTGTAAGACAAGCAGTTCAGTCAGGAGCTCTCTGAAGCAGGGAGAGTGTGAGTGTGTGTGTGTGATGGCTAACATCAAATAGGCAAAGTGCATGAAGTGTGACAGAGTGCAGTCCTCGGGCCAAAGCTGTTAGGAATGAGAGGAGGCAAGCGGCCAAGCAGCAACTCATACTGAGACTGAGACACGGACTATCAGAGATAAGGAAGCACACACACACACACACACACACACACACTAATCTATCCACTGAGCACACTATTCAGAACTAGAACTTGTTTCCTCACACATCCTCCCCTCTCCTATACCTGCTGCCACACAAACACACGGGCCAGGTGATTTTTTATGATTAGTCTGCCTCCAGGGAATAACGCGGATGCGGCAGGAATATTGCCTTTTCGCTGTTCCCGGGTCAGTTGGCTGATCCATCTTGCAGTGCTGAGTCCTCTCATAAATATTTAATTTACTTCTTTCCTTCAGTTCTCATACAGAACAGAAACAGAGAACTGCTAAAAAAAAAAAAAAAAAAATCAGCTCGGATTCCCTCTCTTTTCTCTCTCTCTCTCTCGTCTATTAAGGATTCAAACGTGTTCTGCTGGGATTTAATTAAACCAGATCACACTCTTAAAAATGACTCACAAATATGCTAATAACATTGGGGACTTTTAATGTACTGTGATAGCTTCATGCACTGAATAAGGCAGTTTTTTTTTCATTGACCCATATGACAAAAATTAACAAATTCATAGTTCGTTTTTGGGAATGAATATATTACAGGAGCAGAAAGAGGAATCCTAAAAATAAAACAGGAACGTGGAAAGTATACGTCGCTAGCGAGAGTTCTGCATTTACAGATTAGTGAAAACACTAATACGCCGCAGTCTACTTTATGTTCAAAGCAAATTCACACCTCCGTCTGCAAATAGGGCTCCAATTAAGGTAAGAAAGACCTGAGCGGTGACAATTAGAAAGCTCATCTTAATTACCGTCAAGAACATTTCAGAGATTGTTGGTTCGCCGCTGTAATTGAACTTTCAGAGTGACATTTTATAGTCACAGAAAACGGGAGATTAAGAAAAGGAATAGCAGAGGAACTTTTTATGACATGATTTAACTGTCGCAAAATGTGAATTTATACCGTTTCCCAGTACAAGACACCATCTGCAATTCCAATTAAAGTCTTCCAGCATCTTCCTTCATGTTTGATTCATAGTCTACGGGTTACGACTGAGACAGTATGAGACATGCTCTCAATCGATCTCAATTCAGTTATGAGGTGGAGGATAAACAAAGGGTGATGTGATTACTACGGAAAAAGAAAACCAACAGGCTCGAGCAATCGATCGAATGCGGAGAGCAGGGGATGCTGGTGAACCTTTATATCTGAAAAAGGCTAAAGGGCATTGAACACGTTTCCTTGAAGTGCACAGTACACAGCCACTATACCAAACTGTATAAATAAATATAATATCTGTTTATATCCCATGAAATTACTGATACCCAGACGGAAATCCCAACACTTCACTTGGGGATTAAAAAATTACTTTTTCATTTTTATATTCTGTATTAAACTTTGTATTAATCCCGCAAAGGGAAATTTGTCTTCTTCATTTAACGCATCCAAAGTGAACACACACACAAACACACACACAGAAAACAGTGAGCACACACACACTATGAGCAGTAGGCTGCCACACATTGCAGTGCATGAAGAGCAGTCGGGGGTTAGGTACCTTGCTGAAGAGCACTTCAGTCATGAAGGTTGAGGACGGGAAGGTGCAGCTCACTCCTTGTGCTGCCACACATTTTTCCTGCTGGCTCAGGGATCAAACCAGCAACTTTTACGTCCCAAACGCATTTCTCTAACCCTACATCCATTAACCCATCCACCCATGCATTCATCTATTTATCCATCCATTCAACTTTTCATCCATCCATTCATGTATGTATACACACACACACACACACACACACACACACACTCTATCTATCTATCTATCTATCTATCTATCTATCTATCTATCTATCATCTATCTATCTATCTATCTTTCTATCCACCTATTCATGGACATTTTTATTTATTATCATTAGACTAACATAACATAGCATTTTAAGTCGAACCGACAGGCAGTGCTGGGTCAGTGGATAAGGCTCTGGATTACTGATCAGAGGTTGAGGGTTCAAACCCCTGACCCACCAATCTACCACTGTTGGGCTTCTGAGCAAGGTCCTTAATCCTCATCAGCTCAGTTGTATAGATGAGATAAAAATGTAAGTAGCTCTGGATCATATCATCTGCCAAATGTCATAAATGTAAATGTAGACGGTTCCTATATGATATCCACTGTATTATCAAAACTGATTGTCACTCCATGCTCCAAGTCTGAACTCTGCACTGGCCCAGTATACTGTACACTGTGTAGTGCACTCTATACCCTTCCTGAATTTGCAGTACATTATGCAAGTTTGAATATAAAACCAGTGCTTTACATGTATTTTTAATTTATTTCAAATTAATTTGTGTAAACCTGGAGTTTAATCCACTTTCACTGCCTGTCATGTTTTTATGTTAGGAATCATTGTGTTGCATCATGGGATGCAGTAACTGACAAAGTGCACGTTGGATGCATGCTGGAAATTTTCACCAGAGTAAGGTATCATTTAGGTTATAGTGCATACGTGGTTTTTTTTTTTTCCCCATGTACTGCATTCTCCTTACTACCTTTTTCCACCAAGATCAGCATACGAGCAGGAGCCCCTACTGAGTTTAAAGCACTGCCCTCCTCCACTACCCACCTCAGAGCAAACCAACTTGTTTGGGATATGCTCGTACCAAATATGACTTCACTGTGAACTGTATTTCACTGGATTCCCATAGCTGCTATTCCTGTGCATCACTGTTTCCTAGCAATATTGACTAAACCCACTGATTCGAATTATTAATGAAACACAGTGAGTCAATGCAAAGCTCATAAATACTGTTCAGCACTATTAACAGCAAACAAATAGTCCTGAGTTCATTGTGACTGATTGTTACACACAAAACGCCGATAATAAGTCATGGCTCTCCATCCTACAGGCGTTAAACTCTGATTCTCAGTCGGAGTTAAACCCACTGTCTCATTTTACTGCTGTTATGTTATTCCGATGACAAATATCGCCTTGTGCAGTGGATTTTAATGCCATAAATCTGCACCCGATGAGGAGAGGAGCCATAAAACAAAAGAGGGTCTGCTCTCCTTGAATAACAATCGCCTGGGTGAAGGAGTCAGTCAAAAGCGGCTATAAATTTACCCCAGCCTGTCTCTGCATGGTTTCGGATAAATAACGAGGACTAGAGAGGGGCTTTATGGAGCTTTTTCTTTGTTTCAGCTGCCGAAGATGAGGTTGAACATGAAACGCTGATGGTTAAAAAAGCAACAATGTTCTCGATCACTAACATGTACATGGAGTGTAACCGTGCATGGCACTGGGGGCCAGTTGTCCTTGTTAAAATGCAGGAGTGATTGAACAATAAGGGTCCTTAAGAGGTTTTCTATCTCCTGGAGGACAGTTATTAGCTTAATGGAGCTCACAAGCATTGTTTCATGAGGTGGAGATGGAGTGCTTTTATATCACTTTATCCTGCTGCATAACACACACCCCATATGTAATGCTCTTTAATCTGGGAGATGGTGTTTCTCATCACCTCACCAGGCACGTCAGACTAATCACGCTTAAACGCTTTCTCTCTGGAGAGCCTTGGGCTGCCGCTGCTGTTACTACAGTCGAGTCAGGTGTGTGCTATGTGCTGCTGATGCTACCGTTAATGTAGTAAAGAAACCTGAAACACACATCTGCACGTGAAATAGAGTGCGAATAAAATAGAGAATAGAATTTGCATTTTTTGCGCCATTCCTGAGAAAGCACAATTACTGCAAAACAGCCTTATGGTGATGAATTAAGCGAACAGATGGAAAAATGAATCTGCTCCATTAGGTTCCGGCATGTGATTCCATCCCTGTGCAGCTCAATTAGATATTCAGTTCAGTAACTCCATGTGGCCTCTTCATTTGCCTGAGCAACAGTGTATAGCACAGTAAAAACAAATGACGAGGGAAGAGTAGACAATGCAAAAAAAACAAAACAAAAAAAAAACAAAACAAAAAAAAACTGTTACTCATCTTTTTTTCATGTGATGACACTCCCATGTGGTTGGCGAGAGTGTAAATTTAAGTACAGGCGTCAGGAGATCTGTAAAATTCTCTTGGCTGGCTGAGTACTCGCTAATAACGCACTTATGGTTATTACATAATTCCTAACCAACACTAAAACACGGCAGAAATATTCTGATGTTGTATCAGAATTAAAGATGAGTTAATTTCCACAAATAATTCTTCCAACCAGAACCACATAGAACCTCTAAATCATTTCTGCAGCTGGCTACACAGAATGCAAAGGTCATTTAAATTAAAAACAGCTACAAGTTTGTGGACACCTGACTATATCACTGGGTTGCGACACTCGCTGTCTGTTTTTGCTGCTTATAATACGTGCTACTCTTCTGGGAAGGTGTTCCACGAGGTTCCGGAGCATGGTTGTAAGAATTTGTGATGGTTCCGCTATAAAAGCATTAATGAGGTGAGGCAGAGAGGTCAGGCACTGATGTTGGGATGCAAGTGGTGTTCCAGTTCATCTCAAAGGTGTTCGATGGGGTTAAGGGCAGGTCTTTGTGTAGGACGCTCGAGTTCTTCCACACTAACTTTGGCAAACTACAGCTGAACCATACACAATATGTGCTAAAGATGGTTACAGCTCTAATATCTGATTGTTACTGAATTAAAAAGTAGTATGAAAACATGTAGTGAGGACAAAATTCAGACATACGCCACCGCCATATCTGTCCTTTAACCAGAGGTGCGTATGTGCTCCGCCGAGTAAAAGCAAAGGGTCGGTTCAAGTGTGTGTACTCGAGTTACGCAGCCTAAAACTCAATAGAGGTAAATTTTCATGTACTCAACCATATTGAAAATGGCATCTGGAGAAGTTCATCTAATAAAATACTGTTTTCACAATAACAGTCCCTCTGAAAATCACTGAACATTGTAGAAAAAAATGAGGCAACAAAATAACTGACGTTTCTATGAGAAGTTTAATAACTAAGCTGAATCTTGGCTTTAGCTGAATTATAGGCATCGATCTTGAATTCACTGATACTATTCACCCAGAAATGCCATGAAACTATTAAAAAAGTGTTTCTGCATAGCAGAAATGTTTAAATGGTTCCTGATAGTTACATGTGTTCATGGCCAGAGGCATTTCTTTGGAAGCAGCAACAATCAGCCTCACTTCATGCATCTATATTCTTTTTATTTTATCCCAAGGGAACTTTTCTTCCTTGGTTATTCAGAGGATCCTGCTGATACGGAAATAACGGAGCATAGTATGTTTGCATGTTTGCATACTACAGATGTAATAGCGCATTCGTCTGACTGTTTAATGCCTGCCAAGTATTCAGACAGCCTACAGATTAAGGCATACTGCTTTTTGTATACTACATTGGGTGTGAGGCGGTATTCGGATACAGCCCCTGTCTTCAAACAGCATGCTTGAAGAGTAAGTGGTTGGGTCTCTTCATTCCAGGGAAGGGAACATGTATAATACAAATATATTGTGTGCTTCCAAGACTGTGGCAACAGACTGGGGAAGCACCATATATGGGTGTGATGGTCCATGTCCTTTTAGCCATTTAGGGTATATGTACTTTATACCTGTGTGATATACTGCAAATAAGGCTGCCTTAACCAATTTCATACACACATCACTGACATCCATGCTCAAGAAATAAGACTCATTATTATATGGCAATGACTGTACGTGCAATTTGATTGGTCGACCTGTGGGCAAAAATCACGTAAGGACCGGTATGCATCCAACCAGCAAGGTAGTCATTAGCTAGCTGCACTATGCACTATGATCTTTGGCAGCTTTTAGAGGAGAGAAAAGGGATACAGGAAATATCCTAAGGGATAAAGAATTTGCAATGTCCTGCAAAATACTCCCTGCTCGTCAGAAAGCTCTTGCTCACTTCCAAAGTTCTCACAGACACGGATAAACATGCCTTGTTCAGAAATTCCGCAGTTTTTAGGTAGCATCCCAGCCAGAATGAAAAAGTACCAGCACACGAAATGAATTAAAAAATGCCGCCATTTAAAACCTGTTAAAACTACCTAATAAGCTCGTTTGCTCGATCTGTACAGAGAAGTGTCATTTCTTGATCGTTTTGTACAGACCCCGCCTACACCTCAGTCTGTACTAAAGACGTCGGGCTGAGACTTCTCTGTACAGAACTCACGCTCAGTAAAGTAGTTTTTGTTCCCCTTTTACCTCCATCAACAAAACAATATTTTTTTTGTGTGTGATATGGACAGCACTGGTGAATGAAAGTGGTGTGTGAACTCATTCATCCAGGGATGATATGGTTACTGTTACAATGTTCATAGCCAGCAGTCCATTACTAAAGTCTACCACAGTGTCACAGCAAGCTGGTGAGGAAAGTTTCCTGTGACAGGAGCGACAAGACTTCATTTTTTCATCCATAATTTCCATAATTTCATCCAAACTCCTGCTACACAATACATTACTCATGGTCGATATGGGATTTTGTCTCATTGTATATGGTGTGTGTGTGTGTGTGTGTGTGTGTGTGTTCTATTCAAATCACCCCCAAATCACCCTCAGTGTCAGTTCGACTTGTCCATTACCATAACACATCTTTCTGCTTTGACACCGAGGGGAATTGCAATTACTCCATCTCTATTCCTCTTGTCACTATGCATGCAAATGGAAAGTGACAAAAGCGTTCCTCATTCATCTGGCCTGACGTAACCACGGGTGGATTAACTCAGGATCTGAGGACAACCGGCTGAAAGAGCATGCGGCTGTACGCTGCTCCTGGTCCTCTCCCTCCTCCTCCACCTCCTTTCTCTTACACTCTCGTTATCATCACGCTATCTGGCAGTAAAGGGCAGGTCTGGCTGTTGACTTACTCAGAAGGGAGGAGTGTGAAGTCCATCTCTGTGAAAAACTCTATCGCCTTTCCTCCTCCTGATTTCGGTCCTTGTTAAAACGCTGGGAAAAGGTTATCGTTGTCGGCGCACGCTTATCAACACAGTCCATCTCATAACGGTGGCATTGGGTGAAACCCCCCCACACACACACCCTCACACACTGTTTAGCTCTGAGAAATACAGGCGTAACCGTTCCAGCTGATGGCCCAAAATAAGAAACAAAGAGGAGAAAATAACAAAGAATTACATTCACTTGTTTTGAAAGAGGAGCTTAGGAGGCAGGATTGGAATCTCTCATCTTGGGGGCATTTCTTCAGCAATGTTATGCAGCTAAGCTTCACCCAGTATCAATGAAAGAGGATTCTACTGATCCAATCACAAGTAATTGCTCCTGGCCAACAAAGGAGGGCAAACACAGAGGGAGTCAGTCCCCGGTGATTATTGGAACAGCGGCGATAGCTGAGCTGTCAATTTTCTTTACAAAAAAAAACAGAAGGGATTGTTCATCCTGGTTGCAGTTCTTGTTGAGGCAGGAAATGTGTGATACAAGAGAGATTCTGATCTCAGATGCTTTTGTTTTCCTTTGGCATTCATATACTTCCATTCAGATAGAATTCTCATCAATTAAAAACTGTTGGAGAATCAATAGATTGCTCTCGGACTTCATTACAGTACAGGACTTTTCACATTCTCAGAACACCGTTAATGAAGTGGCTCTAAGCGATGAAACCCTTTTGAATGTTTCAGCCAGAGAATAAAAAGCAGGGTAAAAGGGCTAATAGCAGAAAGGCCTACCTGTCAAAGCGCCTCTAATTGCATTAGATTTCTGCCCAGGCGAGCGTGTCAGATCCGTCTGATTCATCTTAAGCAAGGTGCAGAACGCGAGCAGACATGGAAAGGACAAATCCCTGTACGAGAGGCTCTGATATTTCTGTTTTTGTCTCTGTCAACATCCAGCTTCTGCTCATTGAATTGGATGGATTGAAGTGTCTGGCCTTGTGCGGCCCGCCTCAGGACAAAACCCACGCAAAAAAAAAGAAAAAAAGAAAAGAAAGGAAAAAATTAAATTACAAGATGCAATAAAAAGACTCTGTCTTTCTTCTGTGAGTATATCCACTCTAGCGCAGGCAGCAGAATCCAAACCAAACTTCTACAGGTCACCAATTAGTGCTAAGCAGAGAGCCGGTTACACAGCATGCTGTCAAACTTCCCATAAAGTACAACACACCATGTATTAGCACAAGCCTGGGCAGAAATGTTCATAGACTGAAAAGTTCAAAGTAATCCATCCCACCCATCAGGATGAGAGCTTCCATACCAAGGGGATCCATGCAACACCAATGGAAGAAGAGTGTAGAACACCGGGGAGACCATGTCGAAAAATAAACCACACTCGGTCAAATTCAAACAGTGCATTTTTAGCCCACCTTTGTAGGCCTCGTATTCATTCGTTCAACAAAGCACTTAATCCTACTAGGGTCGTGGGGAGGCTGGATCCTATCTTAGCCAGCTATGGGCAAAGGAGGGGTACGCAACAGCTTGCCTGCCCATCGCAGGGCCAACTCACACACAACCATTCATGCGCACATTCACACCTAGAGGCAATCTGAAACAACCACTTAGCCTAACATGCATGTCTTTGGACTGTGGGAGAAAACCCGAGTACCCGGAGGAAACCCAAGCAAGCACGTGGAGAGCATGGAAACTTTACACAGAAATTCCTTCTTCTTGCTGTAAGGCAGCTCTGTTAACCCCCACTCCACCCTATTACAAAATAAGTTTTCCTGTATTACCCACAGTGCACTTTGACTATCTCATTACATCTTTTGCTAACGAGAACAAGGCAACAGCATTTTAGTCCTTTAGCCAAGTAAGGGAGCATTCAGTGATTCTACAGTTACATAACTTTCGCCTAACATACGCTAACAGAAAAGAGTTAGTCTTTCTTACCATACAACATGAACACTACGAGTTTTAATCTGATGTTAAAATAATTGGCTTTTGTGACCAGAAGATTAAACCCAACCCACTTTTCAAATAATTTTCAGTAAATCTGACAAACTCCAGTGTTTACCCTGGACATAAGAGGATGCCGTCATATCGCCTATTTCAGCTAACAAAAACATTAACAAATACCGCCTAATACAAACATGTGTGCTGAACTCAGCCCAGTTCTCCAGTCTAACTAGGTATCACACAGCTGCACTGCATT
>JAQMYF010000027.1:15228208-15235745 GCA_030014195.1 Neosilurus mollespiculum
ACAGTGTTAATTATTACTGAGATCCTCCCGCTCTGTCCGTCTTTTCTCTCCCCCACGCGCACGACCTCCAGACTGAGAAATCCGTCATTCACCACGTGCACGCGGAAGAAAACATTCCCCAGCACGCGGGCGATTTCTCTCCTCTCCGACCCAGGAGTGCAGGTTGTTGTGCGGGGAGAGAGAGAGAGAGGGGGGGGGAGACGGGGGGGAGGTAGAGTAAGAAAGAGAATGAGAGAGGGGGGAGAGAGGGGGAGAGAGAGAGAGAGAGGAGAGAGAGAAGGAGGGAGAGAGAAGTAGAGGTTCGTGAGGTTCTGAGGTCACATGCTTATTTCCTGGCGGTGTTTGTTTCTCTTTACAGATTTGTTTGTTTGTTTGTTTGTTTGTTTTTGTGCATTCGGAAGTATTTATCACTCTATGAACGCCTCCCAGTTATATTCTCAGATTGAGACATCCACTGTTGATGTAATTCCAGCTCGCGCGCGCGTGTGTATGCGTGTATGCACTGACATGCGCGCGCAGTCGCAAAAATCCATGTTTTTTATCCATCTCTCTTTTTTTCGGGGTGATTTCAGATTTTAGACGCAACACGTCTTTCTTCTTTCTGATGCACATGATTGGATTAATTCCCTTCTTTCCGAAGCGTGTTCTGTGTTCATCCGGGGTGTTTACTGAAGGTGCATTACGAAGGAGGATGTATCCTATATACTCTCTCTCTCTCTCTCTCTCTCTCTCTCTCCCGCTCTCTATCTCTCTCTCTCACTCTCTCTCTCTCTCGCTCTCTCTCTCTCTCTCTCCCCGCCCCCCCCCTCTCTCTCTCTCTCTCTCCCTATATGTTTATATTTGTATTTTTAATAATATTATGAACTGAATGCTCTTTCAGAAAGACAAACTATTGGAATATTTTAATTTCCTTGATTTTTCCGTGACCGCCGACAGGGGGAGCAGTGATCCTACCCATGGAATAAAAAAATGTCAGAATGGCACTGAAGTCTAAATTTGTGTGTATGTATATTATCGGATTGTATGTGTGTATTCTTTATTTGTCCCTAGTGTCTACTGAGACCTGGATCCGCATTACTGTAAACTTTCAGGTTTGTTGTACTTATTGTTGTCGATTTGTTGTCCTAATGCTTCCATGAAAAAATCACCTGGTAAAGTTAACGGTAAATGAAATAATGTTAAAAAAGAAAAAAACACGGGTGGCACGGTGGTGTGGTGGTTGGCACATCCGCCTCACAGCAAGAAGATCTTGGGTTCGAGTCCCGGGTTCAACGATGGCGTTTCTATGTGAAGTTCGCTTGTGCTCTTTCTCTGTTTTTCCTCTGGGTACTCTAGTTTCCTCCCCCGGTCCTTGGACATGCACAGTAGGCTAACCGATTGTTCTGAATTGTCCCCAGGTGTGAGTGTGAATGTAAATGGTTGTGTGTATGTTGGCCCTGCGATGGTCTGACGTGCTGTTCAGGGTGTACCCTGCCTTCGCCTGGAGTCGGCTGGGATAGGCTCGAGCCACCCCGCAACCATAATAGAATAAAGCAGTAACATTAGCAATGTATTCAGAGAGACTGGCTGAGGAGTGACTGTTTTTAAGTAGCTGTGCATAAGCATTAACAGCAACTAACATGTTGAATATAACAGAACTATAGCTATAAATGGCTGACATGAATCTTCACTGCTACTGATTGGTGCAAGGTGTGCCTTAACCCTCCCTGGTGGTGATCATGTCATCAAGAAATGGCTATGACTAAATTATGGAGAAAATTAAGGGAGTCTGCTGATAATACATGCATAAAAAATTGAGATTGTTGACAAATTTTCCTATAACGGCACACCCCAAGTGTTTTATCACTGTTTGTTTGAATAGACAGATCGCCGTGTGATTTTTTTATTATTATTATTATTATTTATATATTTATTTTATTTTTTTATCCTCTGAACGATTCTGTTCTTGCATGCACTTTAGAGCACCTTATCTCTACACAATTTCATCTTCACCTTAAAGCAAAATTGCATGCTGTCTCTTACCCGTGTACACACCTGCACACAAGACCATAGAGTGAATGCTGTGAAGCAAAACATGAAAGGGATTCTGGGTAAATTAAGACATGGGGAGACGCCATGAAGCTTAGAAATGTACACTGCTGCACTTGACAGGATACATTCAAACAAAATGTGTGTGTGTGTGCGTGTGTGCGTGGGTGGGTGTGCGTGCGTGCGTGTGTGTGTATGTGTGTGTGTGTGTGTGTGTGTGTGTGTGTGTGACAGACAGAGAGACAGACAGAGAAGAGCATTAAAGACGGCGTGCACCACATTTCAGCACCATGGACAGCGTCAGAACGTTCCTTAAATATATACACCAAGCAAATACCAATCATAACATGTTCAGTAACACAAAAAATAAAGACTTTAATAAGCATTTATTGTGTTTTTGTGTGTTTTTTTTTTTTTTTTTTTTTTTTGGCCACATATAATCTTCAAGTGCTTTTTATTTCAAATATGTAAATTATAATATAATTTAATCTTATTTTGATTATTATCTCCCAGCTGAGACTTCTTAAAAAAAGAAAATATCACCTGAATAACAGAGGACAACTCAAAGTGCACTCAGAGAGTGCAGACCTCCACCAAGGAAGTGCAATATCTTATTTGCATGGGTTATAGTATATACAGATGAGATAGAATTATGGTGCCCCTTTTTGGCCTGTTTTGCAGTTATTTTTGAGTTCTGTAACACCCCATCCTCCTCGTATCCTCCCCAGCACATTCTGGGTGATTTTTGCCTCCTTGCCCCATCGCACAATGTTAAAAAAAATCCTTCAAATTCCTCCGGGTTCCTGGTCCGTATCACGCCCAAGTTTTAACCATTCATTGTTGGCCCAAGACACACTTGGTTAAAATTTTGTGGAAATATATTCATTAGTTTTCAAGTCATTGGGGTCAAAGACACACACACACACACACACACACACACACACACACACACACACTTACGCACGCACACACTCACAGACACACACGTACGCACGCACACACTCACAGACATACACACAACCCATCTCATTACCTCCACCCTTTGCTGTAGGTAATTAAGGCACAAAACATTCAATGCAATGCAAATAACTGGAAAATAATTAATGACCAGGAGGTGTGAAGGAGCAGAGTTACACTGAACTCTTATAATTTTCCTATAAGAATAAATTTATACCAGAAAACTCTTCCAAAATGTACAATATTTATAATAAATATTTAATATAAATAAAATAAATATTTACACACACTCACTCTGCCCCCCATTTGTAAACAGTTAGGCCTTTACCCTCAGCTTTCTTTTTTTTCTCTTTCTGAATGGTAAAAAGCAATTAAATGCTTCTTGTCATGTTGTTGTAAAATAGTGAAAATTTCTATGTCCAGAAAATGTCAGAAAACGTAATGTTAACTTATTCAGTCTAGCTGAAAGCTTGGGGTTTTCTTAGTTTTCAAACAGAAAACCAGAGCACAACCTTGACCAGTGCATCTGGAGGCTAAATTATGGAAATAAGATTATTTCCTGCTTTCAAGGTGAACATAAAAGTCAACCTTCCTGCACCGTAATGTCCTCTGCCTTATAAATAAAGGGGTAAAAATCAGTTTAGGAAGATTTGATCTATCCTCTCTGACATTTCTATGATTGACTTCAAGCCCTCCAATAAATAGAATCTAATCATACATTATTAGTGCACTGACCTTAAGCTTTAGAGGACTGAATATTCTCTGTTCCCTGTTCATTCATGCGATCCTCCTTCCTTATGTGCTCTTTTGTGTAACATATGCATTAGGAGTTTACAGAAGCTGTTTAATTAGAAATTAGCAGCAGTAAACTCCATCACTCACAGAATAAGTATTGTTTCCTTTTTTGTTCTGAATAATGGACATCATTGTTTAGTCTGTGATCTTAAAAAACTCTTAACCTGCTTTCATTTGGCTGTCCATTCATTTTTTATTCTTCATTTCCTCCCTATTTCAGACCTGACATGTGAAGCCAGACAACCACATTTTTTAAAAGCTGCTCATGATGCCTCCCAGTGCAACACACAATCTGTGCTATCCGTCTTGTTCTACATGCATACGTGATCTCACAGACTTGTACCTAGATACAGAATAAACCCCTCCCACCACAACTTGCTATATTTGGTTGTAGCACTGCTTGAATTTAAACTTCCAATTTGCAACTGGCAAGTTTGATGAGAAATCTCAAACGATTTTTGGGTTCTGGAATTAAAATGATTACAAACAGATGGTATGAATGGACATACCAATGATGATATCTCGCCTCAGTGTACTTTTATATGTTGGGATGGGGGTGTTGTTGGTTGGTTGGCTAGGATGGTGAAAAATATTTTTATAAATCTTTTAGAAATTTTTGATGGAAAATAATAATAAGTTTTAGTGAGTAAATCAAAACCTCCAGCATAAAGAACACAAAACTATTGCTAAATATACCATGATAAAATTATATAAATAATCACAACATTTTTGTAGGTTTTTTTTTTTTTTGTTCCACGCAAAATCTCCAGAACACATAGCATTTCTGCAAGGCAACATCTTCTTTTGTTTGGCTCAGATTTTTAGTTTACATCTACAAAAAACTACAGGATAATTTATCAAATAGGACCTATATAGGTATCAGTTTTTACTATGTGCTGATCTTCAGTGACCAAATTAGCAAAAAAACCCACAAATATTATTATTATTATTATTATTATTATTATTATTATTATTATTATTATTATTATTATTACTATCGGCACTTATTCAAAGTTATAAGAACCCACAATCATGTGACCTTGATTTTCATCCTTAAAGGTCACTCAAGGTCAAATGTAATTGCCCATAAATTCCAAAGTCCATATTTTGTATCTTTTCCTATTAGTGCTCCATCGTAAAGACACTTAGTTAAGAAGTTGAAAGCAGTCAATCGTCAAAATTTTGTGACCTTGCTTTGACCTTCAACTTTGACCATGAATTTGTTCACAGATAAACAGACAGATGGACAAAAGCCTGCACTGTTGATTACAATACCGTCATCAAAGCTCCATTGCGTGATGGAGGTGATAATAATAATAATAATAATAATAATAATAATAATAATAATAATCCCAAGCACATGCTATGTTTGATTCACTTCTTGCAGTTGAGTTGATTTAGAGTTGCTTACTGCATTCGAACTGCATGGGATTTAGGGGAAAGCACATGAGGGTAAAGACAAACAGATTGCATGCGTGAAATTACTGTAATATTCCAGTGATGCATTCATTAAAGCCTGTAATCACCAGGAATCAGAAAAAAAAAAATAACATGAAAAATAAAACACGAGACGATAGTCTGGTCCTGTTTAATTCATGTGAAATAATCTGGGATATGACAACAGTTTTGTCACCTAAATGTCTGTGTTCACGTAGTGATGATGTGTCAGATAGAGTGTGCATGTTGATAATGTGCAGTCGTGCGTGGACATGATGTGGAGGACAAACACAATTAGGAATTCCAAGCACTGAGCTAAACGTCGTGCAGTGGCTGAGCGATGACACACAGCACACCAGCGTTCGTCTGACCAGACCATGAACAAATTGGCTTCTGAGAGGAAAGGATAGTTTCAAGTGTTTTGGAAAAGCAAAGAGGAAATACACAGACAAACACATGAATGCACACAAACACATAGTTAGGAAAGACAGATTCGAAAAGTAGTGAAGCATGAAGTACACAAATGAAACCGTGTCCAAGAATGCAGTCACGCTTTACACTGTCCCCGTCTTCATGCATGACTAAACATCGCGAAAAGAAGTGGAACACAGTCATTATCAGATATAACGTGTGCTAATCTACGCAAGCAGCGAACTCTTTTTCGAATGGAATCAAGTTCAGAGGGAAAAAAAAAATGACAGGTTAAACTGTGCGGAAAAAAAATTGTGGATTAGGTTCTGATTCGATCGGAAAATCATCACGAGGAACCCTGAGGCCGAGAGCAGACTTTGTTCATTAGACAAGCTTTTGAAGTGGAAACGGACGGCATGAATTAATAAATCATTGCACAGAGGGCTGAGTCTGTTCACAACACTCTTTGCTTCAGCTAAAAGATTCGTTTTACTGCACAATGTGCCTGAATAATTACTGAGAAAGTAACATTAAACTGAAACAGATAAACACTAAACTCAGCATGAGCTGGTTTAACCCCTTCAGGTTAAGTTTGGGTGTTACCTTGATCTTATAACCTAGACTGAGGGTAAAATGATAACTCATCTGGTCGTAGATTCTTTATGCTTGTGATGTGTACATTGCCTAAGATGATCTCTTATTTATTTGGTCTTATTTATTCATTTTTTTTTAGTAGCAGAGGCTTTAGAAGACACCTTTTGTTACAAACATACATACTAGGTGTGTAGGCTGAATTATTTAATTTAAAGAGATGTACGTTTTAAAATCGAAGACAAAAATTACATAATTTTTAGTTGTTCATTTACTAAACCGCTTAATCCTACTAAGGTCAAGAGGAGGCTGGAACCTATCTTAGCCGATTCTGAGCGATGGCGGGTTACACCTTAAACAGCTAGCCGTCATCACAGGGCTTACACACACAACCATTCACACTCACAATTAGGGGAAATCTGTAAAAGCCATTTAGCCTAATGTGCATGCCTTTGGACTGTGGGAGGAAACCAGAATACCTGGAGTAAACCCATGAAAGCATGTGGAAAACATCCAGACTCCACACAGACACACCCCTGCCAAGGTCGGGACTCAAACCCAGGAGCTTCTTGATGTGAGGCGGATGTGATAACCACTATGCTCCCATGCCACCCAAGTCATTTTTATCTATCTTTAAATAGGGTAAGTTATATTCGCACCTCATTTACAGATTACATAGCTTAATTTTCATAATGCTATAATTTTATTTATTAAAAAAATTATAACTTTAAAACAGCTTTGTGTAAAATAATAATAATAATAATAATAATAATAATAATAATAATAATCTTTTCATTTGAAGAAGGCAAATTAAGCCGTATTATCAAATTTTCAAATTACACTAGCAAACATATTTTTCCTTAACAGGCTAACATGGTCTATCGAGCCAAATTATTTTAGCAAACATACTTATTGTTAATAAACTTGCATTTCTTAACAAACCAATCAATAATGTTAGCAAATATACTTTTTGTCATCATGCTAACATTAGCTATTAGGGTAAATAATGTTAGCAAACGTACTAATTGTCAGTAAGCTGACATTGGCTATTAAATAAAATAATGTTAGCAAGCATATTTATTTGTCAGAAGGCTAACATTGGCTATCAAGTCAAATAACATTAGCAAACATACCTTTTGTTGCAGGCTAATATTGGGTATCAAGTAAAGTAACATTAGCAAACATGCTGTTTGTCAGTAGGCTAACACTGACTATCAAAACAAATATTGTTAGCAAATATACTTCTTGTCAGAAGGCTAACACTGGATAACAAGTCAAATAGCATTAGCAAACATGTTTGACTACTGGCTAACTTTTG
>JAQMYF010000027.1:15255454-15268519 GCA_030014195.1 Neosilurus mollespiculum
CCGCTTATTCCTAATTAGGGTCGCGGGGAGGCTGACGCCCATCTCAGCCGACTCTGGGCGAGGGCAGAGTACACCCCAGACAGCTCGCCAGGCCATCGCAGGGCTCAGCATTAATAAATTCTTCTTTTACCATTACACTGTTATGAGCATACTCCTCTCTCTCTCTCTCTCTCTCTCTCTCTCTCTCTCTCTCTCTCTCTCTCTCTCTCTTTGGGTTTTTGCTGAGGTACACATGCTGCTTCTGCGATGCCAGTGATGTAGTCCATCCTGGTGTGCTGCTGCTGGTTGAACTTCTCAGCTTGAAAGCCCTTCGCTCCTGCTGCTGATGATCCATATGGACCCAGATTTGCACTCGGAGATGACTTTAATTGAGGGGGTGACTTTATCTTGGTCACACCCAGCTGCAGGTAGTTAGCTCCACACCACTGAACAAAACGGTTCACCAGGCCCCTATACTCCTCGCCCCCCTCCACCCCTCCACACACACACATCCAACAATGGCTGTGTCATGGGAGAACTTCTGCAGATGAAATGACTTAGAGTTGTATTAGAAGTCTGATGTGTTGACCGTGAACAGGAAGGGAGACAGTACAGGTCCCTCGGGGGCTCTGGTGTTGCTGACCACCCAATCAGACAAACAGCTCTCCAGCCTCACGTACTGTGGTCTGCCTAGTAGGTAGTCCTCAATCCAGCTTGTCAGGAGGCCAGCATGCATGTCTTCCAACTTAGCTGTCTGGGCTGGATGGTGTTAAAGGTGCTAGAGAAGTCGAAGAACATGATGCACACTCTGTTGCTGGGTTTGTCCAGTGCTGAATGCGCCAACTGCAGCAGATTAAATCACAGATTCACTGTATATATGAATGCACTTGTTCTAATACATTATCGTTTCTATAGCAACAGCATATACAGAAATGTGTACAGTGGATATTCCGCAATTAAATAAATAATAAGTAAAAAAAATCCATGTGCATAATTACCAAATATCTCATAAGCAAGAGTGTCATTATTCTGAATTTCAGTACACAGTTAAATCCCTAAATTAAATAAACTTCTAGAGTGTATATAAACTGTAAAGTGCTAATTCAACACTCATCACTCATCTCAGTCATTGGCCAAGCCGCTTTATCCCACTAGGGTTGCAGTAAGGCTGGAAACTATTTCAGCCAAAACTGGGCAAAAAGGGGGGTAAACCCTGAACATCTTGACAGACCATTGCAGGGCCAACACACAGCCAATTAACCTAATGTGCATGTCTCTGGACTGAGGGAGAAAACCCGAATACCTGCAGGAAACCCATGTGAGCACAATGAGAACATGCAAACTTAACATAGAAATGCCCAAACCTGGGAATTCGAACCCAGGACTGTAACCCAGAACCTTCTTGCTGTAAGGCGAACATGCTAACCATCATGCCACCAAAAAGTGCCACCAATAAACCCTGAATTGCTATTACAGGACATTAATGGATGCACCACTCCTCTGCATCATTAATTATTTTTCAAAAAAGGCTCTAAAGGTAAATTTTTGTACCCCACCTCGAGATTTTTAGCGGGTGTTGATCACTGTAATTTGATGTCATTTTACTGAACCCTCGTATGAAATTTGGTTAACACATGCTTATTTGTGGGTGGTACAATGGCACAGTAGTTAGCATGATAGCCTGTTAGCAAGAAGGTTCTGGGTTTGAGTCCTGGGCTCACCGTGGGCATTTCTGTGTGGAGTTTGCATGTTTGTGAGTTTTGCTGTGCTTGTGTGGGTTTCCTCAGGGTACTCCGGTTTCCTTTCACAGCACAGAGATATGCACATTAGGCTAACTGGCTGTTCCAAATTTTCCCTAGGTGTGAGCGTGAATGGTTGTGTTTGTGTTGTGTTGCGATGGTCTGGCAAAAAAATGAGTGAGTAAGAGAGTGAGGCTTATTTGGTTTATTATAAAACAACAACAACAACAACAACAACAACAACAACAACGATAACAACAACAGCAAGTCTTAAGTACATTGTAAACGTCCTTCAGGTGTATTCAAAGTTCCTAGTTTGTTCATGTTAATTAATAAGTTTAATGATGTCATTTAATGGAACCTTAATGTAAAGCATCACTGGAGCGTTTTATCAGTCACTCGTTGATTTTAATAATGATTATAAAGGTATACTGTTTGCACTGAACCAGTCATGGGGATAATGTTAATATCTGATGGTGCAATAAAACAGGATGCATGATGAGAACTTGTTAACTGCGTGTTTTAATAGCTTGGCGGTGGTGAACGGTCTTTGAGTGGAAACACCCTAGACGCTGTATTATATCATCCAGATGACAATTACAATGACAAATTAGACCTTTCAGTGTGCATCACTGGAACAATGGAAGAAATGAGCTGTTGCTACATTCCAGCCAGTAGAACATCTTTATACTGTGAGAAATAGCTGACAGAAAATCTCTTAACACTCAGTAGATAGTGGATAATCAAATTGTATGTGTATATTGAGTGTGGTTGTGCACCAGTGGCCATTTTGTCACATGCTTGGAATGAAATTACGAAGGTTTTATTGGTAATAAAATATTGTTCTGCTCTCTAAAATGTTATTCTAATCTAATATAGAGCTTAAAATGCCTGGGTTGAATGTGACAAACATTTAATTGGTTGCACTCAGGGAGTGTGCATTATTCATATCCCTAACACCGGGTGCAGATTTGTGCAGGAGCAGCTAAAGGTTGATAAAACATCCTTCGCCGAAAGACGAGACGCACAGCGCCTGGCAAATGGCTGCAATTTTGTGGTTGAAAATAGATATGGATGAATAACTAAATGTCTGGCACCATTTTTCTCGCCGTGACAGTGCTCCCTCTGGGTTTCAGCCTCACACCCCCCCCCCCCCTTCCTCCATGCTCTGTTCAACCTTTTTAGAGGTGGGAAATCCATTGAATTTCAATTTCTCTTACTGTAGGGAAGGAACACCCAAAGGGTAGAAGATTTGACACGAGTAGATATCTCTATCAGGTTCGGAGAGATCGCACCAGGACAGGAGAGACAAACAAACACCTCCAGAAATATTTTTTGATACACATTAGGGATGAAAAGTATGTAAATTGAGGTTGCAAACTGACTCTGAGATGAAAGATAAAAGGGGAAATATGTGGGTCACTGACAAGGTCTGCATTTATATCCAGGCCATATCAGGTTGTATTGTTTTTTTTTTTAAATTCCTGATCACACATCATCATCATAATCATCATCATCATCATCATCATCATCATCACCATGGCTTCCTGCATGGCACGTGATTGGCCTTGGGGCGCGGCTGCTTGGAGCACGGTCACCGAATCTCCAACATCCGCATGAAGTCTTGTCTCCTCATCACTGTCTTCAGCACCTGCTGTTTATCAACACCGAGTAGCTCTTCAGTCTTCCTCCAATTCCTTTTTTGTCGAGCATAACAACCTTCTGGATTGCATTATTTGGCATTCTGCACACACGCGCTATATATTTTAGATACTAGATGTGGCAGAAATCTTCAATGGGCTGTGAATGGGTTATTTGGTAGAACTTTGCGTTGGAGATCTTGAAAGCCCAATCCAAGTCCCCATGGACTAGGGAAGCCGGTCCATCCCCTTCTTACGCTGACTTATGGGTGGTGAATTGGTGCACCGAACTTTCGAAAAATGTCTGAGTCCAAACAAATACTAAAAAAATATTAAAAACTGGGGTGGCATGGTGGTGCAGTGCTTAGCACTGACCCCTCACAGCAAGCAGGTTCAGGAATCGAACCTGCTAGTCGACTGTTGTTGTTGTTGTTATGTTCTCTTTTTTTATGTCAAGGTTTCCTCCAGGTATTTGAGTTTCCTCCAGCAGTCTAACACATGCAGATTAGATGAAGTAGCTACTCTAAATTGCTCTGTATTAGCCCTGCAATAGACTGGTGATCTGTCCAGAATGTACCCCATCTCTTATCCGATGTCTGTACTGAACCCGCCCATGTAGAAAATTAATGAGTGGAGCAAATATCATATGGATCTCACTAGTGTGAATTCTGGGTAATACTACAGCCATCATGACTGGGAGCCCAAGAAAGCTTATTGGCTGAGCTCTCAGAACTGACGGAAGAAATTACTACCCACTAGTTTCCCAGTTATAGCGGAATGGCAGCTGTGGCCTAATAAATAGAGAAGCAGGCTTGTGACCAAAAGGTCGCTGACTCGATTCATGAACCAGCAGAAAAAAAGTGTGGGCGGTGGGGGGAGTGAGCTGCACCTTCCCTTCTTCCACCTTCATGGCTGAAGTGGTCTTGAGCAAGGTACCTAACCCCAACTGCTCTCCGGGTGCTGCAGTGTGTGTGCTCACTTTGGATGGGTTGCATTTAGAGCCAAAATTTCCCTTGTGGGATTAATACAGTATATAAATACTTAAGAAACCATCGTTTTGATTTTTCATGGGTTGTGCAGCCATCCCATTGTCCGGTGTCGATATGATTCTTGATGCCGAGCAGCTGTTCACTTTGTGGTGGGAACCTGACATGTGCCGACATCAAGGAAGGAATACAAAGACATTTTTGCTTTACGTATTTACTCAATGCATTCAAATTATTCTATATAGAGTTGTTTTTAGAAATGCTTCTACTGATTCTTTCAGATGATGGCCTAAAGTTTTAAAACACAGACAGAGTAATTAATTAATTACTAACGGAAAAAGAAACACTGCCCACAACAAACTCATGGGATCTCTGATTTTATGTCATTCCTAAATCTGTTTATACGGATATGTGTGGGCGGTGCCTAAGTGCTCATTACTTTGTTCAAAGTTACTGTTGGTAATTTTTCCTCCCAGGTGGACTTGTGTGTGTGTGTGTGTGTGTGTGTGTGTGCTGTCTTCCTCGTAATTAGTCTTCGTTGTCTTTCATACCGCAGGTATATAATGTGATGGGAACCAGAGGAGCTGCCGCTGTTCCTGTTTCCTCATCTACGTTTGCTAATGAGCTCATCATTTCCTTCTACAGGGTGGAAAATGAACTCATGCACAAACACAAACACAGAAAGACATCCAGGACTTTGGTTCACATTGCTGAATACTAACTCAGCACACACAAGGCAACTGGGAAATAAATAAATAAATAAATAAAACTAACAATTTAAAAGAGAGGATAGTCAAAATGCCGTAATTAGCATCATTAGCTAGTGTCACGACTCCAGACAGAATAAATTTAACCTCAAATCATAAAGTTTGACATTACAATCTATTATACAAAGAATCTGGCATCATATATTATACCATGTACTACTCTGCTGGTCATGAACAATGATTACCCATCAGCCTCAGCTCTGAATCAGGAGAGACAAAGAGAGAGCCATGGCCGTGTAAATCAACGAGACAGGGAGCACCACGAAAGGTCAGACCACACGTAATCGTAGCTAATTAAAATGCTTCAATGAGACAGAAATTTGAAATTTACAACTAGTCATTAAATCTGAGAAGACAGTGCTAATTGGACATTAGCACCCTGTAACTCGCTGCTGGGATAATTGTCATTTTCAATTGCTTTCATAAGCCACTATTAGTGTGAAGCAGGTCAAGTGATTTACAAACGAGACACGACCACGTACAGGAGGTGAGATGTGGGTGGGCTGAGACCTGAGCCTGGAGAGAATTACGGCAGTAATTCCCAGGAGAATATATGGCTATTGCAGTATATCAGCAGAACGGCTATTAATAGAAGGCGTAATATGAAATTTTGGAAATGTCCACAATATTAGGTGTTTCAGATAGTTTCTGGAGTTTTCCTTGAATTTCTTAAGTAATGCTCCCCTGCCATAAGATCACCACCAACTAGGGAGGGTGAAGGCAAGCACATGGGCTAACTCCAAGGCACATGTCAGATGTAGGAGTGACGTAACACACTCGGAGGACAGTGCTATCTCCTTTGTGCGCATGAGCTCACTGATTAGCTAGTGGCAGCTTAAGTGACGGGAGTGAATGTATGCTGTCCCTCGCTCCCTGAGAGCCTGGCCAATTAGGTGAATCCCAGCCATGGATATCTGCGCATTAACCCGTTATCTCTCTAACTTTTAGGTGATAGTGGTGCACCCTAACTTTGGGAGCCCTTGTGGTGCATTACAAGTTGAAACTACATTTCAGATTGCACAATGAAAAACAGTATGTCAGGTTTATCCAGCCATATTGAACTGGCTTGGGGTCATTTATAGGCAAAAGCTTGCATTAGAAGGTACTGAATGGAAGGTTGTAAGCTTAAATTTCACTTTGTTGACATTGTCACTGGTATAATTCTTTAAAATGTATATGTCTACATCCTGGAGTGATCTGACTGTGGAAGACACATTCACACTCACACTCATACCTAGAGGCAATTTGGAGAAGCCAATTAGCCTACTGTGCTGTGGGAGGAAACCAGAGTACCTGGAGAAAACCCACGCAAGCACAGGGAGAACATACAAACTCCACACAGATACGTCCTGAGCACGGGAATCGAACCCGGAACCTTCTTGCTGTGAGGCAAACATGGTAACCACTGTGCCACCGTACCGCCTACCAGGAAATTAGCTAGTATAATTTTTTAAAAAAGGGTTAGAATTTAATATAAACATATTTCTCTTCATCCGATCTGAATAAAAACGTGTGGGCCGGTGAAATGCTGTGATGTGACAAATCTACCTCAGTTTATTTCGGAGCTGTCAGAAACGGTTCACTTCAATAAGACAGCATGCAAAAAAGGGTGCCTGCCAGATTTCTAGCCATAAGACATAAAACATCTGTTTTTGTTGTTTTGTTTTTTTTTTCTTTTTCCTTCCAGCATGACAAGTAAAAGTCAGATTTGGTAATCGTTGTCTTCCTTTAAGTAAAATTCCCAGTCGTACCAGCTCCTGTAACCTGTGTGTGACATTACCTCAGAATATTAGCTGTCGCAAGATAATCACATCTTTATCTCTTCCTGCTTCTTGACAGCCGTAATTAAGGTTCCCTTTAGCTGAGAACTGCCGTGTACTGTGTACATTCACTTTCCAGCAGTCTGTTTCTATTATATGGTTGACACGGTCACCTAGCGTGAAGATAGGCACTCGAGACAAAGTTATAATTTCACCCTGAAGGAACTGTTTGTTTTTATTTGTGCAGACCCGGAACTGTGTGAAGTGCTTAGGGTGAAAGTAGCATGGTTAATGCTGGCGGGATAGCACGGTCTGCCGAACCCGTCTAAAGGATAGACGCTGCGGTAGCACATCAGCACAACATTGTCATTTTTTTACCCCTGTCTGCGGCCGTTTTTTTGTTTCCGTCGTGATGAGGCACCTGCTGTAGCCGATAAGCTTGATTATGGTTCTCCAGGCATGAGTGATTGCGCTTTACTCTGCCCCAGGCACACATGCTGTTGTTTTAACAGTCTGGCAGCTGTCCAGCTTGTCATTGGTTTCGCTGTCCGAGACTCTGCTCCAGGTGATGCGATACTCCCTACGAGGCCAAGCATCACATATGTCATCTCTCTATTTTATGTTTCTCCATTTCTTTTTCTTTCCACCTCCGTTTTTCTCTCTCACTTTTGTTTCTTGCTTTGTGTACAGCATGATGACCCTCGACAGACTCATTTCTCAGCAAGAAACACCAGCCATGAATGTTAGCCTGCATATGTAATGAAACGGCAACAGATGGCTTCTCCTCATACATCAATATTTTCTTAATTTTTTTTTTTTTTTTTAGTTTACGTCTCAGTGCATTGCATTTTGTTACATTCATCATGCTTTACTAGCTAAATCCCTGAATAAGCATAGCCATCTGTTGCCATTTCATTATATATGCAGCGTTATATTCATTCGAGTTGCTTCTGACATTGTGCTCTTTGAACAGACAACAGTCTCTGGAAAACACATTGCTAGTCATATTGCTGTTTAATAACTCGCAATAAAATGCGTTTTGAGCTTCGGTAGGAAAGGAGCTGAAATACTGTATGCTGCTGTGATATCAATAATATTCGTGTATATGTACTTTTTAAAGCTCCTATTGTCAAGTCTACAGTTTTCCTTTAAATCAGTAACATCTACATGATATCAAGTTAAAATAATTTTTTTTTACATGTATTCAGAGTATAAGGCTTATGTTCAAAAGATACTTTAATATAGTCCCCCAAGTGACACATCGACAAGGTGCGCAAGTATTATCTTGGAGATTAATGATCCATGATGCATCTGATACAGCCATCTGTGGTAGGGAGTCCATGGGAGCCAATTGGCCGAGTTCTCACAGAAGGAAGGGATGGCATACGTTCATCTCCCTGTCACTCACAGCAATCACTAGACAATCATGGGAGCTCATACCTAAAAAGAAGCAGATAACAATTTTCCTCCCAGTGTGATAGGCTGCTCCTGAATGTGTATGCGCAACACTTCATTAAGATGCAGGAGGCAGCATCATGTGTGACAGAAGGGTCACGTGATTGCTTATGTCCCTCCATGGTTGGTGTGGGTTGTGTGGTATGGAGACAAATACTTGATGGGTGGGAATCATCTACAAGTACATTAGGGAAGAAAAAATCTGGGGGGAAATAGTACTTTAGTATTTTCACAGGAAAAATGACTCATGCGTTGTCCGTGATCTCGGCAAAGTGCAGAGCTCCACAATTTAAAACCATGTATGGAGCTTGATCAGTGTATAAAAGGAGCATCCAAAAGATGAACCTTGAAGGAATTGTGTTGCCAAGTTCATCAAGATCACTTACAATAGTGCATCAAGGTCTGTTACGCTCTGTTAAGGTCTGTTCAGCTCTGCTGCGCTCTACCGCGCTTCCTATGTTCTATCACGATTGGTGTCAAATCGTAAAAATCTTTGTAATCGTGGCAAAATGTTTAACTATCAAAAAATTTTGCCACGATTACAAAGATTTTTATGATTTGACACCAATCAGCATAATCATCACGAATCCACCAAGTTCCCTCAAGATCATCATGAATCCACCAAGTTCATTAAGATCATCACACTTCCACCAAGTTCCCTTAAGATCATCACGATTCCATCAAGTTCCCTCAGGATCATCACACTTCCACCAATGTCCATCAAGATCATCATGAATCCACCAAGTTCCCTCAAGATCATGACGAGTCCACCAAGGTCCTTAAGATCATCATGATTCCACCAAGTTCCCTCAAGATCATCACAAATCCACCAAGTTCCTTCAAGTTCATGACGATTCCACCAAGTTCCCTCAATCATTCACCAAACTACTCAATGCTACTTGGGTACCTGACTTTGTGCGATTGTGAGGTACACCCTGAACAGCTCACCAGTCCATTACAGGGCCAACACCCACAATTATTTACTTACACACATACTGCTCTTAAACACAAGCAACACGCCATTAAGTCTAAAAAAAGATGGGATCAAAAATGCGGACTGGGCTCTTGAGTGATGCAAAAGAAAATCATAAGGGGGTTGTACGTTTGAGCCATGGGTGCTGCACAGAGCAATTCATGGCCAGGGAAGCGTGAGAGCTCTTAAGGAAGGAGAGATGGCATATGCTCTCTACCATATCACTTACAAGAAATCACTAGCCAGTCATGGGTTACAAAAGGGTGGATAGAGCTTTCCTCCAGGCGTGTTTGGCCATTTCTGACAATGCATACATAGAGAAAGCACTTGTTTGCCTTCATCCTCCCTGACTGGTAAGTGTAGGGACATGTGTAGGTAGGAAGCTGTATCTAATGGGTGGGAATTGGCTACGAAAAAAATTAGGGAAAAGAATCATAGAACAATTCTCCTAAATAAAAATAAAGAAATAAAATAGGGACTAAAGAAGCAGGCCATGTTTATTTGTGCTTCCGGGGGATGTACAAGATGGCATGATCTGATAATCCAAGTGTGTATAATGAGATTCATTTTACTTTGGTGTTCCAACGTATTGTAAGATTGATTATGAGTAGCATCTAGCAATACAAACAGATGGCAACAATCTTGCTTTCATTGTTGCTGTTGAAGTGTCTCGTTCCTGAACTCTTTCTCACTCAATCTGTTTTTGTTAGGAAGGTATGGATGTTTGGTTGTGTTTGGAGAGAAAAAAACGACTGAGAGTTGTCATAAAGGTACTTTTTTTCTTTGAAGCATTCAAGGATTTTTAAAAAAGTGTGAATAAAAACTGAACAATAGGTTACACACAACCTGGGATATCATTTTTGTTGGACAAAAACCAACGGATACAAAAGGTCATCCAGGATGAAATGAAAAAGTAAAGTGTTTCAGGGCATTTTAGCTAGTTTTAGAGAAAGGTTAGTGTGAAGATAGGTTTGTGTGTCAGGTATGTGGTTGACTTTACCCGCACAGTATCCCACTTATAACATTCGCTAGGTACTTGTTTTACTCTATTTTGTTCTGCAGTGAAATTAATTCATTCATTTTCTCAGCTGATTTATTTTACTAGGGTCTTGGAGAGGCTGGAGCCTATCTCAGCTGACTCTGTGCTAAGGTGGAGTGCACCCTGAACAGCTTGCCAATCCATCGTGTGGCCAAAACACACAAAACACACGTTTACGCTCACATTCACACCCAGTGGCAATTTGGAACAGCCATTTAAGTGGCCTTCACAGTATGATGAACTGGCCCAGCATATGCCAGTATACTGACAATTGTTGGCGTTCGTTTTGATTTAGTTTTGAATTCAGTGTTATTTGTTTTAATATGTGTCCCTACCTTGTTGTCCGTGCCATAAAAATGTTCTCCGTATTCCAGTGAGCAGTCCTTGCTCAGCGAGAAAGCTTTTTCTGTGCTATGGAAACGTCTTGTTCGCCCAAAATAAGATTGCAGCTACTTACTGCAATGGCCTCATCCACCTCATCCCAGACTTCTTGCTCATTATCCACACTCCTGAGCTTGAATTCTTTCTTCATGGCCCTGGGCTTCTTGGGCTTCCCTGCTGTTACTCTTGAGGATGTGGAGGCAGTTGAGATATTGGACAGATAGGAGAGATGTTTGTGTGAAATGTTGGGACTGGGAGACCTGGATCTTGAGGCTTCTTGCGATCGAGCTGCTTCTTCAAGTGAAGGTGTAGGTGGTGGAGATAAAGCCTTACATGTTTGAGTGGAAGATGGCTGCTTCTTGCCCCTTTGTTAGGCATCTCCAGTACTTTGACAATGCATGTTCTTCAGTCAGTGCGCATATGTTTTATACCTCCATACTAATCACATGAATGTTTTTTATTCACAGATTATGTGGCAAGCAAGTGCAGAGCTCGTCATCCATCCATTAAAAGATTTATTAATATTTGTTCAGCATTTGCTCTGGTTTATTAATGATAAGTTATCCAACCGTTTTGATTTTGTTTTGATTTCGTTTCAGTTTGTACTGTCCAGCCTTCAGAAATCAATTTATCAGAAATTTTGTGCATATTTGTGCATAATCACGTGATCATGTTGGTTTCTTCAATTTGTTATAGTATGAAAGCCGCTTTAGCCTAAAGTGCATGTCTTTGAACTGTTGGAGGAAACTGAATAACCCAGAGGAATCCCACGCAAGCAAGCTAAATACATGCAAACTCCATACGAATGCATCCTTGCCAAGCATGGAGCTCGTATCAAGAACCTTCTTGCTGTGAGGTGGACGTGCCAATCATCACACCACTGTGCTGCCCTGTGCAATGAAATATTAATAAATATGGGTTACGGCTCGGAAATGAGTATTAGCTGTGAGTAAATTTGGGGAAAATATTACAGTGCACAAGAAATCTCTACTGTTTGTCTCATGCTAATGATCTACTTCTGCTACAAATGCTGCTGGAAAAGATCCTGAAGTACCTGGTAGACTACAGGCAGATCTATGAACTTTCAATACTAGGAAGGAAACTGATTTGTTTACTAGGTGCCAAGGTGCACACACACACACACACACACACACACACATACACACACACACAGTGAAAGCAGCCCAAGTGCAGATGTTGAGCTCGTTATTTCTGGCAGAGTGCAGATTTTCCCTGAGGCCATGTTCATCGAGTCCAGCCAGGTGGAGTTCCTCCTGCTGAGACACTCTGCTTTGCTTTTTCCTTCTCTCGCTCTGTGTCTCTCTCTCCCACTATCACATTTAGTTATTCCCCACAGCCCAACACTTCCTCCATCTAACAAGGTCCTTTTGCTCCTCAACCGTCTTTCATCTCCTCTTCTTCTCAAAGCGATATTCCCTCCACCTTCTCTCCTGTCGTAATCACTTCACCTGGATCTCATCATCCATATCTCTAGATTCTCGGCCCCTCTCCCCCTTCTCTCTTTGCTCACTATTCTTCTCTTGGCTGCTACTCGCAGCAATATCTCTCTCAAGTGTGGGTTTTCTGTGCTGAAGTGTAGAGGTGATGGGAACTAAAAGGAAAGCTTTGTTCTCTTGCTGTCCTGTCTACTACCCTCACTACTTCATTTCAGGCAATGTTTGTAGCCCAGAGGCAGAGGTGCTCTCTCTCTCTCTTTCTCTCTTTCTCTCTCTCTTTCTGTGTGTGTGTGTGTGTGTGTGTGTGTGTGGGTGTGTGTGTGTGTGTGTGTGCAGAAACACCCTGGCACTCTCACATCTCTGTCTTACAGACTATCAGCCCATCAGGACTACATCACACCTCCGCCAGTAGAATCTGGTTTAGCTCAAGGCCACACACAATCAGATCAGCAGAGAGGATAATTACCCAAACCCTACCCTTCTTCCTAAATATAAAATACTGCCACCAGCGAACTAAATAATAAGAGTAGCAATACAAAAATAGCTTGTTCTATGACTTACCTCATCCTTTCACACTGTGAACCAACATTTTAGGCAACTGGTCACAAAATTAAAAAAATCTATACATTTAAAGCATACAGATTTTGCATGTCCTCCTCAAGTCCCGGGCTTGTGAGTTTCTGTGTGAAGTTTGCATGTTCTCCCTGTGCTTATGTAGGTTTCCTCCATTTACCCAGGTTTTAGAGAAAGAGAGAGAGAGAGAGAGAGAGAGAGAGAGAGAGGTTGTTAGGTATGCTCATAACAGTTTAAGGGTAAAAGAAGAGTTTATTAGTGCTGGGTGCAAGCAGGGACTCCGGCATGACTGACTATGGCAGCATAACTAAAAAGA
>JAQMYF010000027.1:15281532-15304722 GCA_030014195.1 Neosilurus mollespiculum
GTGTGAGACATTTTTGTGATATCATCAGTTTGTGGAGTCTTACTAATGTTTAGTGAACATTTATATATTACCTAAATAATAGTGAATATTTAGTGAACATCCTTCTGTGATCACCTACCCATCATAAAAATTCCAGACTGATCAAAAACTATGGACCTCCTTGGGTGTGGATTGTTTGAGGCATAGACTTCAGTAATGAAACACAATATTCTCCATCAAGCTTGTTTGAACTTTTTCAATTAGCCGTGGACCAATCAGCTTTCATCTTTGCATGATTGAGCCTTGTCATGGACCTTATATATATATATATATATATATACACACACACACAAACCATTTAATATTCACATTAGTGAACAACTATCTTTATGAAGCCTAAGGAACACACCAAGCAGGTCAGGGATAAAGTTGCGGAGATGTTTAAAGCAGGGTTAGGTTATTAAACAATACCAAACTTTGAACATCTTATGGCTCAATCTATCATCCGAAAATGTGAAAAGTACGGCACAACTGCAAACCCACAAAGACATGGCGGTTTGATGTATAGTTAGCATGTTCGCCTCACAGCGGGAAGGTCCTGGGTTTGACTCCTGGGCTCAGGCATTTCTGTGTAGAGTTTGCATGCTCTCCCCGTGCTTGCATGGGATTCCTTCGGGTAGTCCAGTTTCCTCCCACAGTCCAAAGACATGCACGTTAGGCTAACTGGATGTTCCAAATTGCCCCATAGGAGTGAGTGTGAATGGTTCTGTGTGTGTGTGTGTGTGTGTGTTGGCCCTGCGAGGGACTAGAGAGCTGTTCAGGGTGTAAGCCACCTTCACCCAGTGTCGGCTGAAATAGGTTCCAGGATTAGGCAGTTTCTGTAAATGAGTGAGTGAATGAGACTGTAAGTATCTTCTTCCACATTGTTCATTCATTCATTCATTTTCTGAAGCACTTAATCCTAATTAGGGTCGCAGGGAGGCTGGCACCCATCTCAGCCGACTCTGGGCGAGGACAGAGTACACCCTGAACTTCTTCCACGTTGTTGTATTTCCTTATTATAGGAGGTTTATTACAATTATTTTAACTCAGACTAAATTGAATGTTAGACTTGCGCTCCTATATGTTTCAGAAATTAACATTACAATTTGATTCGACAATTTTTTCCTCAACATTGAGTAGTTCCATACTTTCCTCCTGTATTAATCTGGGCCAAAATTTCAATCATTGTCCTTCAATAAAACAATTAAATTCACTTTGTTTGAGGTAGGTTTCACTGGGCAGAACCATCGTCGAAAGTTTAAGCCCTGTCTGTGCTGTCTGATCACTTTAAGACTCATTCACTCTCTGTTAGCAAGCTTAGCTAAATTGAACAGAGCCGCATCACCGCTCATTCCGTGAAAAAGTAGTCCCGCTGGAATGCTTTAAAGCGTTTTTAGAAATACACGTGTATAAACAAAACCATCTTGTGGTACTGAATTCTTGTTAGTATAACTAAATAGCAGGAGTTTATTCGTTTTAAAAAAGTATATCCAGTGGTACAACAATAGCAGTTCGAGTGTTTTCACACAGAGAGGCGGAGGAGGAGGAAGGGTGCCTTTTTTTCCCTTTCCCGGCGGAAGGATACCACTCGGAAGCAGCTCAGCGTCAGCGTCAGGGAACCATTTCGGAATAGCAGCGCCGCCACAGAGAAAGAGAGAGAGAGAGAGAGAATGAGAATGAGAATGAGAATGGAGCGGAGAATAATCGCGTCTGCGTTATAACTCTACAACGAATTCCTTCAACTGGGAAGAAGGAAAGAAATCCCCGAGTTTCCACCACATCGCCGCCCAGGAGAAGAGAAACAAAGCCGCAGCCATGCGATGAGAAACAGAACGGAACACCGGAGGCGAGAAAACCGGAGGAAAAACATGGGCGCAGTGCTGCGGACTCTCTTCTTCTGTACTTTTTGTTTGCAAATACGCGGTGAGTTCGGACCTGGTTCGGGTGGTTATCATTATGGGGAAGTTCCGAAAGAGCAGAGAGTCAGAATGAGGCGCATGGGGGGGACTCTATCGTGCACCATTTTCCTCTTGGCTGAGGCTGAGTGAGAAGAATTGCAGTAGTATCCCAATAAAAAACTCTCTCTCTCTCTCTCTCTCTCTCAGGCTCGCGCGCATGTTCTGGCTACTAAACGGCCGCTCGCTTCAGACTTTCTGTTTAAATGTTGTCGTTACTTTTCACTTCACAGCGACATTATTAGCCTTTTAAACGCCTCGCGTGTCCCCGGTACAGTTATTCAGGTTTTTAAATGTAATGTGTGTGTGGTTTGTGTTGGGAGTAGTGCTAGTTTTTTGTTTTTTTTCATTAGCCGTGCTGCATTGTTGTGAATTTGCTAGCCTGCTCTGCTTTTACCCAGCTAGCTAGCATTCACATGAACTTAGCTGGAGTTAAACACTGTTTTATCCTGACTCCTTTTAACTCATTTCATGGTGTTAGCTTTTAAGTCTTGTCACATTCTGCCTCAGGATTATTTGTCTTGGAGTGTGTGTGTGTGTGTGTGTGAGAGAGAGAGAGAGAGAGAGATTTGGGCCTGTATATTGAAGAGTTTAAAACTATGGCGTGGCTTTCCCAAAACAAAAACAAACAAACAAAAAACTTTCTTGTTTAACCTGCACAAAATAGAAATCTTTTCCTTAGGGTTTTTTATTCCTTTTAAAAAGTTCCAGGTGAACTATATAAACAAACACCTCTGAAGTCTCAGCTCTCCCCACTCAGATTTGTTATTGTGAATATGACCTGACTATATGAGAGATTTGTTCCTAATATTTTGTCACATGTTGCAGAAAAGGTTTCTGCGGTCACCGAATGGTGATTTATTCCTGTGAAAGTTTTTGTTTATGCCCTGTATGTAAGCAAGACACAAATGTGTCTGTAAATATTAAGGGACCACACACTTAGACGCACACAAACAAACACACGTTTACTGGATCATCTAATGTAATGTGTGTTAATTATTTGTCCAGGACATGGGTCTGAATTATACACACAAGTTTAGCTTATTTTCTCATGGAGTAGATCTAACGAGAACCCAGGATACCTTTCTGTAAGCGTCTGATCTCGCAGGTTACAAATGTGCGAAGGGAATCCTAAAAGAAACAGGGGAAGAGAGAGAACTTGATATCATCAGTATCCAGATATTAATCTCCAAAAACAGAGCATCGTTCCCTGTATTTACACTCCGTCAAGTGAGCGAAGTGTGTTGGCGAGACTTCAGTGAGCCGTCCTGCTGCTCTGCAAATTTCTAAATATTTGTAAAAGGAAATTCTCCATTTTTTTAATCCCGCCGGCCGGAGGCCAGGATCTCAGGGTTTTGCCCTCGAGAGCGACGCACAGGCGTGCAGTGGTCGATGTGTCAAACTGAGGTTTGAGTCTGTGCCAAAAGCCCTGCAGAGGTACGAGTGACAGAGCTCAGGAAGTTCCTGAGGTCAGCTTGCTTAAGAGCTGAATAAATAACGGGATCGGGAGAAGAAGAAAAAAAGGGACAGAGGAAATAAATAAGCTGGGAATGGAATGGTTTTTAGAGGACCGTGGGTAGTTGTAGTTGTTTGGTGATGACAAAACTGGTTGTAAGACGGAATGTGTCTGCTGAAGTTTAATGGACCTTTATTTTTGTCTGTGCTATGCTTGGTGACTCACTGTGTGTGAGTAAGTGAGTGAGAGAGAGTGTGAACTTTGTTGAACCCCGAGTACTTATTTGGAGCCACATGTCAGAAATGTCAAGTAAATTAGATGGCAGTCAGTCATTTTCTCATTTATTATTCTAATGAATGAATGAATACATTTTATTTAAAAAGTGCCAGTAGGTACATAATTAAATATAAATTATTCAAAAAGTACACGTATACACTTTAATAAAAAGGAGAACTAAAAAAAAGAAGCCATAATAAATAACATTACTTATTTCCATAGTTGACCTTATTTTAATTAATGTTTTATTTTGAAGTTAACACCCAACATTTTCTGGTTTTTTTTTTTTATTGGTCCAAACATTTAACAAACTCTGGTTGCTGGTAGGTTGAAAGTTACTCAAATAATTAAATGTTTCTTTTTATTTTTTTTTTTAGTTTTGTGCTATGGGAAATTTTTAAATTATTCTTGTTGCTGCTTTAAAAAAGTAACAATGGAAAAAAAAAATAGAATAAAGTTAAACCCCCCATACATTTAAGTGAACACCAGTTCATTCAAAATCACTGCATTCGAAATTAACCAAGGTGTTTTATTTTAATAAATGAGTAATTAATACTGTGTGATTGCTGTGGAGGCAACACGTTTCTAATTATTATTACTATGAAATATTATTTAATTTTTAAAAAATCCCTAATGATAAATTGTGTTTAATTGCTCCATAATGGAACAGCAGTCATGCTGTTCACTCCAGGTATGTTGTATAAGAGTTTTCTTAGTCCATGATTTTCAATCTCTGTGCTGTGTCACACTAGGGTGCGATGACAGACTGTTGGGTGTGGCGTGAGAAATGATTCAGTTTCACTTAATTGTTCTTAAAAAAAAAAAAAAAAAAAAGGTTTTAGTTGCTGCAAATAATTTTCTATTGTTGAGCATTTGTGCCTGCAGTGTAGTGAAGGCAAAGCAACTGAATCCTCTTTCATGTCAGTGGTTGGCAGTAGGTAGCACAATAATGACCGAGTTAATTTAAAGCAATGTAATTAGCCTAGTGATGTGTGCGAGAGGTGGTGGTGACAAGACGTACAACAGATTGGATACGTATTTATAAAAGAAAAATGCAGGCTCTGGACAAAATTCTACCAGATGGAGAGAATCTAGTACGAGTAAAAAAGAAAGCAACAGTGGTGAGCTTGAGGCTATACAGCAGAAGTAATCTTTCATTCAGATTTACTTTCAATGGGATTCGACTGCGTTAATGTTATGCTTGGTGTATAGGGGGAAACCAAAAGTCCCAAACATCTCCAAATGAAACACCTGTCACTTTGAAACAAGCTTTTTGTCCATCTAAGCAGGCCCAGGTTTTACACTGTGTGAGTTAACAGATTCAGAGACAAAGTTACCATCGTTATATACTGTATGAGGCCGCTATGTGTTATTTGTAACATTTTTGGTCAGTTTTGTGGCTCCAAAAAGGGATAAACGCTGTACTAAGTGACGTGTTAGGGCCCAGATGTACTTGCTGCTATGCAAACAGGGTACTTGCACGTGTAAATGTGGTGGATTCCAGCATGTGGCAGGGTGAGAAATTTCTGAGAAAACAACATCCGGTTTCACAATGTTGTAAGTTGAATTGCGTTGCATCCTAATGCTGTTGCAAGGGTGCAAAAACACAGCAACAGCGACACAGAAGACGATGTGTGAGAACTATAAATGTATTGTCACTATGATGGGGAACACCCAAAGACATCCTGGTTTTTATTCATACTCCACCTCGTATACATATCACATTGATTTCTGACGACATGCTTAAAGGACATGTCAAAAGAACGCTTGGATTGCATGGCAGCCATCATACGTTTGCAGATGCCTTCAGACGGACATGTATGTTCGGACCCCTAGGAGGGACTAAAGTGTTGCCGGTTGTGTGTTTTTAAACATCATTCACAGTGTTGCCTCAGCATTCATCTGTCTTTAAAGGGAAATTAAACCCGAACTTAAAGCTAGCATACATTCTATACATCTTTGGACATCGAAACACCCTATTGTTATTACAAGTTTCTTCATGAAGAAAAAACAGCAATAAATCCTTTCACAGGGGCGACTTTGTTCTGCGAAAGGCCGCGCGTGATTCACGTGTATGTGGTGGTAAATGCAAAAGTAATTTGCAGACGAATAAATGGCGTTATATCTTTCGTTCCTTTGAACGAGCCAATGTTTGTGTGATGTATGTAAACGAAAGCTCGTATTATGTGCGGATTCGTCTAGTTTTATTTTATTCAGAAGTTCACTAGTTCATATCTGATTCGTTAGTTTAACAGCTGTATACTGTTTTTTTGCCATTGACTTGCTTTATATGGGCTGACGAATTCACACCCTTTTCTTGTGATTTCGTACACTCGTGAGAGTGAAACAGCAATCTTTTCAAACTGGCTAATTCAAATTATCAAATGGATTTTGGCCGATTGCAACCTCAAAAATATAAGTAAAAACCACCTGGGGCTCTCTCTTTTAATTCAGGGTAAATGTGCATTTAGGAGTATGGCTGTCAGTGTGAATGTTTTCTTGATATATGTTTAGTAATTTCCTGCCTGTTTATTGTTTTTTGGGTTTTTTTCTTCTTTTTTTTAAAGATTTAGCTGTAGTATGTAATAGTTTCATGATGCACCATAAGTGCCTGAGTCGTATTTTTAAGGTGCCCATTTACCAGTGAATAGCTGATGTGTTTTATTTTCTACTATCACTTCCCTTTGGCTGAATACACAACTTTTCTGGTGAGACCATCCAGCACACGGCCTTAGTATCTCTTTTTCACCTATTTTACATCTTGTTTTGGGTCTGCGTTTGTTTACAATAACAATACGATTGTGTGGAGAAAGGTCTTGAACATGCGTGATAACTTAGCAGTGCACCAGTGATTCCAAGAAAGTGGGAAAATCAGAGATCAAGTGCAGGGTGTCATTTACACTCGCGTGCAGGAGTAAGCAATTGGCTTTAGAAAGGCAGTGTTGCTTATTGCAATTTAGTTTTAAAAGATAACACTGTTTCATGGCTTTTTGATAAACCTGGAAAGTGAATGGGCCCCTTGAAAGAAAAAAATTAGTTTAAGATGTTTGAAATGTGTTAGAACCGACATGTAATGTGTGTATGGTTCACACTGTTGTGTGGTGTGTCTTGCAGCTGTGCCTCTCCTCCTGTATGCCAACAGACGCGACCTGCGACTGGTGGATGCCGCCCAAGGACGCAGCGGCAACGCCACGGTGGTGGTGAGTGGCCTGGAGGACGCGGCGGCCGTGGACTTTGTTTACAGCAGGAGTCTAATCTACTGGAGTGACGTCAGCGAAGAGGCCATTAAATGTGCCGTCTTTAATGGTTCCAGCTCCATCGCCCAGGAAATTGTGGTGTCGGGTCTGGCCTCGCCCGATGGGCTGGCGTGTGATTGGTTGGGGAGTAAACTTTACTGGACGGACTCAGAAACGAACCGCATTGAGGTGGCCGAGCTTGATGGTACGCTCAGAAAAGTACTTTTCTGGCAGGACCTGGACCAGCCGAGAGCGATCGCTCTGGATCCAGGCAGAGGGTAAGAGCAAAAGGATTTTTTATTGTTATTGTTATTATGGTGTTCATGCTGTAGCTCTGTTTGTGGTAAGAAATAACCGCCGCTGGGAGTACAGAGCATGTTGGGCGCTCAGGAAGAGGTTCCAGATGAACTTTGTGCATGTTTTGTCTTGTCGGCCGGTAATTTACTCTCAAAAGCCGGATAGAGTCGAATGCAGGTATTTCTGTGGAATCTCCGCGAGCTTCTCTCCATTTTGGGTTTTGTTAAAATTTTTAACTACACAGTTTTTGATTTGTTCCTGAAATGCTGGAAAGCAAAAGTACTTTTATCAAGCCAGCTTCTCTCGTCTAGTTTTTAGAGGAAGCTACAGGTATGTGGCAGTCTCGTCTTCACCCATGACCCAGTGTCTCCTTAGAAACAAGTCCTACTTGATCTGAGACTTGTGCAGAGTGACAAGACTGGGGATTACACCAAATTTAGTCAGGCGTGTACAGGAAATTTGTATTTATTTATTTATTTATTTATATCTGAGCTTTTCCACCATTTTAAATTTAAGCAGTGCATGTGTGTGGTTAATTTATTTTATTTACTTATTTTAAAGAAGTGTTTATAACAGTTGGTTGATCCACTAACAAAACATGCAATAATGTATTTACAGATAAACGTTGCTGGATCTATCCATAAGACTCACTGTGCAAGACTCATTTCTGGTGAAAGATTACAAAATAAATTCATTTTATATGTGCAACCCCCTGTTAATTCCCCAGGGGTACAGGGCACAGTTTAAAGCAGTGATTTTTCAGGAGGGGGGGTGTATAATTTTGGAAACTCAATTACAATAGTCATTACACGTACATAGACAGGAAGTTTCCAATAGGTCTAATGCCGGGGTCTCATTCGATAATAACTTACTAGGATTGAACACGAACTTGTGGACTGCGGATAGATACACACACACACAATTTCCGGCGGAACAACTTCGGGGCATTCCGACAGTACCTTCCGAGTGACTCACTGTGATTAAGGAAGGTTAATCAAAGATGATTAAGGAAGGTTGCCAATTTGTTGGTGTCATTAGTAAAGTTTGACTGAGGTGGGAAAAAAGGAATGGAACCTGTTTGTTTTAAATCAATGCTCGTGTGGTTGTCGTGAGCGCAGCGTCAGACTTCTCTAAGGTAGAAATCATCCGAGTGTGTTGTGTAATGTTGTGTCTTCAGTAGACGTTGAAGGGAATTTTATTGCAGAGCTTTTATTTTAGGTGACGACTTGTGGGATGTGCCGATTTTGCTCAGCTTTTCTAGGTGCATTTCTGGACGTTTGTATACAATAGATTTAGAATATTCGTCTCAGTATTTTTTTTCCTTCATGACTGTTTGAGATACATTCAAGGCCTCTCTAATATTTATGCTTATTTCTGTGTGTTGTACACAAATCAGCTACACAGCAGTTTAGTACGCACGGCTCATGAGACACGGGAATATTACTGGAATACCCATTTTCATTTAAATTGGGCATGTAAGAATCTCTTTTTTCGGAATAAGTACAAAAGACAGAATATTTTTTTAAATGTGAACAGAGTTATCGAACGTTTCTTTAAAAGTGTTCCATAAAAACAGCTGCTGCTTCTTTCCTGTGATTTCCTGTGATGAACCTCGAGAACCGGATGAGTGCGAATGTAATCCGAGTGTTTCCCCAACCACTCCACCCCCCACAGCAGAACAAAAGCTTGACTGGTAACACGACACTGCTGTCTAGTGGTCCTCTCCGACCTCCCCCAACGCGCACACACAGAATTTACCCAAAATGCTGCTCTGTTGCTTCCAAATGCCAGTTTCTGCTCCATGCATGCCTTTGAAGAGGCAGCCGCATTGTTCACACCCTCACCTGTGTATCTTCTGACCATCCACAAGGTTTAAAAGCCAACATCTTTATGTTGATTTCATGCAAGGTGACCTTTGAGCTCTGTTTTTCTTTAAAACTTTCCACCATTGTCACGATTCAAGTATTTATTCTAGAAAATCCAGAAGACTCTGATTGAAAGGCTACATGGTGAAAAGCATAAATAATCCCCATGATAGGAAACCTAAGGAATGTTGGCTGCAATTTGAGACACTTTTCTGAATTTCTGAGGATGTGCTCCGAACAAGTCTGGGATACACAGCAGCCATCTTGCACAGGAGAGCATACAGCTAAATGAATTCATTCTTATGAGAAAGCTCTGAGAGAGTGCAGTATCATTAACACCGTTACTGACACGCTGGTATTTAAACTTGTAATGAGCGATATGCCTTTAAGACTAAAGTAAAGCTGTTTGTCTATAATGATGATTTCCTCACTCCAGCAAAATCACACACATTTCCGAAGTTGGAGAATTTCCCTGGGAATTAATAGGAAAAAACTGGATAGTTGCAGAATTGCAGGTTATTCTACAACAGGGAATTTATTGTTGGAAATCAGCAAAAAATGTGTCATTAAAATATCGTATTAGAAATGTTTGCATGCGTGTCTTCTTATGACAAAACAAATGTGTGTAGAAATTACCACTTAATTCCTATTAATTTCCCATATATTCTTGTAATTTTCCATGGAAATTGGGGGCAGACCTGGCCTAATGGTTTGAGAAGCGGGTTTGGGATGTAAAGGTCGCTGGTTCAGTTCCAGAACCTGCAGGAAAAAATAGGTGGCAGTGGAGGAGTGAGATGCACCATCCCTTCCTCCACCTCCATGGCTGAAGTGCTCTTGAGCAAGGCACCTAACCTCCAACTGCTCTCCGGGTGCCCCAGTGTGTGTGCTCACTGTTTACGTGTGTGTGCTCACTTTGGATGGGTTAAATGCAGAGGCAATAATTTCCCTTGTGGGATTAATTCAGTATATCTAAGTCAAATTCACGTTTCTATAGATCAGAATTAGAATGTCTAGGAGATTTTGTTGTGTATATGGCTGTGCATTTCCTATAAGAATGAAGTTTTGCCTTATTAATGAACTCACTATTGTACACAAGCTCTCGAGCAGCATCATTGTACCATGTTATGATTTTGGATGACCGAAATTTGGAGATACTCTACTAGTCTGGTAAGACAGTCTGAACTAGTCACAACTGATTGTGTTTTGTTTCCGTGCTGTTCTGTCTTTCTATACATCTCAATTTTAGGTTAAAGAAAAAATGAATTGGACCCTTTTCACTGTGAGAGTTCGTTCCCCTTTTCACTTTTTTAAAGCAGTACAAGGGCCATTTCAGAGCTGAGCTCAGGAAACTGGCTGCTGCTGTTGTGTTTGGTGCTTGTGTTTTTGGGAAAGTGGAGTCGTAGAAGTGTGACATATACGGTGGATTTCTATCCATGAAAAAAAAACCTTTCTCAGAAGGCACTAGGACAGGAACCAGCCCAGAACTTGCCCTTGGTGTTAGTGAAAAGGTGTTAAAAAAGGATACGAGTGTTTTCTGGATCGTGAATAATGGGTGATTTGGCAAAAAATATTGAATCACTGATACTTGGGTTACAGATGAAGTCCATCATATCCATAATATCTGGAGGGTTTCACGCAGTAGTGAATGGAAATTTGCTAGAAGTGTTGAAGTACTCGGTATGTGGGGTTTTGTGTTCCTTTTTTTTTTTATTGCATTTCTCTCAGCGAAGGAATGACAAAGTTGCAAACATATTTGCAGCTCACTAACTCCTAACGAGGATCAGTTATTTTTAGAAGTCGCATGAAAGCCGTTTGTCTGTGATGTGTGTGTGTTATTTGTGACCACAGTATCAGTAAAGTCTTTGTAGTGGTTACATGTGTGCAATTTTTCAAATGTATTTGTTTCCTTCGACGTTGTTTAGGCTGCGAGCTTCTGCCTTTTTATGCAGATTTCAGGATGATCCTTATGGTGCTTTTTGTGGTTAAACAAATTCACCAGGTTTGCATGACATGTCAGTCTTGCTTTTGGATATTTATCTCTACTGTTGTGTAAAACCCATCAGTTTCCTGAAAAGTGTTGTGTTTTCTCGTCTGGCTCGTTCATAAACCTGCTCAGGCAGGATGCCAAATCTTGTGTGTGTGTGTGTGTGTGTGTGTGTGTGTGTGTGTGTGTCACCTGCCCAGGGTGGACCCCACATCTTGCCAAAAGTCAGATGGGATTGCCTCGGCTTCACTGTGGTATAGATTGTAAAAGGAGAATTTGATGGGTGAAAGTGTGTTTCTCTCTCTATGTAAATTTGATGCAGAGGGTTATTTGTTTGCAGCTACTGTATGTATGTATGGTATAGTAGGGTATGGGGTCAGATCTCAGTGGATTTGCTTTTCTCTGTGATGATTATGGTATGATAATTACAGATATTGAATAATAACATTGGTGATGGATACTAGTTTTATTTTTTCCTTTAAAATATCAGATTATATGACTAAGGTTGTATGATTTTTTTTTTTTTTTTTTTTTTTTTTTTTCGAATTTTGAAATTCGCATCAAGATGTTTTGCGACTCCACATGCAAGGGAATTAAATAAGTATATTGTGTGAACATTGCGAGAATCCTGAACGTCGCGAGAAAGCGTGACAATTTGTGACAAATTTGCGACCGATTTGCAACTAATTTGTGATTGGTTTGCAGATGTTTGGCCAAAAAAGTGAATCTCCTGTCGTAAATCAAGTGCAAATTGTTTGCTTTTAGTTCTCAAACCATTCGTGTTTTATTTGTGGGTTATTAGACAAGCAAAATGCAAATGAAATACAAATGATGACAAAATACACAAACAATAGCAGATGATATCAAGTCTCAAACTTTTCTCAAACTTTCCGTGCAGAAGTCTCCACTTCCGTCACTTTTCCTTGTGAACGAAAAATTATTCATTTGCGAGCAAAACGACAATTTTGTATGTGGAGTCGCTAAAGACCTTGATGCGAATTTTAAAATTCACCAAAAAAAATGAAAATCAATTTGTGACAGTTGCTTTTCTTTTGGACCATTGCTTTGAAAATATCTCAGCTACAACCATGTTAATAACATGGAGCTAAGCCAGTAGCATTACTATACCAAAAATATAAATAAATAAATAAATAAATAAATAAATAAATACATATAAAATAATAATAATATTGACCTAATTTGAATTCATACCTCGGTTCCAAAGGACTGAAGCAGGTAACATTACCAGTCTTTTTTTTTTTTTTTTTTTTTTTTTACAGCCAACATTTGATTATCTGTTTTAGATCCCTAAGGCGAATCGAGTCAAATCCAAGTCACTGGGGTTGTGAAATCAAGACAGATCCTTTAATCTGCCTACTGAGGTTCAGGTCTGGATCAGAGCCTCATTTGGATCCACTCTGGGTCAAGTCCCAGATCATCTGATTCCTGTCTCTCTGGACCTCCATCTTTTTGAAGAAAAGAGACTTTGTGCTCTCTCTGGTCTGATAAGAAAAACTTAAGCTCCTGATGCTCTCCTGCAGTGAGCTGTTGTCTGCCCCTGCTTTGTTGAACAATTCTCTGGCAGGCTGATGTATTATTCATCCCAACAGGTTAGCAGCAGGATTAGTGCTGCCAGTGCCAGTTTTCTCTCTGTCCACAGCAATGCGCCCGAGGCTTAATGATGCTGAAACGCCGCAATTTCTAATGGGAGGAGAGCAGCTGCACAGCAGCCTCAGGCCCAGAAAAACTCCACTTTGCTGGCTCTTTGTTTTATTTTAATCACCAATCAGGGGGCTGAGGAGATCATACTGATGTGGCGTACATCCCTTCTGTCTTACAACGACATTTCTCTCCTGACAGCACTAGCATGAAAGCTTTTCAAAAAAACCCCTTATGATATCCAGTCGGTTAGAAATCTCTAATGCGCGTCGTTAGCACCATTCTCCGTGATAATCATTCATTCATTCATTTCCTGAAACGATTAATTCTATTAGGGTCACAGGGAGGCTGGAGGCTATCTCAGCCGACACTGGGCAAAGGCAGGACACACCCTGAACAGCTCTCCAGACCATCGCAGGGCAACAAGCACACAACCATTCACACCCACACTTACACCTAGGGGCAATTTGAAATTAGCCAGTTAGCCTAATGTGCATGCCTTTGGACTGTAGGAGGAAACTGGAGTACCCAGATGAAACACAGGCAAGCACTGGGAGAACATGCAAACTCCATACAGAAACGCCCTTATGGAGCCCGGGATTTGAACCCGGGACCTTCTTGCTGTAAGGCAGGTGTGATAACCACTACGCCATTCATGCTATTCATTCTTTGCCATAACAACAACAATAATAATAATAATAATAATATTAATAATAATAATAATAATAATAATAATAATAATAATAATAATAAAGCTAATAAGTTTCCTCATGGCTGTGGCTCTGAATAATCACCACATTCGCCACCTGAAGAAGAAAAATATTCATGTTACTCCTGAGGTAATGTCATATCACTAATGCACCCTGATGCCAGATGGCATTTATGGCATTTATGCAGGCAGGGTGGCATCGCTGCAGTGGAGCGTTTTGTATTTAACAGATGATGGGCCTAGTGACAGCTCACATCAATCATGACGGATGATCCAGACTTGATTTGTCCTTCGTGCCAGCTTTAACAGAAACATCAGCATGTTCCAGTGGAGAATTATATATAGGATGTGGAGCAAATTGCCTGGACGGCCTTTAATGAAGCTCTTGGTACAGCTAATTGAAATCCGACACAGATGTGATGTAGGCTATTTAAACAAAAAAAGGCTGACAGGAGAGAAAACTATGATGTGTAAGTCAGAACTTTTTGGCTCAGATCATTAGGAGTGAGACACATTGGTGTTTGAAAGCCAAAAGTCAAAGTCATTATTTAAAGCTGGATTAGAAAACCAGATGGGTTTGCGAACATTCTTTGTGAACAGCTTAATGTAGTGCAACACCAAACAGCAATCCGCCCCACAGTGGGGCTGTTTAAATGTTTACTGGCCTGAAACATCTTTTTTTTTTTTGTTCCATTCATATTTTATAGTGGATATGAAGCCACGCCCAGGAACCGGAGAACAGGAGCACATGGGGGGGTACAGTCTGGATTGGCATGTTGAAAGCGGAGGAAACCAGTCAACCTAGAGGGAATTTGTACAGAAAATTTTAGACAGCAAACAAAATTCCACACAGACTGTAACACAGGCTCAGGGTCAATTATTATTAATAATACTTTATTAATAATATTTTTTTTTTATCACACAGCCTTGTTGAATTGTGGGCGGCACGGTGGTGCAGTAGTACGTTCGCCTCACAGCAAGAAGTTCCTGGGTTCGATTCCCGGGCTCTGGGCATTTCTGTGTGGAGTTTGCATGTTCTCATCGTGCTTGCATGGGTTTCCTCCAGGCAATCCGGTTTCCTCCCACAGTCCAAAAAAACATGCAAAGTAGGCTGATTGGCTGTTCCAAATTGCCCCCAAGTGTGAGTGTGAATGTGAATGGTTGTGTGTGTGTTGGCCCTGTAATGGCCTGGCCCCGCCTTCGCCCAGAGCCAGCTGAGATGGGCGCCAGCCTCCCTGCTTAATTAGGATTAAGCGGCTTAGAAAATGAATGAATGGATGAATGTTGAATTTCTGGATTCTGATGGCTCAGGGAGAATTAATTATTTTTTTTATACCAGCAGCTTTTACAGTCTAACTGCTAATCACACATTTATACATATCCAGCAAATGTGGTTGTTATAATACACTATAATTTTCAAATTAAAGGGTATGTATTATGCTTTTCAGGGTTTTTATGTTGTTACGTTGTTGAATAGCTGCATCAGAGCATCAGAGAACATCAGAGCGTCAAATAATCAAATAATCAGGTTCGTGCATGTTTAAGTTTTCCCTCTCTTGGGGGGGTCACGGGTGGGGGGGGGCTTAAGCCAGTGCATCACAGTGTGCTGGGCCTTCTTATTAGCTGCCCCCAAACCTCCAAGCACAGTGGTACTTTTACCCATCCTGCTTTCTCGGTGCACTAAGAATGGAGCTTTCGGGTGACCAATCAGTGCAACGCCGGTACTGAATGCTTATACACCATAAACGGGAGGAGGAAGCCAAACAGGTCATCCAGTCCGTGCAGTCAAAATCAGTGTTTCAAAGGGAGGTGGAAAAGCAGCTTCCTGAAGAGCTGTGGAGTTTTTTGTATTAGATTTATTTGGTGATCCATTGATGTCCGAAATGAAAAATAAAAATCTGAAGAGAGTGATAATATCTGATCTTTAACAGCTTCCACAGGGACTTGTATGGTGGATATGTCACACATAGGGGTGAACAATCTGAATCCAGATGTATGAACATAATCATATGATTGTTTATAAATCAGCTTCATATAAAATGAATATAAAAAAAAAAATCATGTCAATGCACAACATTTTGTGCACACACAAGCATGCAGTGAACACGTGCACGAAAACATGCACTTGCTATCCATGAGCACTGATCTGAAGGAAAATGAATTAAAGGCACAGAGGCAATGCAGCCAGGAAGAAAGAAAAGGATGAGAGTCAGGCATAGTGAATGTGTGTGTGTGTGTGTGTGTGTGTGTGTGTTATCACACTAGAGATGTGCTACTGTCACAGAAGTAGCAGCCAGGGAAACGAGAGGATGCAGTCACAGATAAATCTCTTTATTAAAAGTCAACAATATCCAGAAATCATAATCCAAACCAAGGTTAAGTTCATGGGTAAACAAAATATCACAGGGAAGTACAGAATCATAGACAGAATAACATGCATTGAACCAGGTAAAGTTAGGTACCGGCAAAATAGGTAGAAATGAGGTTTAAAAAACAGGTCGAAATACCACAGAGCAAATCAACAGGAACATAAGGACCGTTACTAGATTATAAATCAGTTACAGAACACTACTTCGCAAAGAAAGGGTAAGGGGGTGAGTGTGAGTGTGTGTGTGTGTGTGTGTGTGTGTGTGTGTGAGAGAGAGAGAGAGAGAGAGAGAGAGAGAGTGGTTCTTACAGTTCTGATGATTAATGGTGATGATGAACAGTTGTATGGATATGTGACCAGTGCTCAAGTGGCTGGGAGCGGTATGAGGTATGCTGGGAGTCCTGCAAGGAAGATTTAACCTTTTCATTTAACCCATTCAAAGAGAGCACACACACACACACACACACCCACACACACACACTTGGTGCAGTGGGCTACCACACACTGCAGCGCCCGGAGGGCAGTTAGGGGTTAGGTGCCTTGCATTTCAACTGCTGGTTTGGGAATCTTTCTGTCCCAAACTTGCTTCTCTAACTATTATGCCATGGCTGCTCCCTGTTGTGTGTGTTAGGAGTTGTGCTGTATTGGGCTAATGAAGTGACAGCCATTAATTCAACGCAGAAATTTAAACTGAATTTTTTTTTTCAATGTTGTTTATGCGACAGCATAACGGCGTAGAGGCTAGCACGTCCACCTCACAGCGAGAAAGTCCTGGGTTTCAGTACCGGGCTAGGCGAGGGCGTTTCAGTGTGTCGTTTGCATGTTCTCCTTGTACTTGCGTAGGTTTTTTCTGAGTACTTTTTGCAGTTTCCTCCTACACTTCAAACACAGTCATATTAGGCTAATCAGCTGTTCTAAATTGCCCATAGGTGTTAGTGTGTGTGATATGTGGTGTGTGTTGGCCCTGCGTTGGACTGGCAAGCTGTTCAGGGTGTACCCTGCCTTCGCCCAGTGTTGGCTGCGAATCTCCATGAGTGAGTGAATGTAAATACACATTAAGTATAATTGTTAGTCTGCAGTAATTGCTGCGTTTTGGTGACTGGATGATTGTGAGAAGAAGCCAGAGGTTAGATCTACACACAGTCATGTGGAAAGTTTATGCACACCACATGCAAGAGCGGCAAGATTGTTGTTGTTCTTCTTCTTCAAAGCGCGACTTAATTAAGATTCCACAGAACAAACGCTAGTGTTTCCTATATGGCACATTTAATCTCATTTCCTCTCTTTAATTACTCGACTCCGTGTTCGATGATGAGCGGAATCAGTCATTCTGTTGCACCAGGCCGAGTCAATGTCACCAGGCAGCTCTGAAGTGTGAAAGCTTTGAGCTTTACACACCATACAGTCACACACACACACACACACACACACACACACACACACACACAGCAGTAGCAAGAGAGAGGATGTGAGAATGCATGATAGAAGATATAAATATGAATGAGGGATTGTTTTTTTGCTGTCTGGCCTCCCTGCTGTGTGTAAATAACGCCTGCCAATTTAAACAGACAGACAGTAGCATATTAATGTTTTTATACACATATGCACCTGGCATACTTTCTCCTCTCATGACTCTGCGCAGGTAATTGTACGTTTATGACACTGTGCCATTTTACGAGACATAATAAACCTCGTTTCTTCAGAACGACTTTGTGTGACTTTGAGTTTGAATTCTCTGCACATGGACTGATTTCCACAATTCCGTTATAAATAACAAGAAACAACAACATGCCAGCAAATATTGACGAGTGAGGACTAAAATAAATCTGGGTGCGCTGCTATAGAGAAATAATCAATCACAGGGAGGTACAGTGAAGTGGTATTACAGTACCACCAACACGTTAATTGTTTCTATAACAGAACTTTCTGAAGTGCTGTATTCCTCACACACCACAGCAATCTGACGTAAATCTGATTTTTTTAATTAAATAATAAACTCGTGTTGTTGTTTTTTAGCTCTTTGGAGTTACATGTGTCCTTTAAATTGGACTAAACATGGCACATGCACCTTCTCTTGCATTTTGCACCACACCAACTACCTCATTACCCCGATACTCCATGGTTTACTTTGCCCTGCTGACCTATGAAACCATGTCCTTGTCACTGCACCAGTTTTTTTGTTTGCTTATCATTATTGTTTAATTTAGTACACGCCCAGTCGTATCCACAAAGGCCCGGTGTGAGTGCAGGTTTTCACTTCTGCCCAGCAGTAGCCACGCCTTTCACCTGTTTCAATCACTGATCTAAAAAAAGACTAGATTGCACATTAGAGTTTCACTTTTGAAGCCGGGTGGCAGCCATCTTGGTGAGACCACCTTGCTTTAAGATCTTATAATGGAGCCGTTGAAAGCCAAAACATTTTAAAAACCCTGACCTGATGGCCAGAATACCTTAAATTCATATAACTTTATCAATAATTTCACTGATATTTGTAATTAATAAAAAAATTAAAAAAAATCTCTGCATAGCTGAAATTTAACCAAAAAAAAAAAAAAAATGAAATGAAATGTTCATCAACCTGGAGGTCGCAAGCTCCCGTGATCGGGAGTCCATGGGAGCTGATTGGCCGAGCTCTCATGGGAGGGAGGGGTGGCATACACTCACTTCCCTGTCACTCACAGCGATCACCAGCCAATCATGGGTGTCTGTGAGCTCAATTTTATGAGGGGCGGAGAGCGCTTTGCCTCCAGGTGTGTTAAGCCGCCTCCAAATACGCATGCGCAGCAGTTCGAAAAGAGGCGGGTGGCAGCATGGCATTTCACGGAGGAGGCATGTGCATGTTTATGCCCCTCCCTGGTTGGTGGTGGTCATGTGATAGGGAAGGTAATATTTGATGGGTGGGGATTGCATAAGACTAAAATTAGGGGAGGACTTGGGGGCAAAAAAATGAAATGTACAATTTCAATTTTCCCATCTTTTCATGCTATTTGAGCAGCTTTCAGCAGTAAAGTGGTCTCACCAAGATATCTGCCAGCCGACTTCAAAATTGAAACACTAACGTGTAATCTAGACCTTTTTTAGGTCAGTGATTGAAACAGGTGGAAGGCATGGCTACTGCTTGGCAGAAGTGAAAACCTGCACCCACTTCGGCCTTTTGCGGATACGATTGGGCATCCCTGCTTTAGTAGTTTAGTATTTATCATCACTGCCACTTGCATATGCACCTAGAGCTTCCACTTCATGCCCTGCATGTGGATGAATGACAATAAACTTGAGTCTGAGTTCCTTTTCCCTCTCTCTTTTAAGACACACAAAAATGTTAATGGACTGTACTATGTGATCTGTAACAGCAGGGCACACCCAGCCTTTATTCTCTCTGTGTGGTATGCTCAGCTTTGACGGAGCAACATGCATTCTTTTAGCATTCAAACAATTTGACACTCGGTGCACTTTTCAAGAAACAATATTATTAATAATAATAAAACTGGAATGCCTCCCCTATTAATCTATTTATTTATATAAAATGCTTTAAAATGCTAATTTAAAGGTACACATTCACTAGTCTATATGTCTATGGATAGTCTAACAGTACATGTTTTATCTCCCATTTCCCGGGAAAACCACCCCAGCTCACACACTTGGTATCTCTTTGTCACCTGTTTTACATCTTGTATTGGTTCTGTATCTGTTCACAAAAACAATTGCACTAACAAGACACTGTCCAAAGGTACAATCTTGTGCATGCATGATAATTTGGCAGCACAACACCAATTTATAAGGATTGGAAAAGCCCAAGATGAAGTGTGCATCACTCTCGCTCACCTCAAGATGCCGATGTTTACCAATATCATTGTGCCGGTCCAGGGGTCACTGGCATTCGGGTACAGGAGTAAGCAAATGATTTCAGAAAGACATTGCGGCCGATTGTATTTTATCGCCAAGATAGATCTGGGAAGTGAATGGGCCTCTTTAAAGCACACTGTAGGGAGGCTGGAGGTCTATTTCAGCCGACACTGTGCAAAGGCGGGGGACACCCTGAACACCTCAACAGACCATTGTGGTGCCACCACACACAACTATTTACACTCACACTCACACGTAGGAGCAATTTGGAACCGCCAATTAGCCTACTGTGCATGCCTTTGGAGTACACAGGGGAAACCCACACAGCAAGGGGAAAACATGCAAACTTCACACAGCAGTGCCCAAGCCCGGGACTAGAACCGAGGCTCTTTTTGCTGTTAGGTGGACATGCTAACCAGGGATGCCACCCTGCTGCCCAAATTGAGTCCTCGATGCCCAATGCACCACTTTGGTGTCCCCGGTTTATAATAAATCAATTTTAATTCTATCCTTAGGAGGTTTGTTAATATGGCATTTATTATATATATTGTGCATCTGTTTTGGACTGGTTGCATAATTGGTTGTATCTTGGACTTGTTGTGTGCTGTGGGGTGTTATTACCGAAATGCTGAGCTTGATAAGTTGCATGGTGTCCCAGCAGCACACACAGGACTCAAACTAGCTGTGACAGAATCAGGACTCCTTCATGCCTGCTGTTTCTCATCAGTGTCATCCTTTAGCTGCCAGTGTCTCATGTAATTCAGTTTCCCCAGAGCTACGCTGCAAATCTGTAAGCTGCTGCTCTAACGTAAAATATGTAAAGCCTTGAGACTTGCTGACATGCCAGCCCTCCTTATCACACACAAACCCAGCGTTCGCGAACACACAAGATTGATTCATTTACAGAGAGATGAATGCCATTACCTGCATTTACTCCTGCTTTCGCAAATTAATGCAACTGCGATCCTGAAACGGATCACTGAAAATTCTGCAGAACGGTGCAGCTATTTCTCATGATGGAGGCCGAGTGAAATATTCTAGCAGACGTCATGTAACACGTGGTCAGGTTGATTTGTGTGGTGTGGTGAATTCTCTCGCAGCGATCGGACCTGCTCCTCTCAGGGTCGTTCGTGGCTGCACTTTACACTGATGAAAGAAAACCGAGGCTGAATTCATATCCGAGTGTTACACGGTCAATCGATAAGCAATTCCACAGCACCAGGTCCATCAATCTTTACTCGGTGAGCCTGAAATCTACACATCAGCTTTCAGCTAAATACTGATGGACAAAAAACAGGTAAATGTGTATTTTTTTTTTAATAACACAAGCATCTCAAGGATAAAGACATAATGAAAGAGTCGGAGCGGGTGAAAGAAAAAGAGAGAGCAGATGGATCGAGGCAGTTTAACTGGTCAGGAAACGCACGGTTTAAATCCGGCATTCTGGCCCAAATTCATCCTACCGGATTCTGGATCTAATCTGAAAGAGACAGGTGGTTTTGGGTGCCGAGATTTCATAAAGTCAAGCGGCTCCAGACTGTTGTTGTGATGGAAATCCAAGTGTCTGTATCACTCAATAAATACAGGAAAGAACACAACAGGAAAGTTGCTCAGACTTGCATTTTAAATTCTTTCAGGGTGGCAGGGTGGTGTAGTGGTTAGCACGTCCGCCTCATAGTGAGAAGGTTCTGGGTTTGAATCCTGTGCTCGGTTCTCCGATTACCTCGTACAGCCCAAGACATGCATATTGGGCTAACTGGCTGTTCCAAATTGCCCCTAGGTGCGAGTGTGAGTGTGCATGCAGGTGTCTGCACGATGGACTGTTGAGCTGTTCAAGGTGTACCCTGTCTTCAAACAGAATTGGCTGAGATAGGCTGCAGCCTCCCTGCGACCCTTGTAGAATAAAGCAGTTCAGTGAATAAATAAAACTTTCTCTGATATTTTTGACATCACTTCATATATATATATATATATATATATATATATATATATATATATTTAAGGTCAGGCACTGATGTTAGGTATGGACACCTGGGGTAGTTGGCATTCTAGTTCATCCCAAATGTTCTCACAGTGGTTGAGGTCAGTGCTCTGTGCAAGCAGCTCACGTTCTCCCGCTCCAACCTGGCCAAGGCATGTCTTTAGGGAGCTCAATGTGTGCGCAGTGGGGAGACGGTGATGCTAGAACCAGTTTGAGCCTTTTAGCTCTAGTGAAGGGAAATTGTAACCCAATTCTTTGTGGTACCAACTTTGGGAAGAAAGTACATATGAGTCTGATAGTTAGGTGTTCATAAACTTTTGCCCATATAATGTATATAAAAACATGAGTGTAGCGAAGGGTAATACCCCTTTCTCACCGGCACAACTTGAACTGTGGAAGTTCACGGAAATGCTTCCGCAGAACAACGCGTGATCGTCGCCGCGTGTAGCTCAAGTTGCCGCAGAGACCCATCAGCACCGCAGCCTTCTGCAGCTACTCGTGGTAAATTCTAACATGTTTGATTTTTCCCTCTGTATTTCTGTGGAAAGGACAACATTGTGTTATTTCTGCGGGGCAACTTGACACCACAGCCAGCATTGTATGACCCCCGTGAACAACGTGTGAACATCGACAAGCACCGCATTGCTGGTGATGAACATACGATGATTATGTTTTTTTTTCCACGATATAAAAGGCTGTGAATCTTCACCTCAGCTATTGTTGCAGAAGGTGGCCGACATGAGGAAACGTTCCATTTCCGTATCTATACACTGCGGGGTGCTCCTCCTCGAGGTACCACAGGAATCCGCAGGTATAAGCACAAGTAAGCACCATTTACACACCTGTTCTTATGCAATTTAAAAATTTGGCAAAAAAAAAAAAAAAAAAAAAAACAACAGCACAACACACAGCCTCCTCCAACAAACCACCTCATACCCCCCCCCCATCCCTATCCATTATCATTCCCTGACAACACAGTTACTGTTTGTGTACCAACAAATCAATGACAGGGTTCTGCAGTATGCATTCGGAGGCACAGCAACATCACCTAACCAAAAAAAAATAAAAAAAACTAGCCTGCACAACAAAATGTAAATTTCAAAATATCCAATTTCCACCCATATCTATAATACCCACACCCACATGTTGACCAAATGTAAAGCATTAGAAAAGACGGAACTTTTGTTACAGTGACAGAAAGCGGTGGCACAGAGCGTATAAGAGCAACTTTGAAAAAAGGGGCGTCCACACAGGAAGTAATGAGTGACAGGCAACCATAAACGAAATCGACCATCAACGAAAGCCAATGAAATGAAGCGATGCAAAGTGGATGCTGATCAGGATTTCAGCTGATCAGGAACTTTCATGCAGTGATAACCAATCATTCAGTCATTCATTTTTTGAACCGCTTATTCCTAATTAGGGTCGCGGGGAGGCTGGCGCCCATCTCAGCCGACTCTGGTCAAGGGCGGGGTACACCCTGGACAGCTCGCCAGGCCATCGCAGGGCCAACAGTCACACAACCATTCGCACTCACACT
>JAQMYF010000027.1:15310087-15327839 GCA_030014195.1 Neosilurus mollespiculum
TCTCTCTCTCTCTCTCTCTCTCTCTCACACACACACACACACACACACACACACACACGCACGCAGTGCAAAACACAGGCTTCAAGGGAGAAACCTTGTGGATTGGAACTCACTGTGCTGTGCTACCTGCACTCGCTCGTGATAATCAGGTTTCACTCACATCGAGGACAGTGTCTCAACCACTTGAAAACTAAAAGACACACTCTGGTGATTTTTTTTTTTTTTTGAGAATGACTGCATTTTTTATTAAACTGAAAAATAAATGGCAGTCGAAGGGGTAAGACATCAAAGTCAGAGAAATTATCAAACGATCCATCATTTCTGGATTTCACATCTGGTTATTTTTACCTTAATAAACCGTCATCGCAAATAATTATCTCATCATTTTTACTTAATGGCTCATCATTTCAAGATCTTATATTATTATTATGAATCAACTTTTTATATTAACATTTAAGGTCATTATTTAAAGTTAATATGTGATAATTTTGACTTTATGCCCTGTTATTTTAATTGATTATCTTATTATCTTATTATTTTGAGTTATTATCTAGACTTAACAATCACCTCCTCACAATCTATCATCAGTAACAAGAATTTAACTTATTATCTCATAATCCGTATCCTGTGTTTCATAAAAAACAGAGTTATACATTGAAATAATGAGCTATTAAATAAAAATCATCAAAAATTAGGAAAGCAATTTATTTATTATTATTATTATTATTATTATTATTATTATTATTATTATTATTTATCATTTATTATTATTTTTTTACAGCTTGTTGTTCAGGGCTTTTGTGTGGAGTTTGGAGCTGACTCTGGGTGAATGCAAGGTACACACTAAACAGCTCGCCAGTCTATTACAGGGCCAACACTCTCTCTCTTTCTCTCTCTCTCTCTCTCTTTCTCCCTCTCTCTCTCACACACACACACACACACACACACACACACACACACACACACAGCTAGGGGCAATTTGAAATATTAATATGTCTTTGGACTGTGGAAGGAGACCAGAGGACCCAGAGGAAACCCCGAGCATACACATTTCAGACACTGATCCCAGGACCTTCTTTCTGTGAGGCGGACATGCTAATCATTACATTAACATTTACGTTTACATTTAAGACATTTGGCAGACGCCCTTCTCAAGAGCCTTGCCCAAGGGCCCAACAGTAGCAGCTTGGTGGTACTGTGGGTTGTACCTCTGACCTTTGGATCAGTAAGCCAGAGCTTTAATCACTGAGCCACCACAGCACTATTGTGCCGCCTGAACCCAGAACAAAAACATGTAATTAAGACGGGCACATAAACTGACAGACAGTGATGCCAATACCTTGCACTGAGGGACAGCAAGCAGAGTCCTAAAACACAGTGTCTAATAAGCTGAGCCCAACTCATTATCAAGTGCCAGCCATGTCTCTTTGGATACAGTAATGCCATCACAACATGTGCTGGGAGTTGCAGTCCTTCTATGCAGTATCTAGATGCCGCCACTCGCTTTTTCCACTCGCTGTCATCAGATATGGCTTCCTGCCTCACCAGCTATTCATGCAAACTCAATTCATTCTGCTTTTCAACCACAGTCCAAAAACATGCACAGTAGACTAGTTATCGGTTCCAAATCACCCCTAGGTGTGACTGTGAGTGTAAATGTTTTTTCTGTGTGTGTGTGTGTGTGTTGGCCCTGCGATGGCCTGGCATGCTGTTCAGGGTGTTCCCCACCCTTCGCCCAGAGTCGGCTGCACCCGCCTCCCCAAGACCCTAATTAGGATTAGGTGGCTTAGGGAATGAATGGGTTTTTTTATACAGCTGATCAACTGAGTGTGAGGCTCAAGGCACATTGGTAGTACTGGGGCTTGAACCTCTGATCTTCAAATCAGTAACCCAGAGCCTTCACCACTGAGCCACCTCTTCTATTAGCAGGATTATGCAGAAACTACTGATCTGATTTTCAAACTTGGCGGAGGGGTGGGGCCTGAGACTCGGGATTTGGACACAGGAATTTTTTTACAAATTATTCACAAGCATTCACAGTCGTTCAGTTACTGCTGTTGGCCTATACACCTTTCTACACCCAAACAGGTACACACGGCCCACACGCCAGAGGCTCCCGCACTGTCCCGGTACTTATCTTCTCGTAAAAATCAGTTTCTTTCCTTTTTATTCACTTCTTAGTATTACTTTACACACACACACACAAACACACACACACACACACACACACACACACACACACACACACACACACACTACGTCTACATAAACAAAGAAGTGGTTTAAATTAGTTTGAGATGTAATGTGCATTAAACAAAGAAAGCGAGGTGCGACTGAGCTCTCTAATGTTTGTTATTTGTTTGTTGACATGCTTGGCTACTTCTGGTGATTGAAAGTGTTTAATGTAGGAACCTAGGCTACGTGAAGAGTAAATAAATGAGCTATTAGCGCTAACTGCTGCAGTCAAGTGACAGTTGGATGCGGACCACCCGCTGACAGGTACAGTTTAGGATTCTGCTTTTGTGAATTAATTGAAAGTCGAGAGAACAGATAGAAAGGAAGCTATTTTAAGGTATATGAGCTCTATTGTCTTTAATTAGTGCTTCTAAACATTGTTCCTACTAACTGCATATGTGATTGGTGGAAGCACTGAATCCATCAACTGCATCTTATGCTTGGAATTTGTGTTCTCAACACATCTTCTCAAAAAAATCCTCTTCCTCTTCCTTTTTTAAATTTTCAATTTTTCCAACAATGTAGAACAATATAATGTATGAAATAAAATGCTTTGGGGTATACTTTTATATTGTGTATATATATATATATATATATATATATTTAAACACCCCAACAGTGAGGTGTTTTTGGCCAGCAGCAAATGAGAGCTGATTGGTCAAGCTCTTAGGGAGGGATTAGGGATCTGTCACTCGCAGGCCAAACTAGCCAATCATGGGCATTTCTGACCACATATATACAAGATGGCGGATAGTGCTATCCTCGTAGTGTGTTGGACTTCCCCTAAGGATGCATGCGCAGCAGATTAAAATATGCAGTGTCTGGCATCACATGCCTCTGAGGAAGCCTGCGCTTGCTCTTACTCTGCCTGGTTGGAAGGTGCCATGTAATAGGTACGTACACTTGATAATTGGGAAATGAAAAAATCCATAAATAAAGCTGGAAAAAATATGATGTTCAATAATGCTTTTATTATAATTACCTCCCTGGAGCTCATTATGTTGTAACTGCAGCATATCCTGAACATTTGCCATTTTATTATATATATTTAAAGGGCTTTATAGTTTATTGTTACATTCAGTGGTTTGAAAATTACAGCACACAAGCAAGTTCCTGTTATGATGTTAGGTATACATAGCAGTTACACAGAGTCATTCCCTCACAATTGTCTTTCTGTCTGTCATGGTCCCAAGACACAACAAAGTGTAAACTCTTATCACCTACAAACCTTCTGCAAGAAAGGACTGACACTGGAGAATCCATTCATAAATCTTCCTTAACTGCTTCCATAACTGGAGGGGTAGTTATAGAGTTCTAGTTATCTCTGTTGGCACAAATGGATTATTCTAACTTGGCATAGTTGTAATGAAATGTCTCCCCCAAGTGGGCATCAGATGATTTATTACTATTATTTTTTTACATTTATTTATTTATTTGCATGGTAAAGATAAGGATTTTATTCTGAATTTCTGTATTTTGTCAACATGTCATTCATTTCATGCTCAGATCACCTCTAAAATCTAATGGGTTCTTTCCAGGCCTAGTCCACACCCCTCCACCAAGTTTGATGAAAGTCAGAACAGTAGTTTTTGCGTATCCCTGCTAACAGAAAAAAAATAATAATAATAAATTCTTGTTAAAAAGCCTTTACTGAATTCCTGCTCCAAAATGTTACAGGTTTTTGCCAGAACCATTCCCCATCCCTCCACCAAGTTTAGCAAAAATTGGATCAGTAGTTTTTGCGTAATCCTGCTCACAGCTTCACAAACAAACAGATGCTGCTTAATACATATCTGCACTTGCTAAGCAGTGGAGATAACAAACAAGCATACAGATGCTGGTGAATACATAACCATCCCCACCGACCTGCAGAGATAAATGACTTGAAGTCTTTCATTTATTTATTTATTTTACACCCAAAGTAGGCTCATCAGGCTGGAGCATATCCTGGTTTCACCAGCGTAAAGCGGTAGCCCAGTATTTTTACTGGTACCCATTTATATTGTTGGGTGGACAGAGGCACACTTGTGGTTAGGTCCTTGCTCAGCGGTCTTAGCACCGTAGAGTTTAGGTCTTACAGTACATGAAATGGCTGCAATAGAATTTGTGGTAAATTAACTGTTGCTGTAGAAACAACACCAAAGAAATTGGAGAGCACAAGTCAATAAATGAATAAATGAATACATGAATAAATTAATTAATAAATAAAATGAATAAAAGTAGAGAGCACCCCCTGCTGCTCCTTCGGTAATACCACACAAAAATTGTCCTAACTTACAATGTTAAAAAAAAAAAAAAAAAAGTTTCGGATCATCTCCAAGATCTAACAGAGTCTACCTTGATCAAGACCCCACCCCTGGTAATAATTTAATGAAAACCCACCCATAACTTTATGCTTAATCATAATTTGTGACGGACTGGTGCAAGTTCCAGAAGTGTTTGGGATGATCCAAGTCAGACACAGAAGTGGTTGACAATTTATTACAGATACGTGGGTAAAGCTCATGAGTCAGTTGCTTGCCCAGTCTCATCAGCAAAGTTGTTACTGTTCTTGTTGCGCTAGGTGGGTCAGTGCAGGTTAATTCCTCGGGGGTTGTGAGTAGTCAGAGTCTTGCGCTGATCATCTTCACCCTTTATAGTTTCCTCTGAGGTGCTTTGGGCATCACTCTGGTTGTGTGTCGATTTTCCTGGTAGCAGACCTCTTTCCGTTAAAGCCTTTTGTATTGCATTCTTGATGGCATCTTTCCTCTTTGACTCCTTCACTTCAATCCCAAGGGTTGTAGCAATGTTCTTCAGTTGTTCCTTGTTGAAACGACCCAGAATTTCTAGGGAAGGATTTGCTAGAAAGTCTGATAACTCAGACATTGTGTGTACACTCACTGGCTCAATACCCACAAACTTGGCCCATCCCGGAGGAGCCCCCAATTTGTGACGGACTGGTGCAGGTTTCAGAAATCTTTGGGACAATTCAAGTCAGGCACAGAAGGGATCAACCATTTATTATTAAAGTTGGTCGTGAGTGTACACGCACAATATTGAGTTACAGAGTTCAACAGGGATTATAGATGGAGATTGTTTGTGGTGTCATGGTTCGCCCAGTCTCGTCAACAAATTTGGGGGGTTGTGATCAGATTTCTGATGGTCAATAGTGTTATGTAGTTCATATGGTGTATTATTTTGAACTCATGTCCTTCCTTCTGTTCTTGCATGTTACAGCAGACCAGTGCACGACTGTGGATTTAGTAGATCAATATAGAAACACAGAGAAGAAGACTAGTGCTGTAAATCTATGTAATTCAGTGGTTGAATGGAGTGTAAGCTGCTCTGGATTTATCCCTGTAAGCTGGAAGAAGTTGGTGCCACAGTGATCAATGCAGTGAATCACTTTATCCCACGCGGATGATTATGAATCCGCTGTTGAGCCTTTACAAGCAGCAAATAATTTCCAGAGTCACACTCGTACTCTTACTCCTACACTCTCTAACTCTGATTTGCACCAATATACACATGGCAGAAGATATAATATGCTTCTGGGTGCTACTGCAATTCAGTCTGACTAGCCACATGCTGTAATTTTCATCCTCAAACCAACACCGCACTGGAGGTTTTCTGAAGAATCCAGTGTCTCCGGCTTATCTCCTGAGGTTGACGTATACACTGAGATCATCAGAACATTTGGCAGCCTGTGATGATCGGATGCACTAATCCAGCCAAAGACACCTCACACCCAACTACCCATGCTTGCCTGGGTTTCCTCCAGGTGTCCTGGTTTCCTCCTACGGTCCAAAGACATTCACATTAGACTAACTGGCTGTTCCAAATTGCCCCTAAGTGTCCCCTGTGATGGACTAGTGTGAGCTGATTAGGGTGTACCCCGCCTTTGCCCAGTGTTGGCTAAGATAGTCTGTATCAACCTTAATAAAGGATAAAGTGGTTTAGAAGATGAGATAAAAGAAGATTTTTATCCTGGGGAGAGACACGTCTGAAATTTCTCCAACAGTTGTATAACTGTGAATGACTGACAAGGAGTTTGATTGTGGTCCGTATCCAGGTCCGTACTGGTGCTTTGCTGGGATGAAAACCTTAAAAACTGTTCATGCTCACACTCGGGGCAATTTGGAACAGCCAGTTAGCCTAAACTGCATGTCTTTGGACTGTGGGAGGGAACCGGAGTACCTGGAGGAAACCCATGCCAGCATGAGGAGAACACACAAACTCCACACAGAAATGGCCTTGCTGTGGCTGGAACTCGAACCACTTGCGCTAATCACTATGGCACTGTGCCGCCCCCATTACAGAACTGTATTTGCAAATCTTGTTTAGGCTGAGGGTCACAGACATTATTATGCATTTATCTGCACTGCTCTATCCAAATAACATATGCAGGGGGAAAAAAAGATAACATCAGCAGCTTAGAATAATGCAGATAGTCCCAGTAGATTCAGCATCAGCTGTAATTAGAGAGTACTGTGCTCAGTGCCGAGGCCTGGGTTAATGAGGACTTCCATTTACAAAGAATACAGCATCTCGCAGCCTACACTACTAAAGTTAAGGATTAATACACATGTGTAATGCCACTCAGACTGTTAAACCTGTCCTTCTTATCACAGACAGAGAGAGAGGGAGAGAGAGAGAAAGAGAGAGAGAGAGAGCGAGAGAGAGCGAGTTGGGTGGGATTGTTACTATGAGGCACAACTCCATCTGGTGCACCTGCAGCAACGCTCATCTTCAGATACGCCTTAATAGATCGGATTTTGGAGTTCACTTTGAGTTCATTGCGAACTGTAAAGTTTATTTGCAGAACAAACCCATAATGCAGAACGCTTGCAGCCCCAAGTGAAGCGGCTTGTCAAGAGACTTCATAGAGTGTTTCAGCATTTAACTGCTAAAGTTACTGCAAGGGCACAGGCAGGCTGAAGGACTGAAAGATGCTTTATTTAGTCTTACTTTAAAGAAGGTACATATCGTACCGCACAGGGCCCGATCAGCATGCTAACTAGAAGGTATTGAAGCCATTGTGTGAATGTATTGTTGAAATTCCAAGTTCTGGATGTATGTACCTGTATATTTATTTCACTATCCAGACTGCTTTATCTTTTATAAGTGTTGCATGGAGACTGGAACCCATCATAGCCGACTTCTTGCAAAGGTGGGGTGCACCCCGAACAGCTTTCTACAGCATCAAAGGGTAACACACTTACACCATTCACACTCACTCTCAGGGGTGATTAAGAATATCCGATTTGCGCAATGTACATGTCTTTGCACTGTGGAAGGAAACTGGAGCACCTGATGGAAACCCACATAAGCACAGGGAGAAGCAAACTCCGCAAAGAAAAAAAAAAAAAAAGAACGGATTCAGATTGATTTTTTTCTTTTCTTTTTTTTTGCGAATTTTGAAATTTGCATCAAGATGTTTTACAACTCCACATACATATTTAATAGGTTGTGGTTTAAATGGGCATACCATGCGAAAGTCACGAGAAGGTCGTGCGAGTAATTTGCGATTGGTTTGCGGATGTTTGACGAAAAAAAAAGCGAATCTCTTGTCATAAATCAGTCGTGATTTATGCACTTTTTGCTCTCAAACCATACAGTTTTTATTCTTGCGTTGTTAGCGAGAATAAAACACAAATGATGACAAAATATACAGAATATGGCGGATACCAGCTAGTCTCAAACTTTCCACGTAGAAGGCTTCAACTTGTGAAAAAAAAGAGTTTGAGACCACTCCGTATCAGAGCCTCGTGTTTCAAACGTGTTAGAATTTTTTTGTGATGAGTACATGAACCAGGTGACCAAAATGCGGTGCGGCGAATGTCGCGCGACAAATTTGACAATGAAAATCAACAGTCACGAATAGCCACTCGAATCAGTGGCTTTTCTGTCTCACCTGATAAAAATCACCCTCTAAGGAAGGTAGATCACCCTCTAAGGAAGGTGACACAATGTAATGGCTGCCTCCGCAGTTTTTCCATGCTGCCACTCATGCATATTCAGCAAATATGAAAACTGCTACCCATCCCCTTGTATCCATGAGCCCACAGATGCCCATGATTGGCTATTGATTGCATACGCAAAACGAAAGTATGCGTATGCCATCTCTCCCTTCCTTAAGAGCTCAGGCAATCAGCTCTCATGGGTTCCCAGCGACAGATGAGGATGGCAAGAAGGTCGTGGGTTCGAGTCTCAGGCTCAGCAAGGCTGTTTCCGTGTAGAGTTTGCATGTTCTCTCTGTGCTTGCCTGGGTTTTCTCCAGCAGTCCAAAGACATGCACATTAGGCTAACTGTCCCAAATTCCCTAGGTGTGAGTGTAAATGTAAATGGTCGTGTGTGTTGGCGTTACGATGGACTGGCGAGCTGTTCAGATTGTACCTCACCTTTGCCCATAGTCGGCTGAGCTTCCCTGCAACCCTAGTGAGATTAAGCGGCTTGACAAATGAATGAATGAATGAATGAATGAATGTACCGCTTCTAGCCACTGTTCCACCTAGACAAATAGTATTAGGTGCATTTAAGGGATATTAAGTACTGTATGAGCTGATTATATTTAAAAAAGAAACAGCTGGACAGTGTTTAAGATTACAGCAACAGCACTTAGTTGAAAATCTTCATTATAGTGGTGAGATGCCTAAACAAGGCTGAAATTTGGAAATAAACCATATTTCGGGAGTGCGGGTCTTTAGACTGCTCGCACGGGAATATCCACCGTTAAAGAAAGTGAGTCACAACTGCTGAAGAAAAGCATTGGGATGAATCATGCAGATCAGTTTCACTCTGTTTTATATGGAGAATGAGTCAACACTCCACCTTGTACATTTTATAATTCGGGTTCAAATAGCCTTATTTGAATCCATGAAAAGACATTCCGGGAGCAGCGCTTTAAGATGAACCCCAAGTGTGTATAGGATCAGCCTTTAAAATGCTGACAGTGATTCACGCCAAGGAGAAGCATGGACATAATGAACTGTAGCCTCCAACGCTGGAAAAGAGGTTCACACCTCTTTTATAGATGAAGGATTTGTGCTTTTCTACAAATCCAGAGCCACAGTCTTTATTTTCATACATGCACACTACAGCGCAACGCTGATCAGAAGGTCCTGCTCCAGTCCTTTTTTTTTTTTTTTTTTTTTTTTTTGATACAGAGGTTCATGCAGTTGTAGTATAAGTTTAAATATTAAATATTACATTTTCTTTGCTAATTTTAGTCATATCCAATTCCCAACTGTCAAGTGGTGCCTTACCTTGCACACAACCACCACTAACCAGGGATGGGTGCAAGCATGCACATGCCCCCTCCGTGTTATGCAAAGCTATCACCCACCTCTTTACGAACTGCTGCCCATGCAGAATTGGAGGCAATCTAACACTCTCGGAGGAAAAGCACTAGCTGCCCCCCTCATACAAATGAGCTCACGGATGCCCATGATTGGCTGGTGATCTCTGTGAGTGACACCGAAGTGAGCCCTGCCACGAGAGCTCGGCCAGTTGGCTCCCATGAACTCCTGGTCGTGGATGGCTGTGGCATCAACCTGGATTCGACTCGATGATCTCCAGGTTGATAGTCGCGCCCCTTGTCAATGTGCCAATCGGGAGCCTTAAATTCTTTTTTAAACAAAGTATGAAAAGAACCGATAAAGAGCAGGTTATGGTAACTCCCAGTAAATATGACAGCAGAATAACACAGCTCATTTATCTGTGATATTTACATACTGGTAGCATTCAACCACAAAATGCCTGCTGGGTATTTGACTTCCGGGGAATTAAATGGAACCAAAATTGGTGCCACTGTGCAAAAAACAGTAAAACATATACTGTACAAACCACAGTATGTGTCTAAAACTGTAATATAATTGTCTCACCTGTCTTTTAAAGATAAAAAGATATCAGTGTATGTTTATCTGACATTGAGATCAGAAACAAATGATGACACAAACAGCAGTCATAATTAACAACACAGAAATAAAGTATGAATACTAATTGAATCTTACTCTGGGTTTAAACTGGGGCACGATGTCTGTGATCTCTACGATCTGAGAGAATCGTTAGGGGTGTGGGGGGTCATGGGATCGAATCGTGATGACCTTGAGGGAACTTGGTGGATTTGTGATGATTGTGCTGATCGTGGCAACATTTTTGACTGTCAGAGTAAGTGTACATACCTTGATGCACCATTGTAGGGGATCTTGAGGAACTTGACAACACGATTCCCTCATGTTTTATCTCCTGGATGCATCCTGCCTCCTTTTCATACCCCAATCGTGCTCCAAGCGTGCTCATAAATCGTGGAGCTTCTCGCTTTTTTTAATTATTGTGCCCCAGTGTAAACCCTGGGTAAGGCTGATTTTTTTTTTAGACCAGAGTGCAGACAGCCTATCCGTGACAGATATGATTATACTGTTTGTTTGTTTATTTGCCTGCGTCAAAGGCAAAATTCACTCTCTTAAATTATTCTCACATAGCCAGAATTACTGCATGGTAAATGACAGTAGATGCTTATTTTGCCTTGTGGAGGTCAACTGGCATTACCCCATAATTCAGGGGTATCCTAACCTGTTTCTGAAGAGCTACCTTCCTCAAGACTCTGGCTCCAACCCTAGTCATGCAGACCTGAACATCAGATTAATGCCTTAAGATTTCTTGATCAACCAACAGAGGATTGTTGAATTTTTTAAACCTGCAGGAAGGTAGCTCTTCGGTAAGAGGGATGGAGACCCCTACCATAATTGTTTTTCTGCACTTCCACCAGAATATGAGAGCCGGGGGCCTACTTTGAGAATAGGCAGGGCGTGGATTCCTTTGAAAGTCTGGTTATGTTAAACATTACTATAGTCTGGAACTGGCCCAATTAACATTGCAACCCATGAAGGCATCAATGAGGTTGGATTTCCTCCAACCATATTTCCGCAACAGACCATCTCTGAAATCCATTGGAAAGGTCACTGAATTGCCAGGGGAGTTCTAGCAATGTTCTCATGTACCAGTGTGTGAACTTAGCATTACAATTACTCATCTAGCCAACTTCTTACAACTGAAGTCTTCTATTACCTTTTGTGTGAGCTACACGGAAGTTACTGTGATGCGGCGATTGTGTTTGTTTGTCCGCAGTCCATGAGTGCGCGTTCAGTCCTAGTACATTATTACCTTTTGCATGAGCTATATATTGTTCATGTTATTATTACTAGACATTTGAGAGCTTATGGAAATTGTACTAAAGTAAAGTAATATTAAAATGTCATTACATTTACATAGACAGGAAGGTCAACGCCAGGATCTAATTACATCATTACAAGTTCAACTTTGCCTTCAAGTTAGACATAGCATGTGTGTGTGTCCAAGTACCCATAACACGCAAAAGGTCTGTTGGTCCATTGACCTATGGCTTCTGGTTGTGATAAGTCTGTACATTAACCCAGGGTACAACGTCATCCGTGCATTTGTGAACGTATCCTGTAACGTATTCAGCGTAGTAATTCACATTATTGTTGGCGGCAGTCCGGAAAACATCCCAGTCCGTAGTGCGGACGCAGTGTCGCAGGACGTTGTCCGATTGGTTGGTCCATAAAGGTCATGGGCTCGATTCCCGGGCTTGGGCATTTCTGTGTGGAGTTTGCATGTTCACCCTGTGCTTGTGTGGGTTTCCTCAGGGTACTTTGGCTTCCTCCCAAAGTCCAAAGGCATGCTCATTAGGCTAACTAGCTGTTCCAACTTGCCCTTAGGCAATGGTCTGATGAGCTGTTCAGGGTGTACCCCACTTTCGCCCAGTGTTGGCTGAGATAGGCTTCAGTATTCCCACAACCCAAGTAGGATTAAATGGTTTGGCAAATGAGTGAGTGAATGAGTGAGTGAGTCATGAGAGGGATTAGATTTGTTTGTACAAATTTTCAGCATTAGAGCTCGGCTATTGTTTTATCATGAGAAACACACACACACACACACACACACACACACACACACACACACACACGTACAGCTGTCTATCTTTAAAGCCAGAGACAACATATAAATATAAAAAAGATAAAAAATATTATTATTAGTAGTAGTAGTAGTAGTAGTAATAATAATAATAATAATAATAATAATAATAATAATGATGATGATGATACTGGTTTATATATATATATATAATGTAAGTAATTATCATTTAGCAATTTAATTCTCGTGTCTGGTTATATAAGGTGGTAGAACGTGTCTGTGTAAATGCCATGACTCAAGACATTTGTATCAGTTTAACACAAATGCAGGCTAAATGAGTGACAGAGAGAAAATTGCACTATTCACGCCATGCATTAATAATCCTCCGGCTTTTCCTGTCGATATTCCTGTCTGCAGCTACAAGCACGTCAGATTAAAAACATTTTATTATGCTGGTCACAAGTGTCCAGTGAAAACCTTGAAGGATCGCAGAGAGGAGTTAGAACACACAAACAGAGAGAAACAGAGAGAGAGAGAGAGAGAGAGAGAGAGAGAGAGAGAGATCGAAAAAGATTGTGAGATTGCGTGAGGAGTGATAGAGAAAGAAGAAGCAGGAGATAGACAGAGAGGGACCTTTATAGAGAAGAAGATAGAAGGGATTCATAGAAATATGGAGAGATTAGGCATGGTGGTGTAGTCGTTAGTATGTCTGCCTCACAGCAAGAAGTCCCAGGCTAAGGCGTTTTTGTAAGGGGGGTTGCATGTTTGCCCCATGCTTGCATGGGTTTTTTTCCGGGTACTTCAGTTTCTTCCCCCAATTTCAAAGACATGCACATTAGGCTACTTGGCAGTTCCACATTGCCCTGGGTGTGAGTATGAATGGTTGTGCATGTGTGTGTTGGACATGCACAACCATTCATACTGTATGATGTACCCCGCCTTCGCCCAGTGTCAGCTAAGATAGGCTCCAGCCTCCTGTGACCCTGATAGGATTTAGCGGCTTGGCAAATGAGTGAGTGAGTGAGTGAGAGAGATTACCAGAGGGAGAGAGATAGAGAGAAATATCTATCTATGCTTTTACTTTTTAGAACCTTTAATGCAGAAGTTTCACATATTTACATAAAAAGAGAAAACATCATCAGAAGCCCCACCCACCCTTTCACTTCCCGAAAATCCCTAAAGCCCTTCAGAGAGAGAGAGAAAGAGAGAGAGAGAGAGAGAGAGAGAGAGAGAGAGAGAGAGACGCAACAAACATTCATACACAGTGGAAAGACTGAAGAGATGGGCACAAATTGTGTGTGTGTGTGTGTGTGTGTGTGTGTGTGTGTGTGTGTGTGTGTGTGTGTGTGTGTGTTGTGTGTGTGTACAGTGATGTCCCATCCCAGGTGTATTTCCATCATGTTCACTGGCTAATCCCAAGACCCCCCCACGCCCACCATGACCCGGATAAATCCTTCACTGAAGATACTCAGGCACAGATCATGAGCTAACGCAGAGTAAATCATTGTAACGCTGTCCCGTAGAGAAAAGCCATCAGTACGATTACAAATCTCACCACCTGAAAGACAAAGCGAGACCCAAAACTCATCACGGATCTCACAGAACTCTATTAGCCCCCAAACTGTCAGCATTTTAAACAGTTTAATTTTACGGCTGGAATGTTCCACCGGTAACAAATCTCAGCTCGTGCAGTGGATTTTAACCCCGTAAATCTTTAAGGAGAGGAGCCATAAAACTCTGTTCTGCTTTATTATGAATCACCGGAGTGCAGGAGTCAGTCAGTTGTGCCTGTTTAAACTGCTGTAAATCTGTTCGATTGTCGAAAGCCGGTGTGGAGAGTACTACAGCGTTCTCTTTACACAGGGTCCGTCAGCAGTGAAGCTGCAAACCTTCCACCTTCGTATGATTCGTATTAATGCACTCATTCTAACAGGGTCAGGATTAGAGATGGGTTGAGTACTTGAAAAACTACTTCAGAATAGAATGAAAAACAAACAAACAACAACAACAGCATGCACTGAATTTGGGAAAGGGCATCTCTGTTCACTCGTGGTAATCAGAAAAGCATCCCAGAATACACACCAGATGAGCTACATGAGCAGATTATAGTATACCATAAACAGCTCCTGCGTGCTGACAGTAACTGTCACATCAACAGCTCTCCAGACTCGCAACATTTCTGTGCAACGCTCGCACCACTCCTAGTCACATGACTTTGGACACATGACTCACATCACGACTCAGCTACTCTGAATTTGGTTTATCTCTACTTTGTTGTCTGATCATTTGACCTCCGTCTTCCCCACACGCATAAACTTGATCTCTATTTTAGAATTGCTTGCCTTATTAAACCTTTTATCTGCAAGTGCATCCAATAGTAACTTCCTCACACCACTTCATTATTATGACTTCATACCATGCCCCTTAAGTATGTTATTCTCAATCCATATGGATATATATTCAGATCCATACATTTGGTACACAACAATTAGTGTATGTGAATGTTTCTCAGTTTTTCTCTTCAGTTTATGAACCCATGTAGTGCTTTAGAATCAGAGCAGAATTTGGATATTCATATTATAAGGTGGATGACACAGTGGTGTAGTGGTAGGCACGTCCGCCTCACAGAAAGATGGTTCTAGTTTCAAGTCCCCGGTTCGGAGAAGGCGATTCTATGTGGAATTCATGTAGTACCTGTGCTTGTGTGGGTTTTCTCTGGGTACTCTGGTTTCCTCCTACAGTCCAAAGACATGCACATTAGGCTAAAAGGCTCTGTGAAATTGCCCCTGGCTGTGAGTGTAAATATAAATGGCTGTGTGTAGGCCGTGCGATGGACAGGGTTGGGTAAGGTAGGCTCCAGCCTCCCTGCAACCCCAGTAAAATTAAGCGGTTCAGCAATTGAATGAAGGTCGGGGAGGATTTGCTGCTTCAAGTATCTCGGGGTCTTATTCATGGCTAATGGGAGACATTAGAGCAGGAGATGGATAGGTGGATTGGCGCACCAGTCTGCTGAAGTAAAGAGAGAACTGAGCTGAAAAACAAAGCCCTCAGTTTACTGGTCTATTCATGTTCTGACTCTCACCTATGAGCATGAGCTGTGGGTTATGACTGAAAGCATGAGATCACAGAGTGATCTGAGTTTCACTGAGTTTCCTCTGCAAAGTGGCTGCACCGAGCCTTAGAGGTAAGGCTTCTGAGTAAATCTGCTGCTCCTCCACATTGAGATGAGCCAGTTGATGTGGTTCAGGCATCCGGTTGGAAAGCCTCCCGGGTGCTTCGTTGGGAAAGTGCTCCAGGTATGTCTATCTGAGAGGACAGGCAAACCCAGGACATGCTGGAGAGGTTATATCTCTCAGCAGGTGTGGGAACACCTTGGAATCCTTTCGGAGAAGTTTGTGGAAGTGGTTGGGGAGATCAGTGTCTGGAATTCCCTCCTGAGACTGTAGCAACCCAGGCCCTGAAAAGTGAGACAAGATGAAATGAGACGAGGCGAGATGAGCTATTACTGAAGGTTTTATTCCCGTCATCAGAAATCCTTGAGCCCTAGATCTAGACCCTTAACCCTGCATCCTTGGGTTGAATTCTGTCAGCAGCTTGATTAAAGTAATAAAAAAAAAAAAAAAGAAAAAAATTGCTGGAGAATGAATGTAGTTCCATGTTTGGATGTTTTCCCCAAAGATCTGCAGTTTGAGGCTATGTTTTAGCTGCTGCAACTCAATCAGTTCTCCAAACGAGCGCGCCATCTGTTCAAAACTCTGCTCATCTGTCCTCGGGTTAGTGTATATCTTATTGCACACCACCGCTTCTAAAAATACTTTGCTTCCTCTTTGCTTGGCTTCCGGATTGCAATTAATACCGAGCTGTACATCCATCAAGGCTCTGACAAGAGCGTATTTGATACGATGGTGAAAGGTAAGCTTGTCTAAAGCCAATTTAATTCAGCACAAAAGAATATTGGACATATTCTGGAAAGCAGCGTCAGTGTGTGTGGGGGCTGCATGCATGGTTGTGTGTGTGTGTGTGTGTGTGTGTGTGTGTGTTGACGCAGAGTAAAAAATCACCCTTTCAAGGTGAAAAGTGTATAATATCCGCTTGGTAGCACTAAGGAGTCACTCTTTAAAAAAAAAGCAATTACAGTTTGATTTGCTGATAAATTAAATGCACTAAGAAGAGTTTGTTACTTTATTCATTTAATTTTTTTTCCCCCTTTAAGATTTAAGAACAGTGTGCAGGCTGGAGCTGCTGTACTCCACACCACAATGTATTACTTTGTCGGTACATCAGGTCACACTCAAGACTTTGTGAAGGTTAAATACTCACTCCTCCCGCTCATTTTTCACTCTTTCTCACTCAAGTTCGAGCTGCTTCATCCTATTAGAGTTTTGGGAAGGATGAAGCCTATCTCTGCCAACACTGGGTGAAGGTGGGGTACACCCCGAATAGCTCTCCAGACCCTCACTTCGCCAACACACACACAGCCATTCACACTCACTTTCATACCTATGGGCAATTTCATTCATACATTCATTTTCTAAAGCAGCTTAATCCTAATTAGGGTCGCGGGTAGGCTGGCACTCCTCTCAGCCGACTCTGGGCGAGGGCTGCATACACACTGTACAGCACTCCAGGCCATCGCAACGCCAACACACACACAGCCATTCACACTCACACTCACCTAGGGGCAATTTGGAACAGCCAATTTGCCTAACGCGCATGTCTTTGGAAACCAGAATAGCTGGAGGAAACCCTACATGTAAACTCTACGAGAAATGCCCGAGCCCGGGAGTAGAACCACGGACCTTCTAGCTTTGAGATGGACATGCTAACCACCATGTCACCATACCGCCTGAAGGGTAAATATTATGCGTAAATTTAGTTCTTCATTTTTTGCGGCTTCATGGTTTGTATGAAACAAAAAAGAAAGTAAAAAAAAAAGAAAGAAAGAAAGAAAAAGATCATAAAGTCGTAACTGCAAGTTTAATAACTTCCACAGAAGGCTTCAAAAAGCATTTAAGCAGAATATAGAAATAAATATGAGATTTTGTTTATAATGATGTCTTTAGGGGTTGTGGGTGTTCTCACTGCAGACATAGAGAGAGAGAGAGAGAGAGAGAGAGAGAGAGAGAAAGTGAGAGAGGGAGAGAGAGAGAGAGAGAGAGAGAGAGAGAGAGAAAGCGAGAGAGGGAGAGAGACGCCCCCCCCCCCCCCTCCTTTCATTAGCTTTATCTCGAACTCTTCCACAGAGGGGCCGCTTCACCGTAGGTGTTGTTTACTGAGTATAGTCAAAGTAATGGACTCTGTGAAGTAAGAAAATTGCTTTAATTATGCCCTGCAGCAGCACACAAGCAAGCAGGATATTAAAAGCAACCCTTCTTGACACAGAAAGTCAGCTGTCCTTTGTGAAAATAAAAAGAGTTGACAATGCTCTGTGCTTAACATGAGCTAAATGACTGTTCCAAGATATGAAACCTTTAATTATGGCATTAACATCAAATCGGCGTTATTCCTATGCTCATGCTGCAATAGCAGTTTGATGTGTTGGTGAAGTCTCTCTCTCTCTCTCTCTCTCTCTCTCTCTCTCTCTCTCTCTCTCTGTGTGTGT
>JAQMYF010000027.1:15382452-15398788 GCA_030014195.1 Neosilurus mollespiculum
TATATATGTGTGTGTGTGTGTGTATATATATGTGTGTGTGTGTGTGTGTGTGTGTGTGTGTGTAATTGGAGTGCACAGACTTCCTATCTGAGGAAGTATACAGATAAATTTGCTCTTTACTGCTAGATAGCATGATGATATCGAGAGGAGGAGGGAAACCAAACGCTGGTCCATTTGGCTGCCTTCCCTCAAATCCTGTGTTAATCCAGCCGTCATGATGTCATAGCCGAGAAATAAGGCATGTTATCTTCATCCTCCATTCGCCTGCAAAGTGACAAGAGGAATAGAGATGGAGTAATTGCAATTCCTCTCGGTGACAAAGCGGAGCCACACGTTATGGTAATGCACGAGTTAAATTGACAGCGAGAATGCACGGAGAGCACACTGGATAATTTAATCTCTCTCTCACATGCACACACAAAACAGACCGAGGGTGAAGAATATTTTCTGTCACGGGACTATGGAGAATTATGGAAATTATATATATACACTACAAAAAGATATGTTTTTTATCGTTATTCTATTAAACCTGAAGAGTTCAGACATGTCCCAAATGGACCGTGTACTAGGCAGGACACCAACATTAAAAATTTACTGAACTATTTATGGACACAATGCCGGCATAGTGGTTAGCACGTCTGCCTCACAGTAAGAACGTCCTAGGTTTGAGTCTCAGATTCAGCGAGGGCGTTTCTGCATGTGCACGGAATTTGCATGTGCTTGGGTGGGTTTCCTCCAGGTACTCCAGTTTCCTCCCACAGTCCAAAGACATGCACAGTAGGCTAACTGGCTGTTCCAAATTGCCCCTAGGTGTGAGTGTAAGCGTGTAAGATGGCTGTGTGTGTTTTAGCCCTGCAGTGGTCTGGCGAGTTGTTCAGGGTGCACCTCGCTTTCGCCCAGAGTCGGCTGAGATGGGCGCCAGCCTCCCCGCCACCCTAATTAGGACTAAGCGTCTTAGAAAATGAATGAATGTTTAAAATGAATGAATGTGAGGCTAAGTATGAATGGTTGCATATTCGGACTGTGGGTGAAAACCCGGAGGACTCAGAGAAAACCCACGCAAGCATGAGGAGAACATACAAACTCCACACAGAAACCCGAACCCACGACCTTCTTGCTGTGAGGCGGAATCGCTAATCAGTATGCGGCTGTGCCGCTGAAAGCAGAGGATGTATTCTGTAATTTGTTATAAGCTCTTTTTGCATTTATTACTTTTATGCATCTTACAATGTAAATGAAGAGGCCACTTCGGGTTACTGACCAGAATCTCTCACTTAGGTCTACGGGGATTGAATCCCATACTGGAAACTAATGAAGCAGATTAATCTTTCCATCTGTTCGCTTAACTCATCACCATAAGGCTGTTGTACAGTAACTGTCTTCATGCAGATTTCCTCACACACCATCATCACCATCACCATCATGCCGGACTGAAGTAACAGCAGCAGAGGCGTGAGTGTCTCCATAGGGAAATACTTTAAACGTCATTACTCTGTTGCGCTTCGAGAGGTGATGAGAAACACCATCTCCCAGATTAAAGAGCTTTATTTATTTCGGGGTTGGGGGGGGGGGGTTAAACAATGCGAGATGGACCTACTGAGGCTTATGAGCTTGGCATCTCCTTTAAGCTAATAACCCTCCTACAGGGTTCTCTAAAAAAACCATGATATCTACATTTTACCTAGATCACTTTTTATCCTTTATTAAAAAACAGTGTGAAATCTTATAACCCTTAAAATGAGTTAATTATGAACATCAAAGTGACTAAAACGCTGTGCAGTTTGTACTTTATGTAGTCATTTTGGATTTTTAAGTTGCTGGTGTTATAAAATATTTTCCTCTCTGAGTCTCATTGTTTATTTACACGTCATAGTTTGGTGCAGGGGTGGCACGGTGGTGTAGTGATTAGCACGTCTGCCTCACAGCAAGAAGGTCCTGGGTTCGATTCCTGCGCTCGGGGCATTCCTGCGTGCAGTTTGCATGTTCTCCTCATGCTTGCGTTGGTTTCCTCCAGGTTCCTCCCACAGTCCAAAAACATGCACAGTAGGCTGATTAGCTGTTCCAGATCACTACTAGGTCTGAGTGTGAATATGAATGTTTGTGTGTTGGCCAGGAACATTGCATTTTGCACTAAAAACCAGCTATAGGTGAATTAATGATATTATGTACCATAGAGGGTGAACTATTCGAATCTCTTCCTATTTTTCTTTGAAGAACATCATCGATAAACATTTCAATCATTTTTTCATGCATTTGTTGACAGACTAGAGATCCTTGGCCCAACTTTGCTCCTCAGAAATACTTTTTTTCCCAGATTCTGATTTTGTACCATATCCTGACGCCAAACACCTGTTTCAAATGTCATGGTTTTTTTGTTTGTTTGTTTTTGTTTTTTTTAATGGATATTTTTCCCCAAATTTAGTCATATTACAATTCCCACCCATCAAATGTTGCCTCCCTGTCACATACGACCACCACCAACCAGGGAGAGGTGTATGCATTGTTGCTGAAGAAGAAGTGTTGCTGCCACCTGCATCTTTACAAACTGCTGCACATGCACGTGCAGGAGTGGCCTAACACACTGAGAGGAGAAAATACTATCTGCCCCTTGGCTGGTGAATGCCCTGATTGACAGGAAAGCGACAAGGATGTGGATGCATCAACCTGGAAACGATTCCGTGATCTCCAGGTTGATAGTCACGCACCTTGTCGAAGCACCACTCGGAAGCCCCCCAAATTCCATCATTATTATTCAATTATTTTCCTTCATCACAAGCCCTAAACTGCCCCCGAGACGAAGTCTAAAAAGACTAGAGAACCCGAGGTGAGTGTTTTTGTGAGGACGATATAATATACTCTACATGAGAAGGTTTTGTAAAAGTGTGGAACGAATGAGGTGTAAGAAAGAGTGCTTGTATGTGTACTTATCCCTGATAGTCCGTGCCTCAGTCTCAGTATGAGTTGCTGCTTGGCCGCTTGCCTCCTCTCATTCCTAACAGCTTTGGCCTGAGGACTGCACTCTGTCACACTTCATGCACTTTCCCTATTTGATGTCAGCCTTTACACACACACACTCTCCCTGCTTCAGAGAGCTCCTGACTGAACTACTTGTCTTACAGGACCTGCATTCATCTATCCAGAAAAATAGGTTTGTCCAAAAATCAGCTTACGGATATGAAGGATATTGAGCAGATATTAGTTTTACGTTCCTGCTCATGAATTATAACGGAACTTCAATTATGAGCCTATTTTGCTATTTTCCCAGGTTCCACGCTTCATGCTTATTTTACCCTGGGCTGTTTAACCCTGTATACCTTAAAGCAGTCCACAGCAGCCTGCTTGTATTTCACTGTAATGGTCGTAAGGAAAGATCTGCTACAGTAAAACACTCATTCACAAAATAATACGCCATTTGTGGGTACATTAACGCCAAATCTTCACCATACCCACTAGCTATTGGATGCGCCCGTGTTTGTTCTCATTGGATAACACAGTAATGATGTGCACTAATACTGACAGGCTGCCATACAATGATGATTGTGATAATCATGTTTATGTAAAGAATGTTTGGAATCCTCCAGTTTGTTATGGCTAGCTAACTCTCCATAAGTTACAAGCTAAATATTTTTAGTGCCTCTCACTCACTGTGTTTATATGGTTGTACTGGGAGTACGGGAGGCTGGAGTCTATCTCAGCCAAGTCTGGGTGAAGGTGGAATATACCCGGAACCATCACAGGGCCAACGCACGTGTGGTGCCATCAGTGTATGGAATTTTATCACAATTTAATGGGGTGATCACTTACCCATCATAAAAGTTTCAGAGTGACCTGTAAAAAACTGTGGACAGGAAGTTGCTAAAAGCAAATAATCAAATAAACAAGTAACAGACAAACAAGTAATAAACAGTCCCTCACTCATTTGCTGATCTGCCTAATCCTACTAGGGTGGATGGAGCCTATCTCAGCCAACTCTGGGCAAAAGCAGGCTACACCTAGAACAGCTTGCCAGTCCATCTCAGGGCCAACACATACAAAACCATTCACAGTTACACTCACACCTGTGGGCAATTTAGACCAGCCAAGGGCTCCTGAGTGGCACAACGCAAGTTTGAATTCAGGTTGATGCCGGAGCCATCCGCGACCGGGAGTCCATGGAATCTAATTTGCAGAGCTCTCACGAGAGAGGGATGACATACACTCCCCTGTCACTCACAAAAATCACCAGCAAACCCAATAGGGCTTTCCCTCTGAATGTGTTAGACCACCTCTAAATGCGCTGCAGTTCGTAAAGAGGCGGGTGGCAGCACTGCATGTCATGGAGGGGACATGTGCATGCTTACGCCCCTCGCTGGTTAGAGGTGGAGGCGACACTTGATGGGTGGGAATTGGATACGACTAAAATTAGGGAAGAAAAGATGGGGGGGGGTGCTATCCTCTACGCCACTGTGCCACCCACTGCATATTAATATATATTATAATTATTTCATTAGTAGATGATTACTGTCACAAGTGACTTTTAATCTGAATCACATCTTAACCCTTTCCTGTTTATTTATTGATTGTTTGTACCTGGTATTTCGGGGTGGGGGTTTTTGTAGCTGATGATGATCTTACAACCATATTTACCCAGTTGTAACAGATGCTATTAAACATGGCATGTTGAACAATATGTGTATTTGTATCACTGTGCATCTGCTCCCTTTTCTGTCTTGTAAACAGCTTTGGTGAAGAGTGTGTGCTTGCCAAAGTGAAGAAATGTAAAACTAAAACCCAGCGGAAAAGAACATTATCTTGGCAATAGCAACACATCCATTTTATTGTTCTAGAAAAAGAAAAAGAATAGCCTCATTTGGCAGCTCTTTTGTCAGCGTAGACATTTCAGTCATTGAAATTTAGAGAAGAGACTGGTACAGCTGGCACCGCGCAATGACACGACCCCCCTGTGCGTTGGCTGCATGATTGACAGTTCTCTTTCTCTTGGCTCGGATCTGCTTAGACATTCCAGCTGCTTCAAATGTGTGAGAGTGTTTACAGTTTCACTCTGTCATCCGAGAGTAGATGCACATTAGCAGAGGAGCAGTGAAGCAGACAAACATCCAGCAGTTTCACTTCATACAGATGTTACTGATCCAAACCAGAGTTTATTTGTGTGTGTGTGTGTGTGTGTGTGTGTGTGTGCACAGCTGTCTAATAAATTAATTTCCACATCAGCGTGATTCAGTTAGACCTAGTATTATAGATTAGTTCTGTTACTGGAATTACTTTTATTTCATTTTCTAAGCCGCTTTTTCCTTTATTAGGGTCCCATTTGACTCTGGACGAGGACAGAGTACACCCTGAACAGCTCGCCAGTCCATCGCAAGGCCAATGCACACAACCATTTTTCACTCTCTTTTTCATCCTTCTAGGGTCCCTCTGCCATAGTTTGACAAGCTGTTCAGGGTGTATCCTGCCTTCACCCAGTGGCGGCTGAGAGAGCCTCCCTACGAACGTAGTTCATAGTATGAACGATTAAGCGCTTCGACAAATGGATGGATGGATGGATGGAAAAGGAGTGAGTGAGTGAGTGAGTGAGTGGGTGCTTGTTATTTGCTGAAGCTTATCTCAGCCAACACTGGTTAAAGGCAGGGTACACCTTGAACAGCGCACCAGACCAATGCACGACAGCACACCCACAACCAATCAAACTCTCACACATCTAGGTGTGAGAACTGCCATTTAGCCTGATGTGCATGTCTTTGGATGGTCTGCGGAAACCAGAGTCCCTGAAGGAAGCCCACGCAAACACGGGGGGCCATGCAAACTCCACGTAGGACATTGCTGCGTGACGGTTCTCCACGTGCTCCACGTTGCTGTGAGACGGAGGTGCGTCACCATGCCGCCCTCTGACTAGCTAGCTACTGCAAATCATAATACCTGTTAGCTTATATTGCATACTAACAAAATATAAAATTTGGGCATACCTTTATGCAGTGGTAAATCAGCATCACTAAATGAGCCTCAGGTGAACTAGTGCTCAGGTGAGTGTGGTCACTGCATTGTTTGTACCGGACTGTGATCTGCATTAGAGCCTCAGCAGGCTACGATACTGGTGTTGAGTGATAGCTTTAGACTCTTACTATAGACATTCATAGCTGCTATACCTGTAAATCTGTTGTTACTTCTCCCTAGGACATGCCAAGCTCTAAAGATAACTGTGAGGAATGGACTTCAGGACTAAGCTTAAAGGGTTTGCATCATCGGTTCATAAATCCTCCTATTTGGTCTGTAACTGACATTATTATGTCTAAACCCACTGGATGATCAATTGTTATCTGTGCTACAGTGCACATCTGGTAGAGTATTACAAAGAATCTGGTTACTGTGAGACAAAGAAACTAGATTAGTTTTGGGTTTTATTGTGTTCATCTGGTACTGTGGCTCTGAAATCAGATTAAACAGCCATCTGAAAAGGAGGTAAGACAAAAACGAGGTCAGAAATACCTCCGAAATGGAGAACCGCTAAGAACAGACATGACGACTTGCCTTCCTTCATGAGCAAGAACGTGTTAGGTAATCATTAATCTTTTGTTGAAAGAAAATAGAGACACAGATGAAGGTCAGTATGCTATCATATATTAGCTTCTCACCTACACGGTGGCATAGTACTTAGCATGTACACCTCACTACAAAAAGGTACTGGGTTCAAATCCCGGGCTTGGGCTTTTCTGGGTGGAGTTTGCATGTTCTTTCCGTGCTTGCATGGGTTTCTTCCAGGTACTCCGGTTTCCTCCGACAGTCCAAAAACATGAACATTAGGCTAATTCCAAATTGTCCCTGGGTGTGAGTGTGAATGGTTGGGTGTGTTGGTCCTGCAATGGTCTGGTGAGCTGTTCAGGGTGTACCCCTGTCCAATGTCGGATGAGATGGGCCCCAGTCTATTAGCGACCCTAATAGGATGATGCGGTCACATTCAATGAACACCACACACCAGAACTGCACCGACACTCGGACCAGAGTAAATAAGACTTAATAAGATTTTTCTTTGGTGCGCTTTGTGTTCCAGTGTCAGTTAAATAAACTTCTAGCCCCTTCCTCCCTCCCCGCTGAACATCGTTCCTGAAAGTGTGACCCAGATTCATCTTCCTCATTTCCATTTCTTAGATATTTATTTTCACCGAACACACGGCGCCTCTCTGCTCATTCGTGTGTAGTGGTAGAGGTAGTGAGAAGGTCTCCTGAGCCCGGAGTCATTTACTTTAAAAATGCTTCCACTAAACAGAGCAACTCAAAAGCGGTGGTAATAAATCCAGTGTGTCTCGCTGGCCTCATGCTAATATTTAATCAGCTATAAACGGGTTGCTGAGTGCTCTTCACTCCGAGAAGAAAAGGAATTTGTTTCTTAAATTGGACACGTTTGTATCTGCGATTTGACATCGTATCTCATTATCCTGTGAGGTTTGTTTTCGAGCTTTTCAGCTGTTTAGACACATTTCTAAATTAAAGCCAGTCTGTTCTTGTCGGTTCTGTGGGGAACAATATAACCTCATGGTCACACTATATGGATATTTGTGTACAACAACAGTACTAGTGCTTCATCTGATATTTCTCTAGTATCAGATTAGTGTAATATGTCCAAGTGAACAACAACCAAGTAATTGGAAGCTGAATGGGAATATTCATTTTAGCAACGTCCACCAAGCCTGAGGTATGTACTACAAGGGCTCCTTGGCACATTAAAATGAAACTCTCATTATTTATTATTTTTTATTATTTTAAATTGTGTGACAGGTGAGATCCCAGCACAGGCAGGTGTAGAAGATGAGAGCTGTGTAATCAAGTCGATTTACTCTTTTCAGAGTTTGGTAGTACTGTAAGGAAACACAATGAAAAGCAAACTAAAATGAGATTTTTATAGCTTATGTTTGCATTTTTTAACCATGACAGAGACTGTTCAGGTGAGTTAATAAGCATTACAGAGTGTTAAGCATACTCATCCGTGTACTCATCCAGAGTTAGGACTTACTACATGGACAGGTGAGAACACTGGCTCCATTAGGGTGTGTTCAAACACTCATTCAAAATTTTTGTGTAAACTACAAGAAAATACAAGAACTACAATGTGTCTATGGTACACAGATGCCCCCGCCATCAGCTGTAGTGAGATAAAGGCTATTTTCATTCAAAAATTCTTTGAAAGTATCTATTTAAACCACTAGGCTTAAAAAACAAGAACAAACAACACAATTTAGTTTTAATCCAAAGTCAAATACCAGCAGTAGTTGTAACCCGGATGCTTCACAAGATGGAATGTTTATGTATTCCCATTGGTTTAAATTGGAATAATTACAATTACTATTCCAAAGTTCTGTTTCATCCAAATCCCACTGACTATACACCATGGCGGTTCTTCCACCATAATCCAAAGTTTGGTATTCCTTGGTGTTGTACTATTGAGAAGTATTTTCTCTGGAGGTCAAAAGTCACAGTGAAGGTCAGGAGGACGTAAAACACGTATGCATCACTCTGCCATCCCCAGATGTACTCCCACATCATGGTTGGTATTCATAGGTATTGTAGATCAGGAGATATGTTGTGGCGAAGCATTTTCTATGTTTGAGGTCAAAGGTCAAAGTGACAGGGACATGGAACAGGCACTACATGAAGCACTCCATCATCACCCCCAGTTGTATTCACACACCAAGTTTGGTATGTAGAGGAGCTTTTCTTTAGGAGATATGCTCCAGACAAACATTACGACGGAATGATGGAAGAAACAGGGCAACACTATAAGGTAAGGGCAAAAAAAAAAAAAAATCAGATTAAAATGAAATATTTATATATTTTAACCATAACAGAGACTGTACAGGTAGGTTGTGCGATTTGAGACCAAGTAACAGGGCAGAGAGTCGTATAGGAGTGATTTTAGCATTTTCATTCAGAGGACAGCCTACAACACCATTTTAATGCATAACAATGATGATGATGTCTGACCGAGCGCCCATGACAAACTGTGTGTGTCTGTCATTTTGATTTAAGCATTATTCACTTGAAAATAGACAAGGGTCATTCCATATAGGTTACACAGACATAAAAACAGACAGAAGGATCTTTATGCGAAGGTTCATGTCTGTGCAACCTATACCCCTAGAGATGTGACTCCTTGAAATTTGAAGAAAATGTTTCAAAGTAAGATTTTCTCGAGCTGCATGGTGCACACTGATAGACTTGGAGACATTTTTTTTTTTTTTTTAGAGAAATAGAAACTAGACCAACCTATTAATGAGAGAAAATCAGCAGTGGCTCCTTTGAAACTGTTTACTTATATTTTATGGGCCTTGAATGGTGTTAAAAAAAAAACCCAACCTAAATTTAATAAGCTAAATTTCAGTAATAGTTCATCTCATCCTGAATCTGAGAGTCTCTGCATGTTCTTCTAACCATATGTGAAATCTCATAATCCTGTGATGAGCAGTTTAGGAATTATAACGCATTGGAAATGCCATTTTTGCTCACAGTGACAAAAATCACCTCAAGTTATTCAAAATTCAGCTGTTAAATCGACAATAATTGTCTGATCTTGCAGAAAGTTTCAGGTTAAGCTTTTCTCATTATGTAGAATTAAATGTATTTTTTTGAGAAAAATCTGAGACTAGGTGGCGAAAAGTTTTCTGAAAATGATTTGACATGGAATAACCCACCCATCAGGTTGCACTATCCCTGTGTAGTGTACAATAATATTGATCATTTTCTTACAAATGCAGAACGTGAAAGGCACAGAATCCTATTGTATCATGTATCAGGAGAACTATTCATAGATTCTCAGAAAACAAATAGCCAACATTGTGTTGCATCGTTATGAATATTATTCATCACTGTGTGAGAATCCGACCTCTTATGTTCCTGTTATAGGTTTCACAATCATCAAAAGAAAAGCAATCTCACACACGTCTAGAACAGAGCACGATGGATCACTGGGAAAATCCATGATATTGAACAGTGCTTTGTAATGTAGTTATTCAGAATGAGAACAATAACCTTGGACGTGACAGTAAGGCTGATGACAACTATTGATATGCAGCAGGGGCTCTCATTAATCAAAACAGCAGGAGGCATGCATACTGTGTTATTAAAGAGGAGGACATGCCTGAGTTTTGGGGCTTTGGGGCTGCTTCCATGTTGCCTCTGGAACACCAGAGGTACAGGAACTGAATATTAAATTATGGACAGAATGGAGGGAGTACCATTTGAGGACTGCGTTAATTTTAAGACATGAAAATCATATATATATATAATATACTTCCTTGGTCAGGAGGAACGAGATAAAAATGTAGGCAAGGAAATGCTTTACTATGTGTACACACGGATACATAAAAACAAACTTAATCAAGAAATCAGATAGCACGATGGTGTAGTGGTTAGCCTGTCAGCCTTACAGCAAGAAGGTCCTGGGTTGTAGCCCCGGGCCTTCATAAAAAGTCAAAGGATGACATCGGATGGGAGCAGCGCCTCACCAAAAGGAACCAGTAGAAGGAAAGAGCCTTTCGTATGAGGGGAGTCTGATTACCGAAAATGTCGCTCGCTGCTTGTTTACTTGAGCTGGACGAACCAACCCAACAAGTTCACGTCACTTGTGGGGAAAACATGGTTGCTCTGCGTTAGTTCAGCCCCCGTTAGTAATCCACAGGATAAAATTGCCCAGTTTAGAGCTTTTTATAGTCATTTATGTTGCAATAATTGTCTGTGTCACTTAAACGTATTACATATGCACAAAGTATGCTGTAAGGATGACCAATTCTAGTACACTTTAAAACAGGCCAGGCGGGCTGCCTGCACTCTGAGCAGAGCATAAGTGCAGAATTTGGTGGCCAAATTTACACCGTAACCTCTTTGTCATGTTCTTTATAACTTCTAAAAAATCTTTTTAGCAGGGCGGGTGACATAGTGATTAGCACGTTAACCCCACAGCAATATGGTCTTGGGTTTGAGTCCTGAGCTTGGTGAGGAAGTTATTGTGTGCCCTGAGCACTGTGTGCTACATGTTCTCCCTGAGCTTGTGTGGTTTTTCTCCAGGTACGAATGGTTGTGTGTTATCACCCTTGAATGGATTGCGGAGCTGTTCCGGGTGTACTCTGCCTTAACCCAGAGTTGGCTTAAATAGTCATGAATGAAAGAATGGATGTAGAAGGGCGTACTATCCTGCTGAAAGAGGCTACTGCGAAAAATAATACTGTTGCCATGAAGTCCTCATGAACTCAGGTTTCCCAGAACACTGCCTAGAGCAACACATGCCCTTACTGACTGGTGGTGGACAGCGGTCAGCATGGGCACTCTGAACAATCTGTGGCTTCACTGCCTCACACGCGGCAAGCGAAAATCCACTGTATGTTCTGACACCTTTCTACCATAGCCAGCTTTCATTTTTTAATCAGTTTGTGTTACAGTATATCTTCTATGAGATTAGACTAGAGCTCCAGAGCTCGGATCTGCATGCTTCCCTGTTTCCTATTCCCAGAACATGAACTTCAAAACTGACTCTTGATTTGCTGCCCAAAATGATCCCACCCCTTAACATTGGTACTGAAACATGCTAATCAATATTATCCCCTTTACCTGTCAGTAGTTTTAATGTTATGGCTGATCAGTCTAGGGTACTGTATATATCTCCTATATGGCCACCATTTACTCAGTTTAAAGTTGGCTACTTAGAGCAGGATAATGTGCCATGCCACAGAGCACAAGCCAGCTCAAATTACATCCAAGAGTGTGACAATGAGGTCAATGCACTTCAAAGTGCTCCCCAGTCACCAGATCCAATCGAGCACCATTGTGATGTGGGAGAAAGGGATATTTGCAGCATTAAGAAGAAGGATTAAGGCTGCTCTGAGACCAAAAGAGGGTCCTACCCAATATTACTGCTCCTGAATATGGTGTTCTTTATAAATCGAATGCATATTTTACACCCCCCTCGTAATATTATTATCAGGCCACTTGCATGAGGTACATACGATCAGCACATGAGCAGCTGTTTTCGAAACACCACCAAATCCCCACCAAATTTGGGGGCGAGTAGCTCCAGCAAATCTGTACAGATCAGTACAAATTTGTTTTGACAAACAGGAGCCATGTTACTGTGTGTTTAGGATGATAATGCTATAATATCCTGCTCCTATTAAGTGCAGGCGAATAAAAATAATTTATTACTCAACGGCGAGGTCCACACAAAAAAGACAACAGTGGAACAGATGCTCCCGCCAGCAGGAACATTCGACAAATCCAATATATGAAAATAGACCACAGGGGTCCAGACGCTCCCGCCAAAAGGACGTTTTCATAATACGCCAATATAGAACAAGCATGGCAAGTTTGAAAGCCCCAGCTTCAGCGCGCGGCAAGTTAATGTCTGGAAATCTATTATACAGGTTTGCCTCTGTGACCTTGAAAAGTAGGTCAAGGTCACTCACACGCAAACTCATCCTTACACTCATAGTGAGCCAGTATATCAAGTTTGAAAGCCCCAGCTTCAGTGCGCGGCAAGTAAAAGTCCGGAGACTAAAGCGTGACGGACAGACGGAACCCATTCCTGTAGCTCCCGAGTAGCTAATTGGCTGCTAATTGCCCCTAGGCGCGAGTGTAAATGGTAACGTACAGTATGTGTGTGTCGCCCTGCGATGGTCCGGCACGCTGTTCAGGGTGTACTAAGTCTTGGCACAGATAGGCTCCAGCCTCCCAGCGACCTTGGTAGGATTAAACAGTTTGGCAAATGAGTAAGTGAGTGAGTAAACCTTTAGTACATTGTCATTGTCGTCGTCTTCATCATCATCATCACTTAGATTGTCTGTCTACATGAATGAGATTTCCTTCTTTCTGCTTCAGTAACAAACACACTGATTGAGGACGCGTCTATTTAGCATCACAAAAAAAACCTCCTAACAGAGCCTTCAATTTAAAACCTGTCAGACAAAGAAGCGATGAGGTTCAGGCAGAGCCTCGGGATGACATAATTAGATATCTGTGATGGAAAGTGACTGAAAGGACCGCTCGCGTATGTGGACAGAAAATACGAAGATGAAATAATCAGGCCGGACTGAAGTGAAAGACTTTCTGAAAAATGCCCCGGTTATACATATGAATAGGTAATTATTTGTAAATGTGGTGCTTGCAGCAAAGTGTCACAGTGATTGCTTTGTTTTAAGGCAAAGTAACACATGGGGACAGTGACGCAGGTTTAATGTGAGTGTTAAAGTGGACTGTGACTCACAGCTTTAGAAAATGGAACCCATTTCATCAGTCATCAGTCAGTATCAACATAAGATTTCGACATTTTTAGCTTGGCGTCTTCTTTAAAATATTCGGCGCTTTTACGGATTTTCCAGTTGTTGTCATAAAGAAACACTTCGTCTTGAGACACATTCGACATGCTTGTACTGGAACATGTTTGTCATCTTTGGGATGTGTTAAATGATTTGCGTACTAATTTGCTAATTGTGGGGGCACGGTAGCTAATGGTTATTAGCCCACTTCTGTCCTGGGTTTCGAGCCCCATAGTCAGCAAGGACATTACTATGTGAAGTTTGCCTGTTCTCCCCTTGCTTGTGTGGGTTTCCTCCATGTGCTCTGGTTTCCTCCTACAGTCAAAAGACATGAACATTAGGCGAAGTGTATATTCTTGATTGCCCTTAGGTGTGAGTGTGAATGGTTTTGTGTATGAGTTTTGGCCCTCTTCTGGACTGGCGAGCTGTTCGGGGCATATTTGGAATATCTATTTGGCTTAATGTGCATGTCTTCATACTGTGGAAGAAAATCGGTGCACCCAAAGGGAACCCACACATGCAGGGAGAGAACATGCAAAGCCCATATACAGAGGCTCCAGTCAGCCGTAAGGTTTCAACCCAGATCCTTCTCCCTGTGAGTTACTTTCTCACTCAGCATTTTTGCTGTGATGTCAAATGAAAGTGAAAGTAGTGATACAAGCGCTAAAAAATTTATTCATTCATTCATTTTCTAATCCGCATCAACCTAATTAGTCGCAGGGAGGCTAGCACCTATCCCAGCCGACTCTGAGCAAAGGCAGGGTACACCCTGAACAGCTCACCAGACCGTTGTAGGGTCAACACACACACGACCATTCACACTCACACTCAAACCTAGGGGCAGTTTGGATCAGCCATTTAGCCTAATGTGCATGTTTTTGGACTGTGGGAGGAAACCAGAGTACCCAGAGGAAACCCACACAAGCATGGGGAGAACATGCATACTTCACACAGACATGCCCGAGTCCAGGAATCAAACCCCGGACCTCCTTACCGTGAGGACGGACATGCTAACCACTGCGTCACCGTGCCGCCCGTGCTGAGACATTCATTCACTTATTCATTCTCCAAACTGCATTATCCAACTAGGGGCCTAGTCAGTCTAGTTTGGAACTGCTAGTTAGCCTAATGTGCATGTCTTTGTGCTGTGGGAGAAATGCGGAGTACCTGGAGGAAACCCACACAAGAACGGGGAGGACAAGCAAACCCCACACAGAGACGCCCTCGTCCGGCCCAGGACTCAGAACTCAGGACCTTCTTGCTTCGAGACGGATGTGCTAATCACTACTCCCCCACGCCGTTCCTCGTTTAGAGATGAAGCGTTACAGTTTTGGATGCGAATGTGAGACGAGGGTTGCATCCCGCTGCAGCACTTTCAGCATGGCATCCTGGGTCATTGCGGGAAGCTTTAACCAAGGTGAAGGGTAAGGAAAGAGTTACAGCTTAAAGCGAACTCAGAATTCCATTAGAGAGTAAATCCCAGAAGCTGTTGGAGATCTGAGGTTAATTATATAGATTAACTTTAAACTTACGCAGGATGGATTTTTCCTGTAAGGATTTTATATTATCTGGGTCCATCTCTATGGAATCACGCTCTTTAATTATGGGGTTTATATATACACAGCAGGGGTATAGATCATAATTACAGATAAGTGAAGCAGAGGTCAATACCTGGTCAGTACACAGCCATTAGTGAACCTATAGAGGAACGTATTTTTATTACTGTGTTCTGCTTTGCTGTTATTGGGAAAGTACAGGAAAGTCAGCAGCCATTCTATACCTGTCAGAATAGTTACCCACAATGCCCTGGTGGGCAGGTGATGAAATATTTCTGGTTGCTGTGACTCTATGACCTTGGCTTTATGAGTTAGACAATGGACACGGCGTCTCCTCTGAGATTCGAACCCCTGAGCTGTGTTAAAACAGCAGGACAGAAATGACCTGCCTTCGTAAATAACAAAGTGGAGCAAAACTGTGCTTCTCTAAGAGGGAAATTACCTTTCAGCCAAAGCAATTATTTCGTGTCAGGCTCTGGAGTTGCGTAAATTTCCCAAAGCACATTTCCACAGTAATGATCTCACAGATTCTGCAGCTGATGACGGGGATAACATGCTTTCGTTTTTCATGAAGACAGAACTCGAATATCTAATTTAATTATAAAAACACCTGGACACAAGTACTCGTACACATCTTGTACTATACTATACATGCTATAGCAGTTTGCTCGCCAGACCATCACAGGGCAACACACACACACGACCATTCATACTCACACCCAGCCAGTTAGCCTAATCTACATGATTTTGGACTGGGATAGGAAAGCTAAGTACCAGAAGGAAACCCACGCAAGCATGGGAGTCGAACCCTGGACCTTTTTGTTGTGAGGCAAACATGCTATCCACCACACTGGCCTGCTGCCTGAGCTGACCTCTGTGTTCCACCCAGTTTCAGTGTAAGACACAGTATGTGTGTTCTTTTCCTCTCCGGAATCAGCTATGTCGTGCCCAATACTCACTTTAGTCACGTCTAAAAGCTGCCCCGAGCAAAAGTGATACGGTTAAAAGACGAATTCACTAAATCCATATGTACAGCATTCCGTTCATGTGTGTGAGAGAGAGATTATTAAAGAGATTACACACTCTTCGAAAACACAAACACGTTCCATGCTTAAAGCCATACGATTTATGATAAACCTCTTAAAAGATTTAGCAGAAAGAGCATTCTAGATAAACCTGTCGCACATGCATTGTACAGTCAGTTCTGTATTGTGTGAAATATTCTTTCAAGAAATTCAGACTTGTTTATTTATTTTATTAAATTTCTGATCACTGATTATCAGGTTTATTCAAAAATAATGAAAGAATAAAGTGATCTCCCTGACATGCAAAACATCAAAATATCAGTACTATCAGTATCTATCAGTTCTGTCAGTATCTATCTATCCATGTATACATCCATCAATCTATATATCCATCTATCTATCTATCTATCTATCTATCTATCTATCTATCTATCTATCTATCTATCTATCTATATATATATAT
>JAQMYF010000027.1:15401997-15411997 GCA_030014195.1 Neosilurus mollespiculum
CTGAGATGGGCGCCAGCCTCCCCGCGACCCTAATTAGGATTAAGCGGTTCAGAAAATGAATGAATGAATGAATAAAATCTCTGACAAAATGAGTCCAATTTGAACAAAATTTGTTGTATATTTAGGATCAGAAGCTTTGATGTGAAACCAAGTTTCATCCGGTTCAAGGTGAAGGCATTTTTTCCATGGGGTTTGCATGCTCGCATGCCCTGTGCTTGTGTGGGTTTCCTCCCGGTACTCTGGTTTCTTCCCACAGTCTAAAGCCATGCACATTGGACTACTTGGATATTCTCAATTTCCTCAGGCGTGAAGTTGAGTTTCACTGGTTGTGTGTGCATGTGGTGGCCATGTGATGGTCTGAGTGTGCTGCTCAGGGTGTGCCCTTTCTTCGCATAGAGATGGCTGAGATAGGCTTCGGCTTTCCTGTGACCTTATTTATGATAAACTGGTTAAGACGATGACATAAAATGAAAGTGACGATGACATAAAAGGACACTGGAAATCGTCCTTTTTTTTTTAGTAAGTGTGGTAGTGGACAAGGCACAGAAGGGGGTGCTGTTTACTTAATTTTTATGGCTTGGCAGAGTCTTGCACTCTCCGACTGCTCTTGTTTATTGTGTTTTGAGCATCCCGGGGTCATAAGTCAGTGCAGTAAGCAGATTATTCTGTGAGATTAGACTCTGTAATGTAATGGTTTTCCCTCCAGAATATTTTTAGTGTCTCAAGTCTCTTTGCATATGGACACTTCACTTTAAGTCCATTATCTCTGAGACTTAACAAAACACACCATCTGTTGGTGACAAATCAACATTTATTTTTCATGACTCCCTACTAATTTTAGACACGAGAATATGAAAGCAGTGGATTTAAATAATAGATTTGCACCAATCTGCTCTCATTTGATCAACAAATTGCTTTCTGGGTGACTGTATTTGATGGCGGTTTAACCATGCAGGATAAAATTCTAGCTGAAGGCTGTTCCTTGTCATTAAGCATAACACGTTTATTTTAGTTCTTGTTCAGTGGAGGAAAAAATATATATGTGGATTTCCATACCCATGTACTATAACAGTATGGCATAGAGCTATTTAATTATCATGAGACACATCTGATGAAATAAATACGTCTCACTGTGTTCTCAGTGTAAACTCAGTGCCTCAGTGGTATTTCCTTTCACATACAGCATGTAGTCTTTAGGCATCATTATACAATGAACACTGTTATGATCTGATAGTATTTTAATAAACAAAATAAACTGTGCACACCACCCTCTGTGTGATCATTTCCCTTCAGTTTTGCATTCAGTAACAGAAAATATTCGATCTATCAGCTGGGATGGATTAATGAGAACATGTGACGAGTTTTCACTGAGATTTCTAATATCTGCACTAATATTTCCACATATGTCCACTTGCTCGTTTGAGTTTTAATAATGCGCCCCGGTATTAGATAAATTCACTCGATGCCTGATGCCAAAATCCTGTTTGTAATTCCCTTAAATAATATCATAAATATTATAAATACCATACCATCATATAATTACAGTGCTTATGAGTCTGTCTGTTTGTTTGTCCGTGAACAAAATCCTGTCCACACCCATATACGGATTTTCACCCAACTTGATGGAAACACTACCCTACCTGAATCCCAGAAACTATTACATTTTTGAATGTCTAGGTCAAAGGTCAAGGTCAGAGCAAGGTCACTTAACATTAAATTATCACTTCGAAATGAGTGCTAATAGACACGATGGTATTACGAACACACTAATGGGAAACCATATATGAACTTTCAAATTAGACATTTACCTTTGACCTTGAGATAGCTTCAATGGTCAAATGTCAGCTATCTTGTAGAATCTTCAAACAAGACAGTTTTTTCTCTAATTTGGTCACGTCCAAGTATTATAGAACATATGTTAAGACAAGCACATGAGTGGTTAAAACAAGTACTCATATAGGGACTATTTACTACATTATGTAAATCTGCGCGGTGGAGGTACCTTACACCCTATGAGTACCACTTTGGCTATCATATAGTTTAATACGGAATAATTGATAATGTGCATCTGTACAAAGAAATGTGTGCCAATTAGACTTAATCACTTGTTGCCTGCTAATCATATCCCCAGAGCTGAGAGAATCAGTGCTATGTGATTGATTGTTCATGGTGTGAAGGGGTTGATGTCTTTTGTAATTAATTAGATGTCATCATTTATCCAGGATATTTCACGCAGTGCTTGCAATATTGATTTATTTCCCTGTCAGGCATGAAATAAATCAAATATCACTGAATTGCTTTCATATTTTTAGCTTATGAGTTCACATTCAACTAGTGAAGTGCGAAACTGGCAGACATGTTAACTAATGACATTCATTACATCATTGTTGAACTAATTGCACATACATGTGTACAAGTAGTACAACTAGTGTGACAAAAATATGAACTAGTGTTCACATGTAGTTGACTGGTGACTCTTTTCAGACCTAATGGTCCACTAGTAAGAGGATGAAGGTGTAACTAGTTGAGACAACTAGTCTAACTAGTGAAAATTTTGTCTGCTACTAGTTAACTAGGGAATTAATTTGAACCTCACTAGTCATATAGCAGGGCAAAAAGGCCCTTATAGAAAGCTATTTAAGCATTTTTGAGATACTGCATCGTTAAATTCAGACGTGTTTATTTTACCAGTTAATTTTTTGTCAGTACTATTCTGATGTAGTGCACAAATTTCACAAATATGTCTTCATGTTGCTGAAAAACTCTTTTTCAGCATCTAGAAAACAAGTAAGAACCAAAAGGCTTACAAATTAACTAGTGAAAGCCAAAACGCTGACTAGTTAGCTAGTTAGTTTCTGGATTTTTGAGTTAACTAGTGAGGCTCAAGTCTTTACAAATGAACTAGTGAGGTTCAAAATCCTCAAGCTACACAAGTGAGAGGCATTTTGACACCTATTTCTGTTTTAAATGCTTATCCTACTAGGGTTGTCGGAAGGCTGGAGGCGTTGGGGAGGGCCAACACACACACGCACACCCACACACACAACCATAAACATTTACACTCACACCTAGGGGCAATTTGGTACAGCCAATTAGCCTAACAAGCAAGTCTTTAGACTGTGTGAGGAAACTGGAGAACTTAGAGAAAACCCAAGCATGCACAGGGAGAACATGCAAACTCCACACAGAAACGCCCGAGCCCGGGGAATCGAACCCAGGCCTTCTTGCTGAACGTGAAGGCGGATGTGCTGACCACTGTACCACAGAATATAAGATAATAAGAAATAGAGAGAATTAAAAAAAATCTAACAATATTTGAGGTTACAAAATAAGGTGGGTGGCATGCGGTGTAGCGACTAGCACGTCCACCTCACAATAAGAAGGTCCTAGGTTTTAGTCCTGGGTTCACTGAGGATTTTTGTTTTTTGGATGTGGAGTTTGCATGTTCCCCATGTGCTTGCATGAGTTTCCTCCAGGTACACTGGTTTCCCCGCACAGTCCAAAGACATGTACATTAGGTTAACTGGCTGTTCCAAATTGCCCTTAGATGTGAGTGGGAGTTTGAATGATTTTGTGTGTGTGTGTGTGTATGTGTGTGTGTGTGTGTTGGCCCTGCGATGGTCTGACGAGCTGTTTAGGATGTGTACCTTGCCTTCACCCAGAGTCGGCTGAAATAGGTGGTAGTAGAATTAAGTCTAGCCTCGTAGGATTAAGAGGTTCTGCAAATCACTGAGTGAGTGAGTGAAAATGACAAGATCCTCTCTTAAAAAAATACAATTTTAGTGATATAAATGTAAATAAATGTGACAGTACGTGCCTTGTTGAGCTATGCATATAGATTTCAGTACATTCACACTTTTTGACTGGAATATCTCAAAACGGCGTTTCACCCAGCTACAGCATTATAAGGTTCTGCCGAGGTTCTGAATCAGCCTCGGTGGACACCATGAACAATATTTCACTAATGTTACTAAATTAACTGCAGATTTGCCATCTGCAGGAGTAAAATATTCCTGTCATACCTGGTGTAATGTGGCATCACTAATGTAGCCTGAAAGCACCTGGACAGGGGACAACACTGCAGAGGGGCCTGTTGTATTAAACGGCTGACGGACCTTGTGACAGTTCACATCCATCATAATGGACATGAAAACTTGTATATGTGCCCCTTCAGTCGCGTGATCTCTTCATGAAATATTCACACACACTGCAGTGCTCATCGCTCTGAGAGGAATATGAGATATGAGATTGTTTCCGTATCACTATCTGGGGTGGTATTAATGTTCACCGGAACTTGTATAGGATGTAAATAAAACTATTTTGTTGATTTATTGGTGCCATAGACCTTTCTGTCCAGTGACTTGTTAGCTTTAAGCTGACATCATTTATAGGTAACTGGTTTTTGGGCTACTGACGATTAGATTTTTCCAATTCGATTAAAGGGGTGGCACAGCGGCGTCGTGGTTAGCATGTCCGCTTCACAGCAAGAAAGTCCCAGGTTCGAGTTTCAGGCTTGGCAAGAGCATTTCTATGTGTAGTTGAGACATTTTCTCTGTGCTTGGGTGGGTTTCCTCCAGATACTCCGGTTTCCTTCCATAGTCCAAAGACATGCACATTAGGCTAATTGGATATTTTCAATTGCCCCTATGTGTGAGTTGGAATGATTGTGTGTGTGTTGGCCCTGCGATGAACTGTGGAGCTGTTCAGGGTGTACCTTGCTTTCACGAAGAGTTACTGGGATAGGCATCAGCCTCCCCTTGAATCTAGTAGGATTACGTGGTTTAGCAAATGAATGAATTTAATTTAACTAAAAGAAGCATAGTCAGCTCTTTCTACTCAGCTCTGGATGATCATCTCCAGCTCAGTCCATGATAAACCTTATCACATCCTCTTCATATTTTTTTTTTTCACCTTTTGGTTCCAGGCTAAAGCCTACCTAGTGAATTTACTTGGCGGTCTTCCCAATGCGGAGGCAATCCACCCTATTTTTTTCTTTATGATCCCCTGGCTGATGGATGAATGGTTGACTTTCTTCCACTGTTATAAACTGAGATCTTCTCCTTCATCCGGATCTTAAAAATGAAGCACAGGCACCTGTTAGTAAAAGTCTGCAGATTGTTTGCTATGGTCTTGGTTTCTGAAGCACATAGGAGAATGGACTTGACGTGAATATTGAAAATGCAGAAGTCTCACATTCTCATCTGCTCCTCCTGTGCTTCAGAAACCAAGACCAAAAACCAAGCTACTGACCACAACTGTTAGTGGTTGTGTGACAGCATGCCAATGTCATTAGCAAAATGGATTAAGAACTCAATAAACTATATAATATAATTTGAATCATTGTGGGTTGTTATTTTCACCACTGAAAATTCATTCATTATAACATGTTACATGGAGAGACAAGGTGTCAGGGTTCTTTCATCCTTGAAAGAACCAAGAGCAAGTCTCTCCACTCCATCCTCTCCCGCCGTCGCCTCCGACGGCTCGGACATGTTCGTCGCATGGAAGATGGGAGAATCCCGAAAGACCTCCTGTACGGCAAGCTGGCTTCCGGCACACAAAATCGAGGCAGGCCCCGACTCCGGTTCAAGGACGTCTGCAAACGTGACCTAAATGCCTTCCCAATCTTCCCATTTGTATGAGAAGAGCTCAGTCGGGAGCCTCCTCGTCTACTTGGTTCCATCACATGCTCACTATTTTCCTTATGACTATTGGTGCTTTGCTGTTGTCACAGCGGCCGGATGTACTTTATCCTATTAGGGTTACAGAGAGGCTGGGGCCTATCTTAGCTGAATTTGGGCGAAGGCACGGTATAGGTAGCTTTCGACTACTATAAACTGCACACTAAGTTTTCTGACATCCATACTGCACACATATTTTGTCTACTAATAATGTGAAAGTATGCATATTTGGGTAGAGACCTGTGCTGGTTTTCAGTGCTGGTTTATTTAGTACCAGTGGGGAAAGAAACTCATCTTGTTAGCCCCAAATCCTTCTGGAGAAAAAAGCAAGTGTGAATTTATTTAACGGAGCCATAAATCTATTGTGCATAGTGAGGCCTGCTGCTGAGGTAAACACTGAGTTGATAGACGACTCTCATTAATATACTGTATGAGTCACGGGCTTGAGTAATGGCCTTTAATGCCTCCTGTCATGTTGGTTTATCTGTAGCAATAAGAGCATCTTCAGTGCTGTGTTCCAAAAAAAGTTTGTAACTGTTTCAGCTTGGAGAAAGTTTCTGGTGTAACATTTTAGCCGAGAGTACGATATCGATGAAATTATTTCTTTCTATTAGCATGTAAGGGTGAGTGAGGTTAGCGCTGCTTCGTGGCTCAGACACATGGCACCTCAACTGATTCCAACAGCATATTAAAGACGGCAGGGAGAAGAACAACAGAGCTACCGTAGAATTCGGCTCATAAATATTCCACATCCAAACTCAAGCGGGATTTAAATGACTAAAAATTTGAATCTCACTCCTCAAAGTACTTCCGCTTTATTAGAAATGGAGCAAAGGCTTTTTAATTAAATATAGTCTGGTTATCATGCATTAAAGAAAGGATCTGATTTGGTAATTGATATTAGAAAACTGTTTTGATTTATATATATCAAATCTGAGTCGGCACGCTGGCGTAGTGGTTAGCACGTCTTCCTCACAGCAAGAAGATTTCCGCAGGGGACTCCTGGCTTCCTTCCTTATTCCAAAGACATACACATTAGGCTAATTGGCTGTTCCGAATTGACCCTAGGTGTGGAAGTGTGAATGGTTGTGTGTTGGCCCTGCGATGGTCTAGTGAGCTGTTCAGGGTGTACCCCACCTGTGCCCACTGACAGCTGAGATAGACTCAAGCCTCTTTACATCCCTAATACTAGGAATAAATGGTTCGGCAAATGAGTAAATGAGTGAGAGAATAATGAATCAATAAATAATAAATGCTTTACCTGATTATTTGTGTGTATTTAAAAAAAAAAAAACCATCATCCTCATCCCAGAATAAAAATTGAACTTCAAATCGACCAGTGTATCGATTTTAGATTTTGTTCTAGGGTTCGTCCTGCAGTGTGTCCTCCCTGAGGAAAAAGAGATAAAGGTGCTGTTAGAGACATTCAGAGACTTCTACTAAATAAGAAGGCTTGTCTGGCATCACCGAACACCAGACAGGTACAAAAGATAACCAACTCAATTTTAAATAATGACTCCCTTCAGACAGAGGCTTTCACGTCCGAGGTGCAGAACAAATTGGTACGAAACCAGCTTTATTCCTGTTGCTAATACTGAGCTGAACAAAATATAGTGAATTTAAGGCCAATTAGCCCAACATGCATGTCTTTGGAGTGCCAAGGAGGAAACCCATGCAAGCATGGGGATAGCATGCAAATGCCCTTGCAGAGCCCAGGATCTGGACCCAGGACCTTCTTGCAGTGAGGCGGACATGCTAACCACTACAGCACTGTGTAGAACTCCTGATAAAAATCCTATTAAAATTATGGAGGCTCTGAATATGCTTCAAAGAACCCTGCGGTTGTCCTAGTCCTAATTTGATTATCGCTGTGGTGCTAAAGGGCATCGAGTAAAGGCCAAAGTCCTAAGGGGCATCTGAATATTCAATGTGTACTAACACTGGTTAAGGAAGTACTACCAGGGCATCCTTGTAGTATGTCCTATGAGTATGTACGTGTACACTTCACGTCATCTTTCCTGTCCTTTGACCCAGATGTTTTAGCTAAGCTAGCTAACCGGTGTAAATTTAAGGCTATTTCTAATTCGCAATAACAGTAATTTAGGCTCCTTATCCACGGTCTTGATTATTTCTTTACTGCATTTATTGGAACTATTTATTTATTTACTTTGGTTATGCTTTGCCTTTTTTCTTGGTACAGTTGTGTTTTATTTTAATTATGCTTTTTATTTTTTGTTTTTTATCCCAATGATTTTTTAAACTTTTTATTTCTCGTTGATACTTCTCGGTTTTGTTTGTGATCTTGTTAGAACTTTTGTCATATTTTTGTATGTTGTAGTTCTGCCGTAGTTTAATTATTGCGTGACGTCATAAGTAATTGAGCGCCAGACTGCTCTCGTCTTGCTGCAAAACAAATCTACCTACACGTACCAATAAAATAACCTGAACCTGAAGATCAAAAATCATTCATCATTCACACATTTTCTAAGCCGCTTAATCCTAATTAGGCTCGCGGGGAGGTCGGCGCCCATCCCAGCCGACTCATGCTAAGACGGGGTACACCCTGAACAGCTCGCCAAACCACTGAAGGGCCAACACACACATTGGAACCGCTAATCAGCCCACTGTGCATGTTTTTGAACTGTGGAACCAGAGTACCCGGAGGAAACCCACGCAAGCAGGAAGAGAGCGTGCAAACTCCACACAGAAACGCCCCAAGCCTGGAAATCGAACCCGGGGTCCTCTTACTGTGAGGCGAACGTGCTAAGCACTGTACCACCGTGCCTCCACTGGAAGATTTATTCAATATTTATAATTAATATGAAATTTTGAACTATGTAAAGTTTCATTTAAAAAATAAATAAATAAATAAACTAGAAGAGAAGAAAACATTAAAATTTAACTTTTCAACCTCTTCTTTGTCTTCCAAATAATCAGAAGCTGGAGTTATGAAAAGCTGTTGTCTCTCCCTGCTCTGATGGTCTATTGATTTTTCTCTGCTCTTTCATTCATTTTCTCATTGACATAATACAGTCGTGATATCAGCTAAAATCCCCAACAAGTGCCAAGAGCCTTGATCCTTATCTCCCCGAACAGAAAAGCTGACTTTAATTTCACTCACGGGGTTGTTTATGTGACCAGCTGAAGGTCTTCTCTTTCCCTTTTTTTCACTGTTTCAAATCGCTCTGGACTGAACTGAGACGCTTCAACGCCCACCCCAAATCTTCACATATCCGTCGTCCAAGAGTAGAAAATGAAAGACTATTAATTCATTCATTCATTCATTCGCCAAACCGCTTTGTCCTACTAGAGTCATGGCTGGAACCTATCTCAGCTGACACTGGACATCCGAACAGCTCACCAGTGCAGGGAAACACTCCCTCTTAGACTTAGGGGCAATTTGGAACAGCCAGTAAGTCCAAATTACATGTCTTTAAACTGTGGGAGGAAACCAGAGTGCCTGGAGGAAACCCACACAAGCAACATGCAATCTCCAAAAGGAAACATGCTCGCCAAGCCCAGGACTCGGACCCAGGACCTTCTTGCTGTGAGGGTGATGGTAGTGGTGTAGTGGTGTAGTGGTTAGCAAACATATGGAGTTTGCATGCTCTCCCTGAGTTTGCATGGGTTTCCTCTGGGTACTCCAGTTTCTTCCCACAGTCCAAAGACATCCACAATAGGCTAATTGAATGTTCCAAATTACCAATAGGTGTGAATGTAAGTGTGAGTGATTGCGTGTGTGTGTTGGCCCTGCAATGGTCGGCCGAGCTGTTCAGGTTGTACCCCACTATTTTTAGAGGTCAAAGTAGGCTCCATCTGTAATGAAGCCACAGGGCAGGCAGTGATGGCTCGGTGAATAAGGCTTCGAGATACATACTTAGGGTGGCATAGTGACATAGTACTGCAAGAAGGACCTGGGTTCAAGTCCCGGGCTCAGCGAGGGCGTTTGCCATAAATGTAAGACACTACTATGCTTAACCTGAACTGGGAGCAGCTGTGGCCTAATGGTTAGAAAAGTGGGTTTGGGAGCAAAAGGGTGCTGGTTCAGTTCCCAGACCAGCAGGAAAAATGAGTGATGGCGGGAGGGGCGCTCCACTTCCTGTACCTTCATGGCTGAAGTGCCCTTGAGCACGGCATCTAACCCCTACCTGCTCTCCGGGTGCCGCAGTGTGGCTGCCCACTGCTTCTGAATGTCTGTGTGCTCACTTTGGATGGCTTAAATGCAGAGCTAAATTTCCCTTGTGGTACAAGAAAATTAAAATAAATAAACTAATTAATTGTAACCGCTATCATTAGCACAAGCTGTTACTCCAGTGACT
>JAQMYF010000027.1:15413759-15429275 GCA_030014195.1 Neosilurus mollespiculum
CAGAGATTTTGTGTGTGTGTGTGTGTGTGTGTGTGTGTGTGTGTGTGTGTGTGTGTGTGTGTGTGTGTGTGTTATGGCAATAGGGAATGTATTAAGAGCACTACCTGTCACACAATGGAGAAACACTCACACACATACAAGGAAGCATTAGATAGGGGCAGTGGTGTCATTAGTGTCTCTGTGTGTGTGTGTGTGTGTGTGTGTGTGTGTGTGTGTGTTTATTTGTGCCCACAGAGCCATGCATTCTGTCTCTAATGAGGATGAATTGCTCTGTGTGTGTGTGTGTGTGTGTGTGTGTGTGTGTGTGTGTGTGTGTATGGTTAAGATTTTACCCACGTCTTCCTGTCTCTCACACTCCCTGCTGTTGGAACTCACCGACACTCACACACGTATACACACTCCAGACTTTTGCTCGTTTTCTTCATAAGCACGCAGACACCGACACCCCCGTTGAATTGTCACTCCAATGAGATGAGCGTAAAACACTGTAATGTACAGTTAAATCAAGCAGTGCAACACGCTGTTATAATGTAGAATTTATTTTTAGTTTCCATGGAGATGCTACAGGTAAGATACTTCAGTGTGGCGCTCCTTGATCCTAAGTGCCTCATGTTGATCATTAGTGTAGCTTCATGGTTCTTAATCTTGCTTTCTGTTCATCGTGTGTTTCTCAGGGTCGCTCTATGGTCCTCTGTTACAAATAATGTGGCTTTATAATCCTCTATTAGACGCACTGTAGCTCTGCAATCCTTTAAGACACTCAGTGTAGCCCAATGAACCTCTGTTACACTTACTGTAGCTCTGTGATCTTCTATGACACCCACTGTAGCTCTGCGATCCTTTAAGACACTCAGTGTAGCCCTATGAACCTCTGTTACACCCACTGTAGCTCTATGGAAACTTAGTGCTGCTCTGTGATCTTCTGTGATACCCACGGTAGCTCCGTGATCCTCTATTACACAGCTTTATGATAATCCGTGTAGCTCGTGTAATCCTCTATGACAGTTATGATTATCAACGCAGCTTTATTGTCAGTAGTATAGCTATTTGATTCTCAGCGTAGCACTATGATAATAAGTGTAGCTCACTGATCCTAACTGGAGCTCTATGACCCTTCACTGGTATTCTCTGACTCTTTATGACAATTAGCGTCGCTCTATAATCACCAGTGCTGTGATTAATAGTGTAGCTCAGTGATACTCTATGACTCCCAGTGTAGCTCTCTGATAATCAGTGTAATCCTAATTAGGTCGCGGGGAAGCTGGCGCCCATCTCAGCCGTCTCTGGGCGAAGGCGGGGTACACCCTGGACAGCTCGCAAGGCCATCTCAGGGCCGACTCACACCTAGGGGCGATTTGGAGCCGCCAGTTTGCTGGCCAGGCATGTTTTTGGACTGTGGGAGGAGACCGGAGTACCTGAAGGATACCCATGCAAGCACAGGGAGAACGTGCAAACTCCACATAGAAATGCCCAAGCCTGGGAATCGAACCCAGGGCCTTCTTGCTGTGAGGCGAACATGGTAACCACTGTGCCACTGTGTCGCCCATCATCACTGTAGCTCTATGAATAATAGTGTAGCTCTGTGATCCTCAGTATAGCTTTATGATAATCAGTGTAGGTCTATGATCCTTCATGATGCACAGTGTAGCTCACAGTGTAGCTCAGTATGGCTAAGTAATCCGTACTATAGCTCTGTGACATTCACAGCAGCAGTAATATGACCCTTAGAGCAGGTCAGTAGTCCCCAGTACAGTTATATGATTACCGGTGTAGCTGTCTGTCTATGTTTGCAGCTCTGTGATACTTTGTGCTGCTCTGTAACACTCAGCGTAGCTCTGTAATCCTCAGTAAAGCTCGGTAATCCTCACTACCATTCTATGACTTTTAGTGCAGGTCTATGATCCCAGTATAGTAATACAATCCTCTGTGTAGTTCTCTGACTCTGTGTGCAGCTCTGTGAGATTTTGCTGTTGCTCTGGGATACTCAGTGTAGCTCTGTAATCCTCAGTAAAGCTCTATGATCCTACGTACGTCTTTATGATCATCATTATGGCTCTACGACACTCCGTGCAGCCCTGTGATCCTCAGCATGCCTCTATGACACGCAGAATTTCTATATAAAATGGATGATAAAAGAAGAAAAATTTGGTGATGAAGAAAAATGTTCTGAACTGTTTTACTGCACATGACGGCAAATCATCTCAAAACCACTCAAATCCTGAGAGCCACCATCCAGCTGTGCTTTTCATCTGGTAATAGTCTCACACCTTCCTATCCTCTCTCGTTAAAACCAAAATGACTGAACTGCTCACGTTCTTTGTGCCTTTTTTTTTTTTTTTTTTTTTGCTGTGGTTGTTAAACTCAGCGAATATATAAATGAATGAACTAATAAACATCTGGAATGGAAATCCGTATTTCTGTGAAATGTATACACACTTGAGCGGTCTTGTGTCCAGATTTATGGGACTATCCTCTGACTCGATTTAGTAACACACACACACACACACACACACACACACACACACACACACACACCGTTCTTACAAAGTTTAGTTTGTTTACCTCCTGAAGTTGAGTCATGGTCAAATTGCATTCTTACTGGACCAAGACTCTGTCTGTCTGTCTGTCTGTCTGTCTCTCTCTCTCTCTCTCTCTCTCTCTCTCTCTCTCTCTCTCTCTCTCTCTCAGACACTACACCACATTACATTTCACACTGATGTCATCACCCTCCTGTTCTTTCTCTCAAAATGTAAAAGATTTATAACAGAAACAATTATTCTTATCACACGTATCTGTAGGTATTGGTCATGTTTGCTGCAATAACATGGCAACTTTTCTGAACATATCACTGTATTAATTATTTGCAATCTGTGCAAGGATGGTCCACGTTGGCTTGGTGTACTTGTCCATTAAATTATATCTGAAGTATGTTCTGTGTTGGTCTTCATAACAGGATTATATACAGCTTGTAAATTGATTTTTTCTTCTCCTTTTAGCCACCACAGCCTCAAGGTTGGACTGGAACGCTGTCGAAATCTCCCTGTAATGGAATCAAAATCCCATTGAGTTAAATACAGTGCAGCTAAAGGCAGTTTATCTGATTACAGCTTGACCCTTGATGCTAATTTTAGCCATAAAGTAAAGGCAAAAGAATTAAATGTATGGTATGATAAAAATGTAGCAGATATATTTAGGGATCTTCATTCAAGAAAAAGTAGAGAAGAAAAGCAGATGTTAGGATTGCTAATGTGAATTAGCCAGAGCCAAAACAAGCACCCCAGTGTCCATATCCAGCAATGATATTTACACCAAATACCGGACGCAAACCTCAATCCTAACCAGTTGTAAGAAGATCCAATGGATCCATACCCCTCACCAATACAGTGGCAAATTGCTGAGCATTAATTGCACTATAAAGACCAGTTTTGACAAATTGACCTCAATTTCACTTTGAAAAAGTAGGTCAAGGTTATGGCCCTTTAAACTCCTGTAAGAGGGTGTAGAGATTGATATGTTGCAAATCTAAAGGTCTTATGTGAATTTGGTGACCATTATTTGCGCAGTGAAGGACAATTTTCATTGAAATTCTAATTCATTTTAAGTCGGTTTGACCTTGAAAATTTAAGTCAAGGTCAAGGCTCACAGAACTCACTGGAGAGGGTGTTAAGATGGAGTTGTGCTTCATGCATGACGGTCCTATGTTAATCTGATGATCAGCTATTAAAGGAAAGGCAAAATATAATGAATTTTGACAAACTGACCTCAAAATGACCTTAAAAACTAGGTCAAGGTCACAGTCCTGCGAACTCATTCGAGACAGTGTTGAGGTGGATTATGTTTAAAATATGTAGGTCCTATTAAAAAAATATATAATCAGTAATCATGCAGTAAAATCTAATTTTGATGAATTTTAAAAAACTGACATTAACACGACCGTAAAAAAAAATGTCAAGGTCACTTCAATTAGAAGTTATTTGAGAGACTGTTGTGGTGGTCGTCTGACTCCATTATGCATGGAATAAGTAGGCCAATAGCTAATTCAAGCATCATTTGCTAAATATCTGCCACATGAATAATCCTAACGTGGTGCATACAGGCGCTCCGATATGTAGATCAGTGTCTGAATGATTCATGAAACTGTCAAAGTTTCAGATACACTGTTAAACCCAGCACTAAAGTTTTGAAACCCAGCACTCTCTCTGAAGCTATTTTATCCCCCGCAAACATGGTGTTGAGGGGGAGATATGGAAGTGCTGCATATCCAACCATCTGTCAGTCCTCCACTGTCCAATTACTGCTCAACAACTTGTTGCAGGACCTTCATATTTTAAAAAAGGTGACCTCAACTCTCTCTCACATGAGTTCTGAGGTCCAAGACAACGACCTGTTTTTCCAAGGTTATACTGAGGTCTTTTTTTGGTCAAAATTCATCAAAATTGGCTTGCACTGCATGATTACTGATTATCAACTTGTCGCAAGATCTTCACATTTAAAATATAAGTTCACCTCAAAAGCCTCTCTTGTGAGTTTTGTGAACCTTGACCCAATTTTTCAAGGTCAAATTGAGGTCAAGATGAATCAAAATTAGCCTTCACTGTGCGATTACCAATCTTTAGTTTGATATGGGACCCACATATTTGAAACACAGCTCCATCTCAACACCTTATCAAATGAATTCAGAGGACCACGACCTTGAGCTACTTTTTCAAGGTCAATTTGAGGTCACTTTGTCAAACCTGGCCTTGACCGTGCAATTACTGATCAACAATTAGCCACTGAGCTAGCAGCGAATATGGATCCATTGGATATACTTGTTATAATAGATATAAAAATGGATTTGATCATTAAACAGACTTTGCATAGACTCAATGTACAACTCCGATTTCACATATGCAACGCTGATGAATACCAGCAACTGTAATTAACACTAATTAGGGAACAGCTGAATGTATGGCAGTATATTCAGCCTGGTAAACAAACAATAACTGGAGTCTGTTTAGCACAACCGAATTTCTGGGTTGTTTATGGATATGAATGATTTTTGTGGAGCTCAGCCTGCTGTTCATAACTCTACAGAGAGCGTTCAAACGGATTCAATTAGTCGCCTGTTCGCTGGATGCAGAAGCTGTTGGACTTTCTGAGCTACTGCAACACTTCCCTTCCTGTTGGAAAATTCATGTCCTTATTGTCATGCTGTTTTCTTCTCAGCATGCCGTTCATCACCGAAATGAACTCTGAGGTCTATTACCTGGTCTCCTTCTTTCACCCTGCTGTTCAGCGGGTGATTCACAGGAGCCACTGCAGAGTCGCAGTTAGTGCTGTCTCGCTTGCCTTGGTTCCCTTCACCCATAAAAATCACATACACACAACAGTCACTTTATTATGAACACCTGTACCCCTACTTGTTCATTCAATTACTTAATCAGCCAATCATATTGCAGCAGCAGTGCATGACATCATGCAGATGCAGGTCAAGAGCTTCAGTTAATGTTCACATCAAACATCAGCATGGAGAAAATATATGATCTCAGTGACTTTAACTGTGGTGTGTTTGTAGACACTTGATGATCTCGTGTGATTTTAAACCCAGCACTCTCTAGAGCTGATACAGATTGGTAGGAAAACAAAAATACCTCCAGCATTTGGCAGTTCTGTGGGCGACCAAACACGTTTTTGATCTTAGAGCTGACAGGAAGATGGTGGTAATTTTAATAGGCACACAGGGAGGCACTATTGTTACAGAAACTCAATCAACATCTTCCAACTAATCAGATCTGAGAGTCCTACCACACTCTGGTACTTAAATAAATCCATCCATCCATCCGTTTTATGAACTGCATAATCCTATTAGGGTTGCAGGGAGGCTGGAGCCTATCTCATCGAACTCTGGGCAAAGGCAGGGGACACCCTGAACACCTTAACAGTCCATCACAACCATTCACACTCACTCGTAGGGGCAATTTGGAACAGCCAGTTAGCCTATTAATATAGTGTTATTCCTTGGAATGTGGAAGGAAACCGAAGTACCCGGAGGAAACTCATGCAATCACAGAGAGAACATGCAAACTCCAGACAGAGAAACATCCTCGCAGAGCCCGGACTCAAACGCAGAACCTTGTTGCTTTGTGGAGGACATGTTAACCACTACGTCACCGTACCACCCACTTGAATAAATAAGCTGCATATGGAGGGTGATTCATTTCCTTGATGTGTTTATGTAGAATGACTTTATGTAAGGTATTTTATTCGGTTCTGTTTGGTCCAGTTTTTCTGTGTTGGTTAAAATAAGGGAGGTGATTTGTTGGTATCCAAACAGAAAAAGCTTGGGTTTATTTATCCCTGCCAAAGCCTGAAAGCCTGTTTTATAAATAATACTTTACATAATAATGCAGAGAAATAAAGGCAAGGAGGAGAAAAACTATTCATAGCCCTGTTTATTCTCTCGAAACAGAATGGGGAAACATTCTTCACGTAATTATTTGCACATTACTTGAAACAGGGACAATGTGTACAAGATAACACCATTGCCTCTGATAATTGATCTTATAGCTGGTGTCTGATTGCTGAACAAATTGATCTTCTATTCCTTCATCTTCACCCGCTTGTTCTGGGGTCGGGTCATGGGGGCAGCAGCCTAAGCAGTGAGGTCCAGACTTCCCTCTCCCCAGCCACTTCCTCCACCACGTCCAGGGCGACGCCAAGGCGTTCCCAGACAAGCCGAGAGACATAGTCCCTCCAGCGTGTTCTGGGTCGGCCCCGGGGTCTCTTCCCAGTTGGACGTGCCCGAAACACCACACCAGGGAGGGGACTGGGAGGCATTCTAATCAGATGCCCGAGCCGCCTCAACTGGCTCCTCTCAACGCAGAGGAGCAGCGGTTCTACATCAGTGCTCCTCATGGATGACCAAACTCCTCACCCTATCTTTGAGGGAGAGCCCCGCCACCCTGCGAAGGAAACTCATTTCAGCCGCTTGTATTCGTGATCTCGTTCTTTCGATCAGTACCCAAAGCTCGTGACCAGAGGTGAGGGTAGGAATATAGATCGAATGATAAACTGAGAGCTTTGACTTCTGGCTCAGCTCCCTCTTCACCATGATGGACCGGTACAAGCTCTGCTTTACAGCAGAGGCTGCACCGATCCGCCTGTCGAAACCAGAGCACCAGGAGGAAACCCATGCAAGCACAGGGAGAACATGCAAACCTCACACAGGAACATCTTTTCGTGGCACGGCTTAAATTCAGGACTTTCTTGCTGTGCGGAGACTTACCCTCTGGGCTTAATCACAGGATTCATTTTCCATGAACATCTTGAATTGCTGAGGGAAAAACTCAACCACTCCACAAAGTCTTCTCCAGCACATCCCAAAAACTTCCAATAGGGTTAAGATCCGGACTCTGGGGTGAAAATGTGAAATATGTGAAAATGATTCCTCGTGCTCCCTGAACCACTCTTTCATTATTCGAGTCCCCATTTTATATCTGTTCCATCTGATGTGATAACCTGCTCATTCAGTACCTTCAGATCATCAACTGACTTCATTCTATTGCCACATTAATGTTGCTGAGCCTCGACCGGACCAACTGGAGCAATCGTGAAGTGTATATGTCATATAAAGTGTTGTTTCTACTTTATAGGACAGTCCTTTGTATACATCGACCTATAAGCTGTGCATCATTGATGTATTTCTTTAAATAATCTTAAAATGTAATCTTCAGTATATTCATTCATTTATTCATTTGCCGAACCACTTTATCCTACAAGGCTGGAGATTATATCAGCCGACACTGGGTGACGGCCAAGTACACCCTGATCAGGTTGCCAGTCCATTGCAGGGCACACACACACACACACACACACACACACAATCATTCACACTCATACTTACAGCTAGGGCTAACCTGGAACAGCAAATTAGTCTAATGTTTGTCTTTGGCCTATGGGAGGAAACCGGAGTACCCAGGAGGAAACCCGCTCAAGCACGGAAAGAACATGTAAACTCTACACAGTAATGCCCTCGCCAGGCACAGGACCTTTTTGCTGTGTTTTTGGATGTGCTAAGCACTACACCACCATGCCGTCCAATCTTTAGTACATGTTATACAGTAAGTGATCCCTGTCTGTCAGGATAAGATTTTTTAAAGAAGAGACACTTTATATTAATGTTATGCTATTATTATTTTATTGTTATAATAATAATTATGTCAACATATAAATGGGTTGCATGGAATAAAATGAGAAATATTACACTCTATATTTTAATAATGTGGATTATCCTAAGCAGAGCTGCTCACTGGCAGATTATTACAGTAATGAGACGGTGAACAGTTCAGCCTTTGGATGACCTTCTCTCTCATTATCTCTCAGCACAAGGAATACTAATGAGTCGTTCATTGTGTCTGTGTGTGTGTGTGTGTGTGTGTGTGTGTGTGTGTGTGTGTGTGTGTGTGTGTGTGTGGGTGTTCTAGTTGCACCATGCTCTCATGGACGAGATCTGCCCCTGGAAGAGGACCTGGTGTTACTCTGTGTACTTATTTCTGATAGTGTACTGTTTTCCTGATTATACTACACTACTAAAGAATCTGTCCATATCGCACATTTATATGAATGTGCTCACTCTTATAGTAAGTTTATACACACAGGGTCCATTCCACTATGGATTGTTAGGAGATCTAATATCTTTATTGGACGCTTTATCCTGGTCTTGGTCTCCGTGGATCTGCAGGCTGTGAGGAAGTATGAGATGAGATGCAAGTCCATTAAAGGCCACCAGAGGCAATTTAACATGGCCAGTTCGTCTAGCAACATGTTTTAATGGAGAGAGGAGGAAACCAGAGCCGCCAGAGGAAGAAAGGACGTGAAACTCGACAGTCAGGAGTAAATGTGGTTAAACGTAAGCTGTGAGGCGGCAGTGCTACCCTCTGTGCTACTGTAACACACCCATCATAGTTTTGTCCCTTAACAAATTCACTTTTCATTCACTTGTTGTTGCTGTAAAGTGTTCACACACACACACACACACACACACACACACACACACACACACACTCTCTCTCTCTCTCTCTCTCTCTCTCTCTCTCTCTCTGACACACACACACACACACACACACACACACACACACAGCAGGTACAACATCTTGACTACAGGCTGTAAAACACACCACATGTGGAGAACCACACGAAATCCCATGGCCTGGAAATAAACACCACACACCAGGCACTGAATTTCTATATGTGATGTATTTCCTGATGTTTCTCCTCATTTTCTATCCTGCTGTTCCCGCAGCTGCATTCTTTCTCTCGCTCTCCTTCTCTCTCCCTTGTACATGCACACACACACACACACACACACACACACACACACACACACGTACACTGAGCTGTTGATTCACACTGTGGGCGATTTTTACACATACCGGTGAGTCACGTAGCAGTTTTTGCATCATTTTTCAGTCTTTTATCACCACAGCGAGGAGAGGAAAGCTGCGGCGGGCGCGCTACCGCTGTAAGAAGGTCCGATCATTTGATCATGTCATGATAGTCTCAATTATTTTCATGGTAAGGTAAAGGTAAAGTCTGTTGGGATTTTACACAAAAGCCTACTGGCTCATCAGGCCCGAGCTTATCCTGGTTTCTGTAACATGAAACAAACAGGCACTCTGGTTTCCTCCCACAGTCCAAAAACGTGCACAGTAGTACTGAATGGCTGTTCCAAATTACCCCTAGGTGTGAGTGTGTGTGTGTGAATGGTTGTGTGTGTTGGCCCTGCGATAGCCTGGCGAGCTGTCCAGGGTGTACCCCGCCTTTCCCAGAGTCGGCTGAGATGGGCGCCAGCCTCTCTGTGGCCCCAATCAGGATTAAACAGCTTAAAAAAAATGAATGAACGAATGACTGAATGAATATGGTAGCATGGTGGCGTAGTGGTTAGCACATCTGTCTCACAGCAAAAATGCCCTGGGTTCTAGTCCCAGGCTCAGCAAGGGCGTTTCTGTGTGCAGTTTGCCTGTTCTCCCGTGGTTGCATGGGTTTCCTCCGGGTACTCCAGTTTCCTCCCACAGTCCAAAGACATGCACATTAGGCTGTTCTGAATTGCCCCTAGATGTGAGTGTGAGTGTGAATGGTTGTCTGTGTGTTGTCCTGTGATGGACTGCTAATCTGTTCAGGGTGTACCCTTGGCCCAATGTCGGCTGAGGTGGCTGCCAGCCACCCTGCGACCCCAAGGCTTGAACCCAGGATGAACTGCATGCTGGTATTAGGAAATTTAGAGGACAGGCGCCCACACTCGTACTTGAATCCCTCCAGATTCTCACAGCTGGCCAAAGCTCATTTCATTACAGCATATAAGAAATCACTGGAGCAAAAGGACAAAGGGTTTAACGATGATGACGATGATGATGATGAGGATGATGGCTGTCTCTAATGGTGTCACTCGAGGCAGACTGCCATTTAGCTTCCTGGTAATGAGGACAGAAAAAAAGCAGGTAGCTCTAGTACAAAGGCTTCCATGCAATTGGCTATAAAATGTGATCCATAGATTTCTTTATGGTCTCTTTCTGTGCTCATCTTTCATCAGGATGCTGCAACAGAAGTTAGAAATCAGATCATTCATAAATATTAACACTCTATTTCGCATATGACAAATTTGTCCCCATTATCATTAAAAATCATAATATTTTCAAGTCAGCACCTTGGCGTACTGGTTTCGAGTCCTGGGCTTGTCAAGGCCGTTTCTGTGTGGGGCTTGCATGTTCTCTATGTGCTTCTGTGGGTTTCCTCTGGACACTCTGATTTCCTCCCACAGTCCAAAGGCATGCACGTTAGGCTAACTGGCTGTTCCAAATTGTGTGAATGTGAATGGTCGTGTGTGCGCTGGCCCTGTGATGGTCTGCTGAGTTGTTCAGGGGTACCCCGCCTCCGCCAGTGTCGGCTGAGATAGGCGCCAGCCTCCCTGTGACCCTAATAGGATCAAGCGGTTCAGCAAATGAGTGAGTGAACGAGATGATCGGAGTAGAAACCCCTAATGATAACATTTCACTATCACTTCTCCAGACTGTCCAGTATCCAGATTTTCTCCTAAAGTTTATTATCACAGGGTTTCAGAGTGACAGTTGTTCTGGTTTTTTTAACCAGTATTTCTGCCCTTTTCAGAAACTGACCTTTTGATAAGGGTAGAAAATAATCACGCTTCTCGGCGAATATGTCACGTATGCACTCCCATAGACCGCTGCTGTGAATATTTTTCCAGCAATCTGCATTTCTAATCATGCGGAGTGATTATCATTAGTGATTTATTCACTCTTCATCTCGTGTAATCTCATCAGACATATTTCTTCACTAATTAGCCACGAAAACCCATAATATAGCAAATCCACTGCAATAACCTGACACTTAATTTTCATATACAAACTTAGGAGATGGATATGAACACTATTTAATTTTTTTTTACATTGTAGATTTAATATTTTTTGGTAAATTGCCTGATGAAACAGCACAAGGAAAATCACTCTCACTTACTCATTTGCTGAATCGCTTAATACCACTATAGCCATTCACGCACACACCTACGGGCAATTTGTAACAACAAATAAGTCTAATGTGCATGTCTTTGGATTGTGGAAGGAGACTGGACTACGCAGAGGAAACCCATGCAAGCACAGGGAGAACAGGCAAACTCTACACAGAAACCACCCCTCTGATCCCAGGACTTGAACCCAGGACCTTCTTGCTGTAAGGCAGAGGTGCCAGCTACTGCACCACCATGCTGCCCCAGTATAATGTATGGTATTTACTCACTGTTTTATAAAAGAAACTAACTTAAAGTCACTTTGGCTTTGCGTAATGTGTTCTGGGGATTCACTGTTTACAAAAGATGAGTGCAGGGGCCATGATTAAACAAAATATTCTGTAATTTTTGAAGCATTGAATAAAGTATTGATGAATTTGTTATTGTTTTAAATGTTTTCCAAAGGCTCAAGGTGCACCACTACCCTCCGAGATTCCACAGGTTCGAGCCTCAGTTGGTGCATGCAGCATGCAGACCTAATTGGCCGAGCTTTAACATATGTTCTTTTCCCTGTCACTCACACCAGCTAATCATCGTTGGTGAGGTCATGCATACCAAGGGCGGATAGCGCTTTACTCTATGAGTATGAATGCGTGCTTACTTGGTTGGTGGCTTACTGTTTTTGATTGGTCATTCATTCATTTTTCACTTAATCCTAATTAGGGTTGCAGGGAGGCTGAAGCCTATCTCAGCCGACTCTCAGCTGACTTTCGGGCAGGGCTGGATACACCCCAAACAGCTCACCAGACCATTGCAGTGCGAACACACATACAACCAATCACACTCATACTCACACCTACAGGTGATTTGGAACAGCAAATTTGCCTACTGTGCATGTTTCTGGACTGTTGGAGGAAACCGGAATACCCGGAGGAAACCCACGGAAGCACGGAGAGAACATGTAAACTCTCGAACCCAGGACCCAGAACCCAGTACCACTGTACCACCTAGTTGATTGGTGTGATAGAGAACCCTAGGTGTGAGTGTGAGTGTGAATGGTTGTGTATGTGTTGCCCTGCGATGGACTGGTGAGCTGTTCAGGGTGTACCCCACCTTTGCCCAGTGTCGAGAATGTTGAGATAGGCTCCAGCTTCCACGCAACAATAGTAGGATTAAGCAGTTCAGCAAATGAGTGAGTGATGAGATTGTATTCTGCATCCTATATTTATTTTTTATATTAATTCCGTGGCTTCTCATTATATCAGTAAAGTATAACTGGACGCCCAGAAATCTTAATAAATGGAAAATGATGATGCGAGCCCACAAAAAGCTTTACTTTTCCAGCAGTTCCACTCATCAGATCTCCATTCTCTGTAAGAATTATGAGAATTGCTCCAATTCACTTGGCGTCAGCACGAACAGCATCTACTAGAAGGATCTGGATGTCTAATTAAAAGTTTTCTAATAATTATAATACACTTTCTTGCCGCCTGTTCTTCAGCCTGCACTGCTGAAAGCACTCAGCACAAAGACAACTGCTGTACACATCACTCAGGTCGAGTGCTTTCAAAGAAACTTAGCCATCTGGTTGTAAGAAGCTTTTTAGCAACAAACTCACTGACGGTCTCTTCCTTACCAATTATTCAAACCGCAGTTATATCCTTATTTCATCTTTACAGAGAAATAAATGCAGATTTTTTTAACTGAAATGTGATTTGTGGATTAGAGTTTTTAGCTTTAGATGAACGCTTGTTAGCACCATTTTTGGACAAATATATATATATATAATTTTTTTTCTCTTTCTATGATGGACATGCTCTGTTTTTGAAGGTCGGTGTGAACAGGCTCTGAAAGTTTGTTATTTATTCATAAAAATTATTCATTTTCTAAGCCACTTAATCCTAATTAGGGTTGCAGGGAGCCTGGCGCCCATCTCAGCCGACTCTGGACAAGGGTGGGGTACCTCACTAGGCCATTGCAGGGCCAACACACACACACAACCATTCACACTCACTCTCACAACTAGGGGCAACTTGGAACAGCCAATTAACCTAATGTGCATGTTTTTTGACTGTAGGAGGAAACCGGACAATCTGGAGGAAACCCACGCAAGCACAGGGAGAACATCCTCACAGAAACGCCCATGTCTGCATCCAATAAACCTTTCCATATAAGCTAAATTTGGGCAGTTAATCAAGAATAATTCCACATAACTCTATTGTCCTCCCCTCAGCTCCGAGAAAGTAGCACCAACATAAGTTCTCTCAGTTCTCCTGAGACAGAAATGTTCTGCACCAGGGATTTCATTCCCTTCATTCTGAAGCTCCCAAAGAAATCCAGGACAGAGACTATAGTCCTATATTTCTACTTAGACATGAAATGATAAATTAGTTGCAACACCTATATATTTTTAAAACGACATAACACAGTCTGATCCGAGAATATTTATATTTAGAGATTTATTCAGATGTACTGTGTGCTATATTCTACTAGACTTTCAGGAAAACTCCCTCACTCATTTGCTGAACCGCTTAACCCTACTAGGGTTAGTTACCATGGGGAGGCTAGAGCCTATCTCAGCTGACACTGGCAAAGCCGGGGTAGACCCTGAGCAGCTTGCTAGGCCATTGCAGTGCCAACACACACACAATCATTCACACTCACCCTGACATCTAGGGGCAATTTGGAATAGTCACTTAGCCTAATGTGCATGTATTTGGACTGTGGGAGTCAATACTGAAATGCCCGAGTCCAGGACTCAAGCCCACGAGTCGTGAGGCGGACCCGCTAACCACTACGCCACTATGCCGGCCTGTAGCTATTCGTGTGGTCATAAATTAATGTGCTACATCCAAAAAAAGCCTGTGTGTTCTTTAGCTATTTTTTGTGGTCATATATTAATGTGCTACATCCAAAAATGCCTGTGTGTTACCACCACCTTCTGAGAACCTATTTTCTGTAATAGAGAAGCAAGCATAACACTGATTTTCTCGCCTTTAAGTGCCAGCTTATACATTGTGTCCCATTTCTTACAACCCACTTTGTTTGGCTATTCACAAATTATGTCACCACACTTCAGCATAAGCCCTATTTGGACTGGATTAGTTTTGCATGTTGAGGCGGGGGAGTTAATTAATACTGGCATATTTCTGAGATTTTAGTGCCGTTCAAATCAGTCACATCAATAATTTTATCACAACAGTTAGTCTTTCACTCTTATATACCTTGTGAGTGATAAAGGACATGTTAAAATAACACCAAGTAAGATAAATCCCATCTGAAGTGACATGGTGGTAAACATTTTTATATACTGTAGTATAATTACACAGCTGCTTATTCTTAATTTATAACGGCAGTCACTGTGCGTGATGTGAAGCTCCATACTTCAGAGAATATGCTAATGTGTCACTCTAATTTCTCATGGCTCATATGACTGTATGCAGATCCAGCCCTGACTAATTTTGGACTTAAGTTAGTGCCCATTCCTGGTGTCAATTCCACTATTGATTTCTGTGTTCACACACTCACAAAAAAATCTGTGTGCCTTATCTTTGCCGAATTCATTCATTCATTCATTCATTCATTTGCCGAGTTGCTTAAAGAGAAATTAAACCCAAATTTAATAAATCATATAAGTTTTTTGGACATTAAAACTCAGTATTTTTATTAAAAGATTCTTTGTGAAGAAAAAAAAAAAGTAATAGAACTGCACACAAAGGGAACAACATTGTACTGCAAAAAGTCACACGGGATTCACGTGTATCCCACAGTAAATTTACAAATGAGCAATAGTGAGTTATACCATTCAATCATGTAAATGAGCCAGTGTTTTTCTGATGTATGTGATTGTAATGTGATATTATATGTATTTATACCTAGTTTTATTTTATTCAGGAGTCCACTAGTTTATGTGATTTGTTAGTCTAATATCTGTATATCGGGGCAGTGGTGGCCTGGTGGTAAGGTGCTGGATTACTGATCCCAAGGTCGGGGGTTCAAGCCCCACTATCAATGGG
>JAQMYF010000027.1:15439697-15463044 GCA_030014195.1 Neosilurus mollespiculum
TCGTGTGATAGGGAAGGCAAAAGTTGATGGGTGGGAATTGGAAACGACTAAATTAGGGAGAAAAATGGGGAAAAAATTAAAAAAAGTATTTTTGTCTTGTTTATGAGCCATCAAAAGGGAGGTGTCAGGAGTCCAAAACAAAATATTTATTAAAAAAGTATTCATCCATTCATCAATCAATTTAGCTGAAGAGCAGACAGAGTAAGCTTCATGGTAGACGCCATGTACCTCAGTGTCAGTCAGGAGGTGGTGAGTTGAACCAGCAGGTAATGTGTGACTGTTTTCACCTGAGTCTTAATACAGTAGAAAATAAAAATGTTGAGACAAATCTAATTGTCAAGGCAACATGCCAATTAAATCTCCATTAAAGCATCCATACATCTTCTCTTTGGACTTCCTCTCCAGTTTTATCCTCAGCATTTTTCTACCATAGTTGCATTCACATATAAAATATGTTTTTTATGTGTGCGATGGGATCAGTGAGGTTGTGTAGTGGTTAGCACATTCGCCTCACAGCAAGAAGGTACTAGCTTTGAGTCCCGGGCTCGGTGAGAGCGTTTTTGTGTGAAGTTATGTTCTTCCTGTGCTTGCGTGGGTTTCCTCTGGCTACTCCGGTTTCTTCCCACAGTCCAAAGACATGCACAATAGGCAATAGACACAATAGGCACAATTTCTGTGTGGAGTGTGCGTGTTCTCCCCATGCTTATGTGGGTTTCCTCTGGGTATTCCAGTTTTCTTCCACAGTCCAAAAGCATTCATGTAAGACTAACTAGATGTTCCAAATTGCCCCTAGGTGTGAGTGTGAATGGTTGGGTGTATTGCCCTGCAATGGTCTGTTCTGTGTGTACCCTGCCTTTGCTCAGTGCCGGCCGAGATAGGCTCCAGCCTCCCCGCAACACTGATAAGATTAATCGCTTCAGCAAATAAGTGAATGAATGAATAGCAGAGAAATTTGACTTAAGCACCTGCATAACTCAGTACAGAATACAGGGGACTTTCCCTGCCAAAATATTGCCAAATATTTTACATTTAAATTTCAGGTTTTATTTTCAGTACAATTAAACATGTAATATGCATTGAAAACATGAAGCTGGAGGCAAAATTGGGAAAGTGTAACTAAATCAACTATATATGTGATCCATCACATCATTCATTCATTTTCTAAGCAACTTTATACTAATTAGGATCACGGTGAGGCTGGCGCCTATCTTAGCTGACTCAGGGCGGGGCACACCCTGAACAGTTCACCAGGCCATAGCAGGGCCGACACACATACAACCATTCACACTCACCTTCACACCTAGGGGCAATTTGGAACAGCCACTTAGCCTACTCTGCATGTTTTTGGACTGTGGAAGGAAACCTGGAGGAAACCCACACAAGCAGGAGGAAACTAAACATCAAATAAGTAAAGAAGAACACAACAGTGCACACCAATGGATAACAACACCGGCATTTTACTAAGTAAAAAACACTGTCTAAACTCACTCATTCACTCATCTGTGAACTGCTTAATCCTACTAAGGCCACAGAGAGGATGGAGCCTATCTCAGCCAATAGTAGTCAAAGGCAGGGTACACCCTGAATAGCTCTCCAGACCATCCCAGGGCCGTCACACACAACCATTCACACCAATACCTAGGAGAAATTTGAAACTTATCCTAAAATGCATGTCTCTGGACTGCAGGAGAAAACCGGAGTACCCCGAGGAAATCCATGCAAGCATTGGGAGAACATGCAAACTCCACACAGAAATGCCAAAACCCAGGACCTTCTTGGTGTGAGGCAGAAGTGCTATTCACTAAGGCACCATGCCGTCCCTGTCTAAATTTAATCATTTGTGTGGTGCAGTCATTGACCTGACTGGACTTGTCAAGTCCAGGATTCTGCAAGTCCGGCCCAGGACAAGTCAGTTCAAGACGGACTTTCAAGAAGGTTGAAAGTGAACACCAAACTAGAAGCACTGCATAAAGCCCTGCAGGTGGGATGTCTCATAGTGTATAGTTCATGTGACACACTGACAGGGCATTGTGACAAAAACCTAGAAGGACACGGAGTCTGGCCCCTGAGTGGCACAACACTAAGAGGTCTGCCCATTACCTGGACTGCACAAAAATAACTTAACTTCAAGCAGTTGGTGTAGTGGTGCATGCCCGCATATCAACAAGAACATCCTGGGTTTGAGTCCTAGGAGTTTGAATGTCCTCTCCATGCTTGCATTTGTTTCCTTGTTACTCTGGTTTCCTCCTACAGTCCAAAGACATACACATTAGGTTAACTAGCCTTTCTAAATTGCCCCAAGGAATGTTTTTTTTGTAATGAGTGTGAATGGTTGTTTATGTTGGCCCTGCAAGCTGTTCAGGGTGTACCCCGCCTTTGCCCAGAGTCTGCCTCCCTGTGACTCTAGTTGGATAAAGTGGTTCGGCAAATGAATGAATGAATGAATGAATGAATGAATGAATGGTTGGCTTCATTTGGGTATTGCACCAATGATTGGACCAAGTTTTCTAGAAGAAATATTTTCCTGTTAAACTTTGTGCATGTGAAAGGAAAAAAACAACAAACATTACTTTTATAAACTCTAAGTTAAGAAGTACATATTTAGTGAGACCAGTGGCCAAGATGGAGGCACGTCCAAGGATAAATGCCAGTACTGTGAGACAAGTCAAAATCAATAAAGATAAAAATTCTCAAGACTGGACTCGTGTCCAAGAATATAGTCTAAGATGAGAAGTCCTTTAGCCATAAATACTTAGTGCATTTAGCTAATGAATCAGAATTCAAAATGCTACTAATGCTTTTCACACTGACATTACTGTTGCTCTATAACTTTTCTATTCATTAGTCAAAGCAGGAACAATGCAATACATCCTCTTTATTCAGTGCAAGAAGCTCATCACTAAGAGAAACACTACACTACACACTGATTGTTACTCTCTACTCTAGTGCTGTAAAATTCTTTTATTGTGTCTCACTCGTCACATGCTATTTATATTAAAGAATGCCTGCATAATGTCAGTGCCTGTTTTGATTCATTCATTTTCTAAGACGCTTAATCCTAATCAGGGTCGCGGGGTGGTTGGCAACCATCTCAGCCGACTCTGGGTGAGGGCGGGGTACACTCGGGCCAACACTCACACAACCATTCACACTGATTTGGTGATTTGGAACAGCTAATTAGCCTGCTGTGCATGTTTTTGGACTGTGGGAGGAAACCGAAGTACCCAGAGGAAACCCACTCAAGCACAGGAAGAACGTGCAAACTCCACACAGAAACGCCCGAGCTGGGAAGCGAACCCAGAACCTTCTTGCTGTGAGGAGGACATGCTAACCACTACTCCACCGTGCCACCCGGCAGTGCGGTTTAAAAAAGTTTATTAAAGTCCATTCATTCTCTATACCACTTATTCATTGTAGCTGCACAGGAAGCTGGAGCCAATCACAGCTGACATTTGGCATGAGACTGTTCCGTGTACATCTCCAGGTGTATCTACGGTAACTTCCGATAAGTCAGGTTTGCCTCATGGACACCTTTGTATTTGTATTGGTTTAATTGATCCGGCACTTCACCCATGGTCATTTTCAACTTTCAATAAATGGAAGCCACACCCTCCCAGATTGCAAGTTAGCTTCCCAGTTCGCAGTAAAATGCCGGTTGAGCCGCGGAAGGCAAAAATTGTCTACCATCATCTGCTGTGAAATAATTCTGGCTCTGTGAGACCTAAGCTTGACAGGCTTACCGTCACACCCACAGAAATTAAGAGTAGTCGATTGACCTTATCTACATATCTTTAGAGCGTGGGAGGAAACTGGAGCACCTGGAGGAAACCCAGGCAGGAACAAGAAGGACATGCAAACTCCACAAAGAAATGCCAACTCATTTAGGGACTCTTTAATTTAATTATTTTTTTAGTTTTATTTTATTTTATTTTATTTCGTTTACTTTTCTTGCACTTTTGATGCCTGAAAATGAAGAACTATATTATATTTACTGGTATTTATCCTCGCCATGTCTCCTCTTCTGCACTTATTCCTCAGTATGCTAGTAAATATTATCTGCTTTCATATGATTACCCATCATTTCATAATTATCTAATTCACAGATACTTTGCTCCCATGCTTACTCTTCTTTGTTGAACGGCAGTAATTTTCAGTCAGATCATGGGCTCTAATGACTGTGTTTATATTCTGCTTTGATCTGCTCTACTCACATTGAGCTGCCATTTTGCATTTCCTCCTATCGGTTCCACCATGACAACAACCGTAACTGAATGTTAATGAAAAGCATAATGGTATCCCATTTACTCAGCACACTGATCCAAAGCCATAAATTCAGTTAGCAGTTACTGTCCACGGACAATTAGCACCAATTACAAAAAAACATACAGCTAAACAAAGAAGCTATAACTAATGGCTGTTATTTCCTGTTGTTGGAACATCTCTGATAGCATCTGAAAATCTTTTGTCATGGCCTGACCAAATTCCTCCCATTCCTGACTGTTTACTTGTTCAACTGTTTTATTTTTCCTCCTTAGACCTTTTGGGTCTCTTGTACTGTAATTTGTTGGTGTTTTTCTCCCTAAAGCCACATTCACACAGGAAGCAACAAGCATCAAGTGACCATTCAAAATCAACGAAAGGCAAGGAAATGATCGACAAAAGGTGAAATTTTCTCAAGCAACACATGGAATTGACCTGAGATAAACTTTCACACAACTCGATTCAAGTGATAACCAATCAGAGATCAAAGATACTATTGTTTGAACGATGCCACCAAACCCCGAGTTACCCCAAATATTTTCCTATTTTCTTTCATGGGCAAATGTAATGCCCCTGTCACATATTAACAATTTGCAGAACTTATGACGACGTATGACAAATTTCTATAAAACTCTGGTATACGCAGAACTATTGATGCTATTCCAGTTTTGAACGTATACATAACTTATTAGTAACTTATCCAGAACCTATCAAAAACTTATAGCTAACTTATCTAACTTGAACTTATCTCGAACGTATATTGACTTATGTAGACGTATCTGACATTTACTGAACGTCTTTCTACAGCTAGCGTATTATTATAGCGCTACTTACAGCTAGTGTATTATGGGCATATTGGCAGCATTTAGGGGGACTGGTATATAAAATGGGGTTCAAATGAAGAACCGGTCAGTACTCCTCAAGACTCCATGGGGAGCAGATGTCCGTGTCATTCGAGAGATGGAGGATGCGGCAAGGCTGAGACAAGAATACCTACTAGCTGTCTTCCAACATCAGCATGACCTCATTGATTTCTTTGGTGATATTGATACTGCTATGTCTAGTGTGGATATGATTTGAATCAACGAGCAGAAGCCTTTTATAGGCTACGTCACGTGATTGATCGTCGGCGATACACTGTTGCATAAGTTAGACAATCGGTCATAGGTTGCGATCACTGCCAACATGCTGGGCATTTGTTGGTATGAGTTATATGTAGGTTCAAAGTACGCTAGACATTATATTCAACTTATGAGTAACGTACAAATAACATGTGTGAACGATTGCTTAACTTACCTACAAATTATGGCCAGTGTATGTAGAATGTATTAGCCATATGCTGGCATATGGCGAAAACTTTGTGAATGCACAACATTTTTTAACGACCTCGCCGTACTATGACTTATACCAGTGCTGTTAACTTACACAAAAGTTGCCCATAACTTATTCGACAGGCACCAGCATATTTGCCATTTTTTTCATACGTCAGCATACGCTGGCTAAATCGTCAATGTGTGACAGGGGCCTACGTCTGCTGGGCTTTTTTTACCCAAGCCTTCTGACTCATCAAGCTGGAGTTTATCCCCATTGGATGCTAGGCTATCGCAGGTTACATTCTCTGTGTTGTTTTTTTTTTTGTTTGTTTGTTTTGATACCCATTTATACTGTTGGGTGGACAGAGGCACAACACCTTGTCCAGGGGTCCTAGCACGGTGGGGCTCTAACAGGAATTCAAACCCACAATTCAAACCTCTCAGTCATGAGCCAAACACCCTAACCACCACACTCCCAGCCCCACATTCACATTCACTTCCATAGGCCATGTGAAACAGGTGATATTGTTTGCAGTTCAGTTGTAAAACAATTCACTTGTCGCTTCATGCAAGGATTCAGCATGAGAATTAAAACCTGGTCGGGAGCCTGCCTGAGGTAAAGTTTTCAACTCGAGGCCTTCAGCTTTGGACTAGAACATATTTCCAAACTGTGCCTCTGGCCTACCTTTTGTGGGAACTACAGGAGTAGAAAAGAGAAAACCCGTCACTCATGAGACAAACACATTACAAATACAATGCTTAAACTTCTCACTAATGGGTTTGCCTGTGAATCAAACACTCCAGAGAAAATATGGTTATTCCTTTATTCTTTTGCCAAGCTTTAATCCTATTAGGGTTGCTGAGAGGCTGGAGCCTATCTCAGCTGACTCTGGGAGAAGGCAGGGTACACCCTGGTCCTCTTGCTAGTCCATCACAGGGCCAACACACACACACACACACAACTATTTACAATCACACCTAGGTGAAATCTGAAACAATTCAACACGGAAATGCCCTCGCAGAGCCCGAGACTCAAACCCAGGACCCTCTTGCTGTGAGGTGGACATGCTAACCATAACACCACCATTATAAGTAATCCAATTAGTACAGCTGCGAGAAGTAAGGAGGGGGCCAAACAAACCAGCAGGGCAAAAAAGGTTGCCATGGCAACTTGCTATGCTCTTGGTAAAGTATTGCTGTAAGCATTAATAGCAACTTTTATGTCAATTGAAGTTGGCACGGTGGTGTAGTGGTTAGCACTTCCGCCTCACAGCAAGAAAGTCCTGGGTTGGAGTCCAGTGCCTGGTGAGGGTGTTTCTGTGAGGAGTTTGCATGTTCTCCCTGCGCTTGTGTGGGTTTTTTCCCACAGTTGAAAAACATGCACACTGGGCTAATGGGCTTTTCCATATTTCCCCTAGGTGTGAGTGGGAATAGTTGTGTCTGTGTTGGCCCTGCTATGGTCTGGCTAGCTGTTCAGGGTGTACGCTGTTGCCTATAGTCGACTGGGATGGGCTCCAGCCTCCCCGTGATGTCAATAAAGGATAAAGCAGGTTGAAAAAAGTAAAGTGATAAAAAAAGAGAGGTTTACTGAGAAAAGGTAGAAATGCAGGGAGTGCCTACACAGCTTTTGTGCTAAGCCCAAATTAAGAAAAATAACAAGCTTATGTCTGTTTTTTTGAGATAAAACTAGCAAAATTAAAAGTTCAGCTTTCATTTGTTTTCTCTATAAAGGTGTTTTTGATTAGACCTATTTCTGTACTATTGACTGGATGATTAATAAGTTCTTGTGCTGCATTAATTAGAAGCAGCTGGTACCATTCAGGTGAAATGAGAGGAAATGAGTGAGTGCTGAGGCAAACACAAAACCAATAAAGTCCTGCCCTTGAGCTGTGCACATTATGGCACAGAGCTTTCTTAAGCACAAGCTCTGCCAATACAATACAATTCATCAAGCAGCCAATTACTCCCTGCAGGATCCTTATTTTTACACTAAGCCTCTCAGACTGCTGTGCAAGTCCAAATTCTTTTTTTTTTTTTGCTGAAGTCTTGCTACATATGCTTACCTTTCTGGAAAATCACAGGGGAGAAATCAATACAGGCTCAGTGGGAGATGGACCTGTAGAGAATCTGGTAATTTCAGCAGCCACATTTTTATTATTATACGACAAATTGGATTCTTGAACATATGCTCAGAAAGCACGTCAAGCATTAGTCTGTTGTTGGAAACTGGGTTCTGTACTGTTGTGGTTCTTAAACAGCTCCAAACAAAGGCAAACATTTTTGATATAAAATAAGTATCAATGTGTTACGTAATTGGTAATAAATACAGATGTTTGTGAAAGTAACAGGTATGCAAGGGGTAAGTACCAATCCAGGGTTACAGCGTGTAATCACCATGGCATTCACTGTTTCCACAAACTTAAGCAACATGACATTTATTTCCATCCAGATTTGGGTTCATTTTTTACCGACGTCTTGAATTGATAATGGAAAAATTTAACCACTCCATGAAGTCTTCTCCAGCACATCCCAAAGGACTCAGGGGGACCAGTTCATGTATAAAAATGATTTCTTATGTTCTCTGAACCACTCTTTCACTATTTGAGCCCCAATTTTTATATCCATGCCATCAGGGAAGAAAGAGTCCTAGTTTGGATAATATGGTCATTCAGTACATTTAGGTCATCAGCTGACTTCATTTTATTGCCACATTAAGTTGCTGAGCTTCAGCCTGACCAACTGAAGCAACAATACCATCGCAATAACGCTTTGTAATCAAAGCTAAAGATGGTCCAACAAAATACTAGAGTGCATGACTTTTTTTTGTTGGTCAGAAAGTGTATACTCTCTTAATATTCACTGAATATGAGCAATCGCTTATTGAGATTGGCAAATATTGGCAAATTAGGACATCAGCTTATACTTATTTACAATTAGTAGCTGTGTCATTTAAAAAAAACTAACAAAAAAACCAAACAAACAAAAAACATAGTCTATAAAATATTGTAGTGTGTAATTTTTTTTTTTTTTTTTTTTTTGCCAGGTAGTGAATTTCGTGCCATAAGGCAATAATTACCCAATTACCAAATTACTGGGTAACCTGTCAAGCAATGGAATATATCAGGCAGCAAGGGAACAGTCAGATCTTTAGGATGATGTGCTGGAGGTAAGAAAAATGGGCAAGCACAAATAACTGAGAAACTTTGACAAGGGCCAAATTGTGGTGGCTAAATGATTGGGTCAAAGTGTCTCCAAAATGGCAGGTATTACCTACCAATGATGGTCCAGGAAAGGACAATCCGTGTACTGGCAACAAGGTCATGGGAGCTCAAGGTTCTGTGATGTTCATGGGGAGTGGAGGCTGGCCTGCTGGTCAGTTGTTCATCATTATTCTCTCTGCGGTATTAATTATTTCATTACCGTGCATGTGCTATGTGATAGATTTTTAAGCGGTTCACTTTTCATTATAAAACACTGAAAAGGTTACATATTTTTTTTTTTTTTTTATATTTGACATTTCCCAACCTAGCAGGATAATCTTAATAAATCAAATTACCTTTTGACAGTTGTGGTGTGTTGGCGATGGTGGTTATTGGATTTCTGGTATTGTGAGATTGTGTTTGCGTTTCAGAGCAGATGGTAGGATTAAGAGTAATGACCAAGTGACATCGATACTGCCAGCACACTGTTTTCCATCACGTAAAAAACAAAAACATTTATTTATGACATTACAATACTTCAGGCTTCGATTTGCTTGGCCTGCTGGCTAATGACCCTTTCAAAATATTATTTCCTTTCATCAATAAAAAGTTTTTCCTACAACATACATGTTTGAAACACACAGCAATTTGCAATACTCCTGCATATGTCAATCATTGCCTGAGTGATGCTATGTTTGCATGCAAGTAATGTCCCACTTCTATTACTGTAGGCAAGGTAAAAAATAAAATAAGACAGAAAGACAAATAAAAAAACATTTAAGGCATAAAAAGCATGTAAATTGCAAAGTGTTTAAAGGGTATCTGTGATGAATTAGTGTTACTAGCTATTTAAAATGATCACGTATAAAATCAGCAGTTCATTCTGACAACACAAGTCCTTGCCTCTACGCATGCTTAGAGACATGCTCCCTTTGAAGCGGCCAATTAGCTTAACGTGCATGTCTTTGGACTGTTGGAGGAGACTGGAGTACCCAGAGGAAACCCACGCATGCATGGGGAGAACATATAAACTACACAGAAATGCCCGAACCCAGGAATCAAACCCAGTCCTTCTTGCAGTGAGGCACCACCGTGCCACCCACAAAAAATCCTGATTTTCTGATATATATATATATATATATATATATATATATAAGGTGTTCAAGGCTGGTGTTATAAGAGTAGCAGGTTCCATTAAGGGCTAAATCAGCGTCAGCCCTGGAGGATGTAAATAAATAAGCGTCTCTTGTGTTTTTGTGACTTCAGTCTGGAGCGAAAGAATGAAAGGTTAACACTCAGTTGTTTTTTTCCCCACCAGCTTTCACTAGCAGATTCTCACGTTCATTTGTATAACCTGTCGTGTAAGTTTAATTATCCGTGTAACAAGTTCATGTTCTGTGTTGCCGTTGGTGTTCAAAGGTTTGTTTGCCTATATGAGTTGGTTTGTATGTTTTTTATTATTCTGTGTGAGACTGAGTGGTGGTGTATGAACCTCTGTTTTTTAGGTTTTAGTTTCATTATTGTGCGAGTCTTAATGGTGGTGTATGAGCCAGTATTTTTGGATTTCAGTTTCTTTACTGCACAAGCTACATAACAGTCAATCAGCATCAAGCCAGCAACAGGGTACAGACATAAGACAATCATTGAAGTCATGTACCATACCTATGGGTCTCTGCTCAGCAGCTCTGCTAAAATATCATCTCAAACCTTTCTTTTCAGGACAGAAAGTTCAATATCCATGTTAAATTGTAAGAGCTGCTGGTTATTGTCCAAATGTACTTGCAGAAATATCTTCAACAGATGCTCTCTGTGAGATTGAGGTCAACTGGATTTGTAGCCTGAAACAGAAACATTAATAGTAGAATTTAATTAAATAAAGAATTATTATTTTTTTCCCTGACTGTCAATATAAGAATTATTTGATAAACATAATATGGAATCAACAGCATTTCAGAATATTTCTTTAGGTTATTTTGTCTGTAGATGAAGTACTTGATAGTGTCACTCATTCACACACACACACACACACACACGCTTTATTTTTTTTTTATCCTAACACAGAGAAATAGTCACAAACCCAAACATTATTGGAAGTATGCTGAAGATTTCAACAGATACAGATCAAATACAGGATGCTTGCACTACTCTTCCCTTATCAGTATAACTCTTGTGATTATGGGTAGACATGATATTGTCATCCTCAGATGATCCCACTTCCTAAAAAGCATAAATCATGCAGTATGTTGCTAGTCGTTTGACTCGCTTAACCCAGCCAGCTGCACCCAACACAAGAAAGCAAGTTTATTAAGTCCTATTTTTTTGTTATAAGTAATAAAGTTTATTTCTCACTATTTCAGTATGTTGGCGGGCTGTGCTGCCCTACAACGCCAAAAGGAAGTAAGTGACATTTTGGTCAAAAATGAGATTTTGCAATAAATGGGCTCTGGATAGCTGTTTACACCTTTTTAAAAGTGTGTTTGTGTGAAAATAAAAACCAGCAGTGCAGAATAAAAATTGAAAAAACAAGTGACACAGTGTGTTAGTATTACAACACCAAAAGGAAGCAAGTGCACTGGAAGTAAGTTGCATCTTTATGAAGGGGGTCTGTTGAGCTCCCGAGTGGCGCATCAACAAGGTGCGCGACTATCAACCCAGAGATCGCAAAGTTCGAATCCGGGTTGATGCCACAGCCATCCGTGACCGGGAGTCCATGGGAGCTAATTGGCCGAGCTCTCACGGGAGGAAAGGATGGCATACACTCACTTCCCTGTTACTCACAGCGATCACCAGCCAATCATGGCCGTCTGTGAGCTCATTTGTACGAGGGGGCGGATAGCGCTTATCCTCAGAGTGTGTTAGGCCGCCCCCAAATACGCATGCGCAGCAGTTAGAAAAGAGGCGGGTGGCAGGATCGCATGTCACAGAGGGGGCATGTGCATGCTTACGCCCCTCCCTGGTCGGTGGTGGTCATGTGATAGGAAAGGCAAAAAGTTGATGGGTGGGAATTGGATACGACTAAAAATAGGAGAGAAAAATGGGAGAAAAAAAATGAATGGGCTCTGTTGTATTTTAGTATTTTTTGAGAAGCAAAAACAATACCAAATAGAAGCAAGTAACAAAGATATGTCTATTATAAGACCAAATGATGCAAATTTTGTAAAAATAAAACAATGATAAATTATTTTTTAATTATTGGCAATTTGTGCAACAAATTTTATCCCAGTAGCCCCATGGTCACTTGACTGTTAAAGTTTTCACAAGTGTTGATAGCCTTGTACTGACCACTGTTAATACAGGTGAAACTCCAAAAATTAGAATATCGTGCAAAAGTTCATTTATTTCAGTAATTCAACTTAAAAGGTGAAACTAATATATTATACAGACTCATTACATGTAAAGTGAAATAGTTTTAGCCTTTATCTGTTATAATTTTGATGGTTATGGCTTACGGCAGGGAAGACTTGTAATTTGATGCCAGTGAGTCGACGGCAGTTTTGGGAACAGCTGCCAGTATGTGACAGTTCACCAGATCTGATAGACACTGAGTAATTAAAAATGATTTAGCACTTTTATACGTGTACAAGATACACTGTGCTATTAAACTAATAATTTGTCTCTATCCCACGTGATGGGGTTGTTTTGTCATTTTTGGTATTTGTGCTGCTCTATATCTCAAAATCATCAAATTGTCACTTACTTCCTTTTGGCGTTGTAGAGCAGTGTGGTTGAAAGACTTAAGCTGTGATACAGAGTTGTGCCATTATACAAGCCCAGGGGAGGCCAGAGACTGGGTGTCAGGGAGGGTTGGGTTAGGAAAAAAGAATCTCTCTTAATTTGGAATAGCGTCGATTAATTGAGATTAAATGGAGGAGTCAACCCAAAGGCCCCCCCATAAAAGGTTTAGGCATCAGGATGTAAGCAAGCCTACATAAGTTGGTATCTTATTTTTCCAATAAGAAATGTGATTTTCACACCTCAGCAGACAGCAAACATGCTTTACATGCATGACCATGCTGCACGCCATTCTTTCGCAACTCCGACCTTTTTGCTTGCACTTCATATGTAACAGCAGTGCAACATGTTACCTAAATCAGACATATAACCTAATTAAACCAAAGAATTCTCCATTCTACCGTGAGACAGCTCCACTCTTCACCACAAGCTCATTAACATATTAATGATTTACATGAATATTTATCAGTTAGGACTGGCTTTAAAATTCTTTATGACAAACCCACATTCGCTGCCTAAAGCTGTTAATGTCTAAAGACACTGATGAGATACTCTGAGATGGGTTGGAAGCTGTTCGCTGGATGGAAAGCTGGAACACAGTCTCATGTTTTATTTAGATTTTAATACTAAGAACACTGAATCACATTCTTTGTCAGTATTCTGCAAGTGTTATCCTGGTCTTTAATAACATGTCTTGATACATGGAGCACATCATCTAATATAAATATTTTATTTATATTTTGTCTCAGTACTAATTTATGTAGACAGTTGGTGGTTTAACCACTTTAAAAAAAAAAAAAAAAAAAAAAAAAAAAAAAAAAGATAAGACCATTAAATATTAATGCCGGGGTGGGGGCAAAAACCATTGTTGGTCCAATTTACAAAACTAGTATTTATATATATATAGTTTTTATACTTGATGCAAGAGCTATATTCAGTATCATTCAGTATGTATTACAAGGATTTTACAAACACTTATCAGATATTTTACTCCCTTAACTTTAAGCATGTGTGATCTGTAGATTTGTATAGCAATACTACCTATCCGAGCATTCAGTCAGGTCAGTACAAGGAAACTCCAGACCAAGGCTGAGGTCTGGAATGTCCCTGTACTGATCTCCCAATTGATTAATAAGAAATATTTCTTTTACAGATTGTAAAAAAAAGGGTGAAAGGAAGTCAAAGTTCCTGCATAAAGTTGTGTGTGAAGTTTTTATTTGAAATGAGGACAGGCTCACTGAACCAAAGCAAAGCTTGAAACAGTGACACAAACTGCTTTCTCAACTTTTGCGATTTATTTCATCAAGAGTAAGGGTAGATGTGATACTTTTATTTAAATATGGAGCTAGGGAAAAAAAACATGAAAAGATCACTTAATCCGAGGTTTGTATTTTGGTTGAGTCCTGGAAGGATGAGGAAAAATTTGTTGTTTGGTCTATACAGGGGAATCCTGGACAGCTTAACAGCCAATCAGATCACATATACTATTGTTGCCATATAATGCGAGGTGAAGGCGATTTCTGTAAAACTTCTTTGTATCCATTGTTAAAGGCAATTAGAGACGAAATTCAAACTATTCTGTTTATTTAACTGACATATTAAATTAAACCTTGAGACTTGGACACCTAAACACGTCGACATCAACAATATTTTTAATAAACCAAAAGAGCGTTTCCCTATAAGGCCAAATCAAAGACGTGCACTCTAAGTCCTTTACCATATATGGAAGATGGCCTGACCTCGGATGGATGGGTGGAGTTAAATGGGCCACAAAGCATGTGTAGTGTATGATTTCCCTATGTTCCCCAGTCCCTATGGGGTTAGGGTACATAGATATTGGGTAACATAGGTACTGAAGAGCATAGGTATTGGGGAACAAAGGTATTGGGGAACACAGGTATTGGGGAACACAGGTACTGGGGAGCATAGGTACTGGGGAACAAAGGTACTCTGGGAAGCATAGGTACTGGGGAACAAAGGTACTGGGGAACAAAGGTACTGGGGAGCATAGGTACTGGGGAGCATAGGTACTGGGGAGCATAGGTACTGGGGAGCATAGGTACTGGGGAACAAAGGTACTGGAGAACAAAGGCACCGGGGAGCATAGGTACTGGGGAACACAGACATGGACCCAATTATGGCGTAGTTTGAAGTCATCTGGCATCTGATTTCCTTTAACATGAAATTGTGAGTTGAAATTGGAATTGAAAATGACTCTCAAATGCTGAACAAACAAAGCCAAGGACTTCAACAATATAATCTAAGACCCTTGTGTACACAAAGTAATTATCAGTAGTGAGAACAGCAAGAGCAATAAAAACAAGAGTCACGTCAAAAGAAGGGACTAAGAAAAAAGTGGCAGGTAAAAATCCATTACGGAAACAGAAAAGATCCATAACATGCAGTAATACATTACCGTACATACAGTCACCATATGCAAAGCACAATTCCTATATAAAGACTGATTCTTTCAACCACTGCGCAGTGATCTTGTTGATCTTAGGGATCAAAATAAGCCACATTCTATAAAGCTGCTTTGTTTCAATGGAAGTGCTGCATGAAATGAAAATGAACTGAACTGAATGAAACCTGTTTTTTAGTACAGAACTCCCTTTTACTGAATTTCCCTCGATGCCAGAGATATTTTCCCTGGTGTGAGGACCTGGGGTAATGCAGTGATAATTAGACTCCAATATTTACTTCTACTGAGTTTTCTCAGTTGTGGAAACCCATGGGAGTGTGGCAACACCTGCAGTAATATGCTTACACACACAAACGCACGTGCATGCATACGAGTATACACACATATGCGCTCTCTCTCTCTCTCTTTCACACACACACACACACACACACACACACACACACACACACGTACACGTGAAAATCAATAAAATAAATATAACACAAGAAATACTACAGAGGTAAAGCAATCTGCTTTAACATCTGTCTTTAAGACTGTCGGGTTTTCCGCCTGTATGAATATCAGCTGAATAATACGAATAAATAAAAAAGTGCTGTCAAACTTGTACCAAAAAATTAGATAACTTGTTAAAAACAACAACAACACACACATACTGTAGGTTTTGAACCATTCAAATATAAATTTTTGCTCACTATGTCCACAAGAGGGCAAACCGATACAGCGAGAGACAGAACTACCTGTATAGGTAGATTTATTTCAGCATAGACATCAAATAAAAGAAAAAATAAAACATTAAAGACTTACATAAATACATCTTACAAAATAAATTTAATAAAAAAAAAAGGTGGCTGTATATAGAGGAGTTTACTGAATGCATGGAAGTGTGACAGTAAAAAGTCTTAGCCCGAGGAATCATTTCCAATAACTTGCTATTAAAAATAAAAGTAGGCTATTTACAGATAGCGAGCTTGTGGCAGGTGGTGCAAATTATGAGTTGAGACGATGGCGTTCCAGACATCAAGTCATGCTGATTCCGGTGCATGATGTTGAGATGTACCCTCAGGATGCTACTGTAGAAATGCTAGGCTAACTGTGGCTTGTACATGCACATTAGGCTAATTGGCTGTTACAAATTGCCCTGCTTGTGTGTGTGTGTGTGTGTGTGTGTGTGTGTGTTAGCCCTGCAGTGGACTAGCGAGCTGTTCAGAGTGTACCCTGCCCTTTGTTCAGTGTCGGCTGAAATAGGCTCCAGCCTTCTCATGCCCCTAATAGGATAAAGCAGTTCACCAAATGGATGGATGGATGGATGGATGCTCAGACTGTAAATCACTCACTCTGCAGTCTTGTTTGGAGGAACATGGGCGTGTACCAACTTATCGGATGGCAATAATGGATAAACCAGCTCGTAGATGAATAGATTAATCGCTGGAGGCTTTCAACCAATCAGAAACAAGAAAATATTTTTATTGAATACTAATAGACCTGCGATGGCCTGGCAAGCTGTCCAGGGTGAACTCTACTCATGCCCAGAGTCAGCTAAGATGGGCGCCAGCCTCCCGGCGACCGATTAGGACGAAGCGGTTCAGAAAATGAATGAATGAACGAATGAATGATAATAATAAACGTTATCTAACATTCATCCAATAATATATTTGCATTCGCCAATCCGCTTCATCCTGCTAAGGTCTTGTTGCGCTATCTCACCAGTCTCTGAGAGAAGGCGGGGTACACCCTAAAGAGCTCGACAGTTTATTGCAGGACCAACACATACGCAACCATCCTCACACCTACGGGCAATTTGGAACAGCCAGTTAGTCTAATTTGCATGCCATTTGACTGTAGGAGGAAACTGGAGTACCTGGAGGAAACTCAGGCTAACACAGGGAGAGCATGCAAACTCCTTACAGAAGCTCGAGATTTTAACCCAGAAGGCGGATGTGTTAACCGTTACACCATTGTACACCCCAGGTCTGAAATTTCATCTTACTCATTCACCAGGCTGATTAATCCTATAGGTACTTGGACCTGCTGGAGCGTGTCTCAGGTGATACCGGGCAATAGTGGATTACACTCTGAACAGCTCGCCAGACCATCGCAGGGCCAACACAACCATTCACACTCACATACACATCTAGGGGCGATTTGGAACAACCAATTACCCTAATGTGCATGCCTTCGAACCGGAGGGAAAAAAAGTACAGGAAGCACATGCAAACTTCACACAAAAACGGCTAGGACTTGAACCCTGGACCTTCTTGCTATTAGGCAAACATGCTAACCACTACGCCACCGAGCTCTGAAATACGAAAACTTAAATTGAAACTAAAACTGAGCACTGTGCTGCAGGAGCTCCAGATGGACCTCTGTGTCTCAGAATGAAGAACTGAGCCCAGCATTCCTTGTAAAATAAATGTAGCGCATACCGATCTCCAGAGAGACTTCAGTGCTCGTGCTCTCTCTCTCTCTCACTCACTCAATTAATCGCGGAAATTCAGTCATTAGGACATACATTATTGCTTAGCAGAGATGTTACACAGGTGCTGCATGTTCAGCAGCTTTATACTGTATGAAATTGATGGTTTTAGCCTCTAAACTCCAAGTGGGATGCCACATTTATAATAAATGGTGCCCCTTATTAAACCTGAAAGTGAACCGAACAGAGCATCCTCTAATTACAGCCGGTGCGAGTTCCTCTGGGACACTCTGGGTTATTGTAAGGTTAACGATAATGGTGCTTTCTTCCCTACATATGCTGTTCAAAAGCAGCTGTAGATTATTGCATAATTGGAACGATAATCCATGATTGTCCTTTGCACAAAAAATATTTATTTAATTTATATTCATTTATTATATTACAACCTTCTTTTTTTTTTTTTTTTTGAATTTGTTTTTATTCATGTAAATCATGAAGCCAAACCCTCACAGTGGCACAGTGGTTAGCACGTCCGCCTCACAACAAGAAGGTCCTGGGTTCGATTCCCAGGCTTGGAGCAATTCTGTGTGGAGTCTGCATGTTCTCCCTGTGCTTGCACGGGTTTCCTCCAGGTACTCAGGTTCCCTCCGACAATCCAAAAACATGCACAGTAGGCTAATTGGCTGTTCCAAAGTGCCCCTAGGTGTGATAGTGAGTGTGAATGGTTGTATGTGTGTTGGCGCTTCAATGGTCTGGCAAGCTGTTCAGGGTGTACCTCGCCCATAGGCTCCACCCTCCCCGTGACCCTAATATGCTTAGAAAATGAATGAATGGATCTTCAGTTATGTAAAGGGGAAAAAAAATATTATTAACACAGATACTTAACAGGATTCTCTGCAGAAAGTCTATTGTTGAGTAAATTATAAGGCAGGGCAGCACAATGGTGTAGTGGTTAGTATGTCCACCTCATGGCAAGAAGGTCCCAGGCTCGGCGGGGGAATTTCTATCTGAGATAGGTGCCAGCCTTCCTGTAACCCTAATTTTATGGAGTGGTTCAATTTTTCCCTCATCAATTCAAGACATCGGTGAGGAATGAACCCGACACTGGATGAAAATAAATGTTATGTTGCTTGCTGAAACAATGGCATGACGATTACGCGCAATATAAAAGGCTAACAGCAATGATTCACTCCATAAAGTCTTCTCCGGCACATCCCGAAAACTTTCAATAGGGTTAAGGTGAGGACTCTGGGGTGCCGATACATATGTGAAAATGATTCCTCGTGCTCCCTGAACCACTCGCTCATTATTTGAATCCCCATTTTATATCCGCGCCATCAGGGAAGAATTGCATTGATGTGATAACCTGCTCATTTAGTACATTCAGATCATCAGCTGACTTCATTTTATTGCCACATTAATGTTGCTGAGCCTCGACTGGACCAACTGGAGCAACAATGCCGTGGAGATCACATGCTGTGATCAAGGATACATGCACTTATCAAAATAATAGTGTGTGCGACTTTTTTTTTTTTTTTTTTTTTGATGGTGCAGTGTATATTTATCATCACACACATTTAAAAAAAATACAAACAAATAATTATGTGGGGCCCTGGTGGTCAGGGTGCCTGAAGCAGCCACTCAGTTCGCTTATGCCTTGCCCGGCTGTGGTCTGTAGATCCTTTCACCTTCACATGAATCCGATACCAGAAAACCTGGAAACAGGTCAGACATTTGTCTTTTTTTTTTTTCCCCAAAAAATAAATATGCTTGGCAAAGCATAGTGAGAAGCAGTAATTCAGCATTCGTAGTGTGAGCGGGTCCTCTCGGCCCCGTGTGCACCGCCTTATCACATCATCACACCACCAACACTTACACTCCTCTCTAGCAGATTTATACAGCACAGACTGGAGTACCTACTCAAAATGTCATGTACACCGCAGAAAGCTTTGAAGACCCACTTCAGGCAGTGTACCTTCATTGTTCCTGAAGTTTATAGTAGTTTAGAGCCTTTAAGCAGCCACAGTAAACTGAGTCAAAGAGGCCTTAGAGATGATTCTGCTATCCTAAGCTTTAATCTACCCCCTCATGTTGGCCATTAGAATCTCTACGGGATCTGCGCGATGTCTTGGAAAAACAGAACTCAGAAGCGCGGCTTCATTTCAGTGAAATATGGGAGATTTTTTATAGTGTGACATAAACGGTCTATACGGAGATACTCCGGTAAGTCATAACACACTGTGTGTACTATTAGCACTAAGGTACGTGTGGTGTTCTGGGAAAACCTATCAGATGTTGTTGTGACAAAAGTATACATAAGTACAAAAAAAAATAAAAAATAAAAATGAAAATGTTTTATCCATCCATCCATTATCTGCAGTCAGGGGGAGGGGGAAAGCTGGAGCCAATCCCAGCTGGCTATTGCTGAGAGGCAGGGTACATCCCAAACAGACACAACCAACCTCTCACACATACATTCACACCACCATACGGGGTAATGAGAGTAGGCATTTGACCCATGTGCATGTCCTCTGGGATCAGTAAAGTATTCTGATTCTGATATACACACACACACACACACAAACACACACATATACATATATATATATATATAAACACATATATATATATATATATATATACATATATACACATATATACATATATATATATACACATATATACATATATACATATACATATATCTATATACATAATTTATATATTTATTTACTTATTTTTAGGTAAAAATGTTTAAAATATATATGTGTGTGTGTGTGTGTGTTTGTTTATGTATGTTATTATATATTTTATTTATTTTCTTTTTTTTTTAGGTAAAAATGTTTACAAAAAATTAAAATGCAAAGTGACCATTATAATAATATAGATTTTTTATTTATTTATTTATTTTTTGCTATTCAGTGATTTCAGTATGCGAGTTCTGGTATAGTGACCGAGTCCTGTCCAAATGTTTTGACTGGTACTATATGTGTATATATGAACTCCATACCTGAATATATATTGGGCTTAATGAATGTTCAGACCATGAAACAAAGCTACCAGAGCCACTACTTTAATATTTCTTGAAGTTATACAGGAGTCTGAGTGCAAACATTACCAAAAATTAAAGAAAAAAAAAAAAAAAAAAAAAAGCAGGCAGAGTGAAATGGGCAGTCATTAGATCTGATTTGGGTTTTGCCAGATTGATATTAATTGACAATGTTAAAAATAACATAAATAAGGGATAAACGATGAAAAAAAAAAAACCATAACAGATATTTAACATATTACAGTATGTAATATTTATGCTATTAAAAAAGATACCATTTAAATAAATAAAACAAACTTTTCCTGAACATACTCAAAGTATTTAAAAGTATTACTTCTTAATAATAATAAAATTCCAACAACTATAGTTAGTGCAAACTGTATAAGAGTATATTACCAAATATTATTAAATTTCTGTAAAACAAATATATATTTGAAAAGAGAATAACAGAAAAGGTAAAAGAACAATAACTTGCCATGTTTACTTACACACACACACACACACACACACACACTCAAGGTGCAAAAACCGTGCTAACTGACGTCATTATGTGAACTTCGAAGCTGTGATGTACGAGGATACTTGAAAGAGTTCTTGACCTCAACCGGAAACAAGGGGCGTAACTGTATTCTATAAAGCCTTATATCGCTGTCCACAAAACCACAATAGTTTGAAGCAAAAAAATAATAAAAAAGACGAGAAAGCTTCCAACTGGTGTACCCTCGATCCAGGACAACATGGCCGTCCACATAGCTCGGGGGCAGTGGCAGAAACAGTCACACAGGGCTGTGAACTATTGCGCCATACATCCTTCTCTCCTACCTGCACCGTCTGACTTCGACTGGTTTCCCAAACGACGATCTCACTTGCACGGTCGCTGGTTTCATAGAGATGATGAAGTCCATGCTGTTGAGGAGAATCTAGAGGCTGAAGATGTGAATGTCAGTGGACCAAGTGCATCGAAGATTGAAAAAATTAAAATAATAATAATAATAATAATAATAAAGTAAGAACAATGTTTCTCCTGTGAGGTTTTCTGGGTGAGACATAGCTGTAACTCATAGCTATAATATGAACCCCAGTTTCTATATTTTTATATCATCCAAAGATCATTATATAACCCAAATATTTTCTGTAAGTAGAGATAATCAACAATTATTCGCCGAAGGTGAGCTGGATGTCACGTAATATGCCCCGAGAAAAAGAAAATTGAGGGGACGATTCAATTCAGCAACATCCACTAAGGCTGAGGTGAATAATTGTTGATTATCTCAACTTAAAAGTAAATACTACATGGGAACATGAGTCAGAAAGCGCACTAAAATGGGACTTCAGTGGGTTTTTTATTCATGACGGACTCCTTAACCCCGTGTGCACACGTGGGCAGGTGCAGAAAAGCTGTGTAATGGCGTCTCTTTAAACCCATTCAGAGTTTTTTTTTTATGTATTACAAAGATACAAAGAAAAGTGAGTTAAAACGAGATTGTTATGGTTTATTTTGACATATTTTAACCAGGAGAGATGCAGGTCGCAGGTCAGTTGAGCTCTGTGCACTCGGAGCTGTGAAGCGAGCTGAGTATATACTACACGGAAATGTAAGTACATCACACTCCATAAAGGTGTGTTTCACACTCATTGTTTGAGTGAATTTACGGCAAAACATAAGATAAACAAACTAAAATCAGATTTTTATGGTTTATTTTTCCGTTTTAAAGTATTTCAATGATGGCGCCGCCTGCTCCAAGTGACGGTGACAAAACTGCCACTCTGATGGTTTCGATTCAAGCAGTATCCACTTGGGTGATGTTTTTGAATCCCGATTGCGGACCAATCAGATTGTGCCGTTCCCACGTAGTAGGTACTAATTACATTGATCGTTCTAAACAATCAGGATAAACAGAATAATGATTGTGGCTATCAAATTAGAATCCGGAACTACATGATTTGCCGTAATGATAATCAACTGCTTTAAAACTGGATATTTATATTTATAAGCTGTAAATTAAGAGATGGCATATATACAATCATACAACATTTCAGATCCAGCTACTGAAAAGAGTGACACCAACAGGTTAGAAAATAATAAAATATTTACATTTTTAAATAACTCATCATTTCTTCAGGTATAAACGATCATTAAAGGCCCAAGTGTTCTTCAGGGGACGCAGGTTTGTGAAACAACGACCTGCGCTATGGGTGTCTTCACACATGATTTTCTGCTAGGATTTTATGTCTATATACACATTTTTATTTTAAATATATAATCTTTTTTTTTTAAATATTGTAACACTGAATCTGACCTACTGGGAGTTCCAAAGATAGTGGTGCCATTGTAAGACAACCCTCTGAAGAAAAATATAAACCACCCCCCTACCACCACCACCACCACCTACCCCTCCAAAAAATAAAAAGAAAAAAAAGAAAAATGTGTGGCAGTTATTCTGCGATTAGTCTCACCTGCGGGATGGTGAACAACTGCACACTCGGCTTCACACATGCGTCCATACACGCAGTCCACGGGGACTTTCTGGCAATTTGCTTCATGTGCACGCCCGTGACCCACAACCGCTAAGTTCTATCCCTGGGTCTTAAAAAAATAACCTTCTTTTTATGTTCACATAAAAAGCCTAAATCCTGTGCCAGGTGTTCAAAAGGCAGAAAGCCTGCGGTTTACATTTAAATTAATAAAAATCATTTCCTATTTAAAACATAACTAATGTAAACAACACCCACATCGTAAGGGTACGGCATCTGTTCTGTGTACACACACTGCCCGACCCAAAAAAAAAAAAAAAAAAGTCGCACTACAATATTTCCATGAAGTGTATTTATCATTGATCACAGCATGTGATCTCCATGGCATTGTAGCTCCAGTTGGTCCGGTCGAGGCTCAGCAACATTAATGTGGCAATAAAATGAAGTGAGCTGATGATCTGAATGTAGTGAATGAGCAGGTTA
>JAQMYF010000027.1:15471699-15486655 GCA_030014195.1 Neosilurus mollespiculum
CCACAACCGCTTCCGTAAACATGTTGACGTCATCAGAGCTGCGCCGGAACATGTCCCAGTCTGCGTCATCCAGAGCGACCTGCAGAGCAGCCTCCGATTGGTCCGTTCAGCGTGACCCCGCCCTCCGAGCCAGTCTCACACCTAGGAGTGAATGAATGGATTTATTTCGGTAAAATATATAAAATATATATCTAATAAAATATAAAATCTCTCTCTCTCTCTCTCTCTCTTTCTCTCTCTCTCTGTATATATATATATATATATACAACCAGGGTAACAATTGTGGCCCTTGATCACAGATAAACAAGGCGACTAGACCACTCACTGGACATTGTGTGTGTACCACACCCACACTTTACACACCGTATTACTTATAAAATCATCACTACATCTATATATTTTGTTTTATATTATATCTTATTTTATATTATATTCTATATTTTATTTTATATTTCATATTTCATATTTTATATTATATTTTATATTTTATATTATATCTTATTTTATATATTTTATATTTTATATTATATTTTATATTCATATTCCACCTTTAACAATTGGTGTCCTTCAAATAATTATTGATATTTTTCTTTTTTCTACTAGATATTGATTGTTTTTATTCTTCTTCAAATTTAGGACAGTCGTAACAAGCATTTCACTACATCTTGTAATGTGTATGATTTGTACGTGACAATTCAATTTGAAATTTGAAATTTGAAATTTGAAACAGGCAATTGGGAAAATACTAATGATCAGATGATGGAGAGAGAAAATAAAAGGAAAATTTAGTACAAAATAAACCAGGAACTAAAAATACAAAAGATTTAATATAAATAAGTAAAAAATATAGATGATGGAGAATATTAAATGAGAATACTTAATAAACTTAAGCAGTTTCGAAAATAGATGAATGAATGAATGAATGAATGTATGGAGGGACTACACACTGCGCAGTTATACTTGACCGGTGAACCGAACGACTTTTAACCAATCACGAGCCTTGAAATAAGGAGCGTGTCCCCGGCGCATTAATACCAGCGAGCTAGTTCCGGCAACAGGGCAGCCAGCGTGGTGGGTCATGAGAAAAGGGGAAAGTTGCTAGAACTAATGGAAAAAAGTTGGGAAAACGGTCAAGATAAGTGCAGGGTAAGTTGATTAAGTTATTAGGGTTAGTGTTGGGTTAGGGTGAGGGTGAAGGTCAGGCTTAAGATGGCTTAAGACTTCTCCACTGCCCTAACTATTATTTTTAATCCATGCCTATAAGCCTAATCTAATAGTGGTTTGATTGTTTGGTAATTAAAAAAAATCATAAAAAGTTAAAAGAAATCAATTATCATTCAAGAAAAATATATTATTGTTTTTGGGGTTTTTTTGTATCAAAATCAAATTCTGAGGTTGCTTACCTCCTGGAAGTCATCATCATACATGCTGCTATGTGCAGTTTCTGCCTAGGGTGTGATGAAGACCACAAGATTCCACTGACCCATAATGCACTTTGGCAACATTGTCTGAGGGCCAATTATCAGGTAGCTGTACACCGTCATGCCCTCAGGGCCTCAATCAATGCACAGTCTCTGGAAAATAAATAAATAAATAAAAAATCACAGCTGGATTGTAGAAGGCAACCATGTCTTTCTCTCTCTGTTGGATGATAAAATATCCAGTGCCAGATGATCTGCTGAACTTTACCCCTGGATTTCCACTGGGTCACAGTGTCCGCGATCTCAGAGATTCAAAAAAGCGCAGAGCTCCACGATTTATGAGCATGCTTGGAGTGTGGTTTGGGTATAAACAAGGTGCATTAAGGTCTGTTACGCCCTGTTAAGGTCCGTTAAGCTCTACCACGCTTACCACGTTCTATCATTATTGGTGTCAAATTTTAATAATTGTGGGGGAAGTTTTTTACAGTCAAAACTTTTGCCACGATCATCACAAATCCACCAAGTTTCCTCAATATTATCACAAATCCACCAAGTAATCTCAAGATCATCATGATTCGATCCCACAACCCCCAACAGTTCACTCAAATCGTGGACATCGGTTGCCAGTAAAAACCCGGGGTTATCCACTGTAAGTGCAAAAAATCCAAATGTGATACAAAGAGGTCCAGTTGTCAGGCAAATAATCTTCCATGTACAGATAAGTGTCTGTTCCTGTTTAATGGTACTCTAATTAGGTCATTTACATGGCACATCACATAATTAGCAGGTAAACTGATACATGATATCAATATAATTATTTGTGCACCTGTTTCTCTTTTAAAAATGTTTTTAGACACATGGGGTATTGCTTATAGGGAAATTTTCCACCTAAAAGTTTAGGCCACTAATTAGATCATTTGACAACTGTAAAAAGTTTCTACATTCATAATCACATCAAAACATAAATCTAAACGTAAGGATAATTTATATTTACAAGGATATGTTTGGGGGGGTAGTTGGTCATTAGGTCATTGCTACGGGTCCTAGTACTTAACGGTTAGTACATATTAAGCCCTTTCTTTTCATTTCTGACGATTATAAGAAACTGGGACTTGTTTTGGGGAAAATTTGACAAGTTAATGTGATGTGAAATCTTTTATAAAAGCCAAGTCTGTTAACTGTAGTCTTCTCTACATGTAACTCAACTCTAACTACAGAATTCCTTTGAATGCATCTGACGACAAAGAAATGGTAATGACATTGTTTAAAGGACTTGGTTTTATATATCTATATATCTATATATCTATATATATATATATATAAACCACTTCAGTAATTCATTACCGTTTGAGAACGTGTGATCCGATCGGGCAAAATGGGTCCGAATGACCAAAAATTGAAACATGAGTAAGTGACAATGATACCAAGTTTGATGAAATATCTTGAAAACTGACAACGTTATGAATGTTATTTGAAGTTTGTTGTACTCCGTCTTCATTCCAAAGAAAAACAGAGAAAAATGCGTTTATTTTTTTTTGACAAAGTATCCTTCAGATGTCCTTAACAACCAATGGGTTCTTGGATCTTCCATCTATTGACATTAAACTTGGCAGGTCATTTGATTACATCATTTCCCATCATTTCAAGAGAAAAGGAATCAAGTGAGGTGTCAGAAATTAAATTTAAATTCAGTTGATCAAACTTCAATTATCTGTACGTGCTCACAGGAACAGAAAGTACAACATGAGGTAACGGTACTTCAGACAGCCATCACTTGAGACACTTAGAAAGAGATTTGTCAAACTATTAAATTTATCTTCATGAAATGAAAATGGAATCAAAACATAAATAAGAACAGGATTACGCTAACCAGGTACAATTACAGATTTAAAAAACTTACATGCAAAAGGGTGGTCAAATCTAAATTGTTCAGTTTGGCGCGCTGATTAAACAACAACAACAACAACAACAAAAATTCAGCGGGACCAGCGGGTTTTTTTGTCAGTTATGAGCAACAGTCTTTTTTTGTGCGGGGCCAAAAACACATGCAGACGGTGACATGAAACTAAAAACCGATCAATTTCGCTGACCTTATGCAGGGGTGTAATTTAACGCCAGGCCTGTGGCGAGTCAGATCTGTAGGGCAAGTAAAATTAGCTAGCAAGCGACCTGACAAATCCATTAGGCTAAGAAGATATAGTGATCCTGACCAGTGCATATGAACGAGGCATAGTAGTTTCATAATTTCACCAGTCCTGTTGGCCAGTAGCTTAGTTTTGCTAAATTCCACACCAGCTTATGGATATTTCATGGTCTTTTCTGCCAAGTTTAGAGGTAGGACTTCCGACTCACTTCACCAGACCGGGTCACATGTTACCTTGAGCATACCGTCAGTAAGTACCTGTATGTTGCCAAAGTCAATTGCATTAAACAAATGTAGTCAGAAATAATGTATATTTACCTACTGAGGGTTGGAATTACACATAGTGATAATTAGTACATCAGGGTTATTCCTGGGTCAAAATTGCAATGGGAAAAAAATTCTTGCTCATCTGAGACTCAATGGGATATTTTGAAATTTAATGGGAAAAATAAATCTCGTCGCCCAGCAATTCAATGGGATTTGTTATAAATCGAACAGAAAAATGTGTCATTTTTCTTGTTGTTCTAATGAATCAATTTCATGCCAATGCTTGTGTGTGTGTATGTGTATATATATATATATATATATATATATATAAATATATAGTATAGTATACATACATTTTATTTGTTTTCACTGTTTCATATGTTTAGTTATGTGCCCCTGGGGTCTTAATCACCCTCTGTTGTATGCCTAAGAATTTTTCAGGTAACATTATGGTGAGTGGTTGTTGTAGTGGCACTTTCTGAGTGCTTTATCTGTTAAAATATTATTAATAATGCACCGTATTTAATCTAATTATTGCTTGCATGAATAGTACATAGTACTTAGTGGACTAACAACCCTTTGAAATGGCCGAGTGTGGAGTACCCGGGTATTCACCATTTCCCTATGAGTATTTATACGTTTTTGTGATGTAGGACGGTATGTGTAAATATTTTGTGTTCTAGTGTCTGCCAGCCTTGTGACCCGAATTAGGATTGAGCAGCTTAGAAATTTAATTAAAATTATAATTAAGCCAAAAATGTTTTAAATGTTTCCCTACCGTAGCACAAATGATCTTTACTGACAATGAAGCTGAAAAATTTTTTAATTGTTCTATGAAATATGTAAGCAGTGTGGCAAAGTCATGGAAATTGCTACTGGTCCGTACAGAGCAGTAGCCCTGAATCACTACTGGTCTGTAAAAATTGCAACTGGTCTGTAAATGTGCATGCATTTTCAGGGTAAAAAATGCATTAAAAAATATCACAAATTGTCTGATAATGTGTTTTATTTCAAGACATGTAGAATTTGGCACCACTGTTAGCCACTATAAACAAAAGTATAAAATATGAAATATGGACACAACTAGGAAGCTCCTTTATGCTACAGGCAACATCATTCATTGAGATTGAGTGTAACAACACACTGAGTCTTCATCATTTTAAAGCAACCTTAGCAATTTTTAGAGCAATTTTAGATTTTCTGTTCAAGCGTGTTGGCAGCTTCTGAACGTCGCGGTGTTACTGTTGACACCTGTAGCAGTGCTGGTTGCATGACCGCTGTCAAACCTGCAGCCGTTTCACACTGAGGCTCTGGAATTGGCTCAAAACAATCTTCAGTGAAATGATCTCTACAAATGACAGAATGACTGCCGGGTGCTTCCGAAACATGTTTGTTTAACTGGTTTAATCCATTCATCACACAGTTTTGCAGGGTCGGTCGGTCGGGTTACGGGAAACCTAAAAAAATCGACCACATGGTTCTGTGTGTACACTGTAATCATTTGGGTTTACAAGTTTCCTCATCATCTCCAATACGTCAGTGTGCAAAACACCTACTTTATTACTATGCTGGGCTTTGCTCAGTGTACCAGCCCTTAGTCTTAGGAAGAACCACGGTGGAGAGTCTCTAACAGGTGTTTGTGTGTTTATTCGTCTGAAGCGTGAACACTGTAAAAAAAAAAAAAGAAAAACAAAAAAAAAAAACGTATTTTTTCCGCTTCTTCCTAAACAAATCTGTCAACAAAGACATGAATTTACAGCACAATACTTTCACTCTTTTACCTAAAACTATGCAGTTGTGAATATATAAGCATATAGCTATAGTCTAATACGAATAGCGTTAAATACCTGCTCGGCACACCAGCTGTTGGCATCGGAAAACTACTCGGAGCGCCTGGTCACATGACCTAAACACAACAAAATACATTCACTAACCGTACACAGCTCCACATTCAATATGCTGTGATTATAACTGGTAATATAATTCATAACCTACCGTGGAAATATAAATAAAATAGGCGGAAATGCTGCCTGAACAACTAACTGCTCATTCTGTTGTGCTGCATCCCTCGTGAGCGCCCCGGAACACCAACAACAATAAAGACGTCTCGATGTCGGCGCATGCGTATTGACCACAAACCAAGATGGTGGCCATACGAAAACAATTACGACGATGCAACATGAATATTTTACTAATTTCAAGATTCTAAAAGCATGGCACGATAAATGATCACATTTGACAGCGAGCCAATGCAATTTTTTTTAATTTTGATGAGTAAATATTGCGGATCACTGCCCCAGGAATAACCCTGGTACGTTTTAAGCCCTTTCTTATCATTTCTACGCACTGGGGATTTTCACCAACGTTCTTAGCACATCAAAATCTATAGGAACCAGCTGTTTTCGTGTATTCCCAAGAGGTGACAAACGGAATTCAATTTGTAGGCACTTTTTTGGCCTTCGTGCTATGGCCAATTAGCCCAGGTTAATGACCCCACCAACACACAAACTCATTAAAAAAGCAAGGGCTTTTTTCAAGAAGGAATTACAAAATGTAACAAAGAAAACAGCTGAATATTTTTTTATTATAGTTTTATGGTATTTCTTTGAATCAAATTATTTACAGTGTATAAACAGCCTGCATTTAACATTTAACCGGTACACAGTAGCAAAAAACTGGGTACAGCAACAAGCCTTATGCCAACTATTCTCACCCCTTCATCTAAGTTTGGGATTTTATAGGTTGGTATTCAGAATCATTATTTAATAAAGAATATACCTAAAGTCAAGACGCACATTTTTTCCCCCCCCTAACTTTATTTACTCAATGCAATATACAAGAGCCATGTTAAAGATATAATAGCAACAGTTCCGTTGCTATTCACCTGTTACTTTAATTACATTTGCATTTACGGCATTTGGCAGGCACCCTTATCCAGAGTGACTTACATTCACCTTTTTTTATACAACTGAGCAATTGTGGGCTAAGGGCCTTGCTCAAGTACCCAACAGGGATGGCTTTGTGGTACTGAGGCTTGAAATTCCAACCTTCGGATCAGTAATCCAGAGTATTTTTAGGTGATAAGTGATTCATTAACTATCTTATTTATTCAGCTGGTTTAATAACTATCAGTATAAACGAACCCAAAATGTCACTGATGGTCATATTTCAGAATTCTGAGAGCAGGGGTGTCAAACTCATTTTCACAGAGGGACATATCACTAAATTTAAAGGTGATCGGGGGCAACCATGAAATCTGTATAGCAGTATGATTCGTTTAGGCATTGTTTCCTCTTTTTCTTTCTTCATGAATGACTAGCTGTTTACTTGAAATAGGTTGCCGGCATCTAGTGGAAGAATGATGAATTAGGTTTCATGGTAATGGTTGATGCAAAGAATGTACGATAATCATATTCTTTGAAAGCTGTTACGTGCCACATTAAATGAGTTGGTGGGCTGGACTTGGCCTTAAGTTTGACACCAGTGTCTTAGTGGTTATGAGAGATGTTCCTCAAGTGTCCGTCCGTCCGTGGTCCGGTCCTTTTCACAATTTATATCACCACTGCCTCAGCTGTGAAGAACCCTAAAATTGATCGTTATGTAGATGATACAATTACAATATTGCTCCGCCCCCTCCTTAGCTCTTAGCTTTTCATTACACATAACCTTTATTAATATCAAAATGGTTCTTAATGCTGATAAAAACAATGTCATGTATTTTATCACATCTCAGTCACTGGTCACTTCCACCTTCTCCATCATATCCTCACCAGAAGGAAAGAGAATTGTTCTGCCCCCTACAAATATTGCAAAGTGTTTATTTGTAATAATTACCTTAATCAGACTTATTTGTATTTTGCATTATAAATTCACCTTCCTGTTCATTTTATTTAAACCAGGCCACAGGAAGTACATTTACTTTTGTAAACAGCACCACGTGTAGTGCCAGCTCCTTGGTGAAGGCACTGTTTAATTGTTCTGCTGATTTTGGCAATGGCTGTAAGTGCAGATTTTTGTATGAATTGAGTTTTGTGTATGCTCATGTACTTGGATAGCTTTGTATTGTCAAGGTACTGCATCACGATGCAAATAATTGTGATGCTAATAGCGACATGTTTAGCTTCACCCTACATTTTTGTGTTTGTGCCATGTGCTTCAGTCAGCCTTGTGCCGTTGCCTATGTCACTGCTATGTTGGTAGTTATATTGTACGGTTTCACAGGTTTCCGAAGTAAACTTTTTGAGAAGAACAACTAAGGGTTTTTTTTTTGGAGATGTTAACTGCTTGATGGCTAGCAGCCAAGTTATATTCCAGTAATAATAAGAAAATTGTCTTCATATTATACCTTTTTTAGGTGCATCATAAGTCCGCTAGGGGCGCTGCGGCTAATCGGTGACCGTCGCTTTGGAAATCATGTGGTTCAAACACTCATTCATAAATACTATGTAAATAAATTATTCATGAGGTCATAGTAATTTTTAGCCAATCAGATACCTTGCAATTACCACGTGGTAGACAAGATTTTAAATGTTAAAAATGTTAAAAAGCTCCAATAAGGTCACACGTTGTCTTAAAGTCCATTAGTAGAATTTCAAAAGGGCCTCCGGCGAGCAATATATCTTTCATCATAACTCAAAGTATTCATGCTAGGACAAAAAATTCAAAAGTTCTGTGTCTCTTTCCTTGTCCTCTTCACAGCCTATTTGAGCCAATTTGATTTGAGGCATTCATGAGGATATATATATATATATATATATATATTGTGATATACCTATCTTTATATACCTATTTTTTTGGTACACAAAACCATGATTATGGAGAATCCATCCAGTCACAGACAGATTTGCATGTTGTTTGTAACAGTGGTTCTACATGTAGACCTACCAACACCTCAGTCTCAGATACCGGGGTGTGAAGTGTTGGCTAATGGTCTGTTGTTGCACTATCGTGTGTCTTTGTCCTCAGGTGTATTTAAAGAAGACATTCTGTAGTTAGAGCTGAATTACATGGAGAGAAGACTGCAGTGAACAGACTGGGATTTTATAAAGGACCTCACATCACGTCAACTTGGTAAGTTTTTCTTTCCTTTTTTTAATTAAATAAAGAAGTAATGAATTTACATTTGCTGTATTTATATAAGCTGTATCTTCATGCATGCTAATTATATTATACCTGATTCTGTGTTATAAACATATTGGATAGGGTTGTTGTGGGTATTGTACATCAGATCGAATTGCTAAAGGAAGCTATCAGGAATTCCACCTAACAAACAATATAAGATATTACTAACCATCATTTTTTAACCTTATTTATTTCCTATATAATTTATTTTGGAATTCTATTTTTGTGATTCATGAAGAAAGCAGATGGTATGTGTTTTAATTAAAACATCTATTGGTTTATTCACAAAACAGTGTATCATGGCTCTATATCCAAATTTGGGTTTTGATTAGAAATTTGATTGTAATCACCTTTACATTGAAAATTTGAGGTCACTGAAGAAAATTTACAATTACGATGTTAAGACACTTTGTTTCCAGATATGAAAAACACATTATTGTGAGGCAAAATATAAAAAAAAAACTGTTGCTTTTTGTCCGCTACTACAGGTTAAAGTATCACCCAAATTTCTTCAAGCTAACGAAACACCGTAAAGGAATAAATTTCACTGCATACCGGGCGAGAGTATGGATCACCAGAAAACTCTCAGAAGACACAAACTAACTCCCCCTGGAGAGAAACCGTATCACTGCTCACAGTGTGGGAAGAGTTTTACTCATCCACATGGTTTAAAGCGGCACCAGCGGATTCACACAGGAGGGAAACCATACAGCTGTGCACAGTGTGGGAAGAATTTTGCTTCTCAGAAGAATTTAAAACAGCACCAGCAAATTCACACAGGAGAGAAACCCTATTCCTGTACCCAGTGTGGGAAGAGTTTTGCTTACCAGAACACTTTAAAAATGCACCAGCGCATTCACACAGGGGAAAAACCATACAGGTGTACACAGTGTGGGAAGAGTTTTGCTTGTCAGAAGAATTTAAAACAGCACCAGCGAGTTCACACAGGAGAGAAACCCTATTGCTGTACACAGTGTGGGAAGAGTTTTGCTCACCGGCAGACTTCTATAGAGCATCAGCGCATTCACACAGGAGAGAAACCTTACAGCTGTACACAGTGCGGGAAGAGTTTTGCTTATCAGAAAAATTTAAAACTGCACCAGCGAGTTCACACAGGAGAGAAACCCTATTCCTGTACACAGTGTGGGAAGAGTTTTGCACACCGGCACGTTTTTAAAGAGCATCAGCGCATTCACACAGGAGAGAAACCATATTACTGTACCCAGTGTGGGAAGAGTTTTACTTGTCAGAAGAATTTAAAACTGCACCAGCGAGTTCACACAGGAGTGAAACCCTATTGCTGTACACAGTGTGGGAAGAGTTTTGCTCACCGGCACACTTTTAAAGAGCATCAGCGCATTCACACAGGAGAGAAACCTTACAGCTGTACACAGTGTGGGAAGAGTTTTGCTTATCAGAAGAATTTAAAACAGCACCAGCAGATTCATACAGGAAAGAAACCCTATTCCTGTACACAGTGTGGGAAGAGTTTTGCACACCGGCACACATTTAAAGAGCATCAGCGCATTCACACAGGAGAGAAACCATATCAGTGTTCACACTGTGAGAAGGGTTTTACTACGAATAGTCATTTCAGACGACATGAGCGCACTCACACAGGAGTAAAGCCGTATCACTGTTCACACTGTGAGAACAGTTTTACTACGAGTAGTTATCTCATACGACATGAGCGCACTCACACAGGAGTGAAACCGTATCAGTGTTCACACTGTGAGAAGAGTTTTACTATGAGTAGTTATCTCATACGACATGAGCGCACTCACACAGGAGTGAAACCGAATCAGTGTTCACACTGTGAGAAGGGTTTTACTACGAATAGTCATTTCAGACGACGTGAGCGCACTCACACAGGAGTGAAGCCGTATCAGTGTTCACACTGTGAGAAGAGTTTTACTACGAATAGTGATTTCAGACGACATGAGCGCACTCACACAGGAGTGCAGCCGTATCAGTGTTCACACTGTGAGAAGAGTTTTACTACGAATAGTCATTTCAGACGACATGAGCGCACTCACACAGGAGTGAAGCCGTATCAGTGTTCACACTGTGAGAAGGGTTTTACTATGAGTAGTTATCTCATACGACATGAGCGCACTCACACAGGAGTGCAGCCGTATCAGTGTTCACACTGTGAGAAGGGTTTTACACAACAGGGTTCTCTCAAAAAACACCAGGTAATTCACACAGGTTGAAAGGCTGTATGTTTTGATTTTTGTAATATGTAATATTTGATCAGTGCAGGCTGAGATAGGCACCTGCCTCCCCACAACGCTAATAGGATTAAGCAGTTCAGTAAGTGATAGAGAGATAAGGGAGTTTACAAAATTCTCATTTTAATTTTACGGGTTTTTTGTTTGGATACACTGATATATCAATAATCAGATATTTCTAAGATGATATTTTCTCTATGTAACCTATCCATCTTATTTTTCTCCTGAGAAGGTGTTTCCTACATTTCGGAAAATGTCAGTAGCTCTGTGAATAAATTTGGTGCATCATTTCAAAAGTTCCCGATGTGAACATAATTGCATTGTTAAAATGATTTTTAATCATCTGTGGCAGGGATGTCCAACCTTATCCGCAATTGGCCAGTGTGGGTGCAGGTTTTCACCTGTTTCAATCACTAATCTGGAAAAAAAAGAGAGAAAATTAGACATCAGTGTTTTAAGTTGAAGCTAGCTGGCAACCATCTTGGTGAGACCACCTTGCTTATAAGATCTCAAAATGGAGCCAACACTGCTCAAAAACACTTCTGTTGGTCAGATTACCTTAAATTCATCATCATCATCAACTGAATTGAATTGAATTCATCATTCATTCATCATCTTTACCAATAATTTCACTAATATTTGTAATTGATATAATAACAATCAAAAGCTCTTCATAGCTGAAGTTCTGCACAAAAAAGGTTTTAAAATGAAATGTACGTCTTGGATCTTTTCGTGCTATTTGAGAGTTACTTTCGACAGTAAAGTGTTCTCACCAAGATGGCTGCCAACCAGCATCAAAATTGAAACAGAAATGTTCAATCTTGTCTTTTTTATTATTTTTTTAAACAGTGATTGAAACAGGCAAAAGGTGTGGCTTTTGTGGCTAAGTTTGGCCATCCCTGACCTATGTTAATGATTATTAAAACTTCTGTGCTTTTCTTATTTAGAAAAGTAACAGTTACTTGTTTTATTTTCACACCAGTTCCTCCTCTTTAATCTATTTCTGTGCTCTCATTTGTACTGCACTCATTCTTCAACATTTTTCTTCCTAAACAGAGAAATAGAAATGAGTCTAGTATAAAGATGATTTAGCATGCATGAAAGTTAAATGGCTTGTTTACTTGCTATTGTTTGTGGGTTTTCTAAATTGTAAGCAATAAAAATTTTAGTTATCTGTTTTTATACTCTAAATACTGTGAATATAAAAATAACATGTACAAAAGATTTTTGTATGCTGTCTTTGAAATACTGTGTTTACTACTCATGTGTTGATGGATTTCAATACAGGTCACAACTAGGAAACAAAAACAAAGCTACTACTGTCCTTGTGGCCACGCTGAAGCATTGTATGTGAGGGGAGACAAATGCCAAATAAATGTGCTGTAATAAGCTGTTCTATTCGCATGGTGAAGGACAAAATAAAACAGAAATTTTTTTGAGTTCTGGCACTAAACAAGCTTGAGATCCACATTTACAGGGATCGGTTTATAACTGGTAAGTGTACATTGTGTAAATGTAAAACTCTTTGTTGTGTGTTCTTTATAATTATAAAAACACTCATCATAAATCATTTCATCTTGTTGCCTTTTTTTGACTGGCTAGCAGCAACTACTCGAGGCCATGCTGAGTGAAGTCTTTGGTGTTTAGCATCCGCTTGTTTTGTTGCAGTAAATTTGTTTATTTTATTGTTTTGACAAAAAATATGTGCAGATACAGTCATTTTTTAAACCATTTGAGCCTTAAAGCATCATAAATCACTGGAGGAAGAGATCTTTTTAAACAAACCCCCATTACCAGTTTAAGCTCATAAGAGTTAACATTGGACAACTAAAGGAATGCATCTCCCTGACAAAGTTAATTAGTTATTAAGCCCCTTTTTCTCAGTGACTGAATGTAATAGAAACCATGACCAATTTCATATTAACCAATTTGTAATTAAACGTTAATATAACTCAAGTATCACAGTGTTAATTAAAGGACGGTTAAGGAAACCTGGTGTAATTTTTTTTTAATGCATATTGGTATGACCAAGTATGGTTTATCCTGAAACTGTGAATGTATGTAATTAATATGTGGTAAAGGAATATATTAATGTGATAAATTAATCTCTCTCATCTACCACACTGAATCACCTAGAAGACTGCTATCTATCCAGCCAAATGTAACAATTTTTGAAGCTCATGTTGTCCTGAATACAGATATGTTTGGTAAATTTCATATAAGTTTACCTGGAAGAAGTTATATTACTTTATTTGTAACAGCACACAAACTATTATCTGAGAAGTCATAAATTGCAGCCCTCTAACACAGTGCTCAAGGTTGAACTGCTCACTATTGGTCAGAGGCCCAAGTACCAGCTCAGTAATATGCATAAAGTTTGGACTAAATTTGACCACCCCAGAACAAAGAGAAATGGGGAGCTTTGAAATGGGGAACTTTGGGTCACAGCCAGAGGCAGCAATGTGGTCACAGCAGTGTTTTTCACAGGGAAGTGTGAGAAATGAGAATTTTGTAATTTTTGTAATGTAAATGCAGCTGAAGTTACCATGTGTGTGCTAACTTAGATGTGTAAGAATGGATACAGTGTAACTGTTTATAAGCTAACCACTCATGATAAGGGTAAAACATTGTGTTTTAAAATTGGCTATGCAAATTTAGATTTTTATTTTGTTGTAAGAATGTTTACAGTGATACAGTGATAGCAGATTGTCAATATCAGTAAGGGGGTGATCACATTAGAGGTGCGATAGAAAAGTGACGGATGTGAACGACAATTCGCAGCTGTCACTTTTCATTCTCAAAATGTTCTCAAATTTATCTTGCACTTTGCGGCATTGCATTCTTGTTGTCTGGTTTCATGACCTCATAGCTAAAAATGCAGCACATGTCGTGAGAAGGTCACAAAGTTGTTGTTTTGCTCACTAAATATTCATTTTTCATTTGCAAGGAAAAGTGACATGTTGGAGACTTCCACACGGAAAGATTGAGACATGCTGCAATCCAGAATATTCCCTGTATTTGGTCATCTTTCGTATTTTATTTGTGCTAATGATACGTGAATAGAACAGAACAGATTTTAGACAGTTTTGTTTTCACCAAACAGCTGCAAACCAATGGCCAATTACTTGTGCGACATATACGTATTTAAGTTGCAAAACAGCTTGACATGAATTAAAAAAAAAAAAAATCAGCAAAAAAATAAATAAATAATTGTGTCAGTCACTTTTCTATCCCACCTCAAGTGTGATCACCCCCTAAGATGCAGTTAACTGTTGGAGTCTGCAGATGGAAATTTGATCTACAGCTATATTTTATTGAGTTGATTTAGACACGCTGGGTCAGTCTAGCTGCTACTGTATGACAGTAAATGATGCAACTTGCGTATATCCCCACTACCTTGTGGGAGGTTTGGGGAGAACCCATGGCTAAGGGAGTTAACTTTATACAAACCCCACTGTCTTGTGGGAGACTTTGGAACTTCTAAGACTAATTGTCCTTCTTTCAAAACACAATCCCAGAGTGAAGAGGTGGTTGGTGTACCTTGGGCAGGACACTATCTTCTAGACTAGCCCAGGCACAGCACAAAATGACAAAATGCCATAGTATGCTAACAAGATCACTATAGCCCTGCTGTGAAAGACCATCGGACATGACGCAAAGAGTCATAATAATAGACATCACACCACCTTTTAAATAACAAGTATAAAATACAATGCATAAAATATAAGCGCTATATATATATATATATATATATATATATATATAATATATAA
>JAQMYF010000027.1:15518123-15540512 GCA_030014195.1 Neosilurus mollespiculum
TGGTTATGGCAGCGCCCCCTCTTCAATCCCTTTTGTGCTTACTGAGCCTGACGCACACCTGCTGCTTCCTCCCAGATCTCTTAAACATTCGTCTTGAGCCCATTTCAACTGGCACTTCTGTATTATCCGAGTCTGAGTAAAGCCGTTCTTACAGTTTCACTTCAGCACGTCTAACACCAGGCCTATTTTCAACCCTGCAAATAAAATCTCACAGATGTCACAGTTAATGGTGTCAACATTTCCACACTGCTCTTCTGATCTTTCCATTTTCTACCTGATGTATTTAAAGAACATCTGGCAGGTCAGTGAGCTACCCAGATCTCACACACTCACAGTATCTCTATAGTGTGGCCCAGAGGCAGGAGAATTACACCCATGATGCTGAAAGCAGAATGACAGTCCTGATAAGAAATAGGTGGAATAAAGGACAAGAGTACACAACAGCTCATGGCAGACCTACACACATCTCTGATGCTGAAGTGATAACTGCATTTAGTACTAGTTAGCTGGAAATGAAACTAAAGTTAAGTATACATAGCTCACAACATTTAATTACATTGACCTGGAACCTGGGGTGACATGTTGGCTCAGTAGCATGCCCTGTTACCTCACAGAGAGAATGTTCTGGGTTCAAATCTCACCTATGTGAAAATACCATGTTCTCCCTGTGCATACATGTCCAAAAACATGCACATTAGGCTAATTGGCTGTACCAAAGTGTAGGTCTGAGTGTGTGTTGGTGCTATCACAATATCCCTGTGTGGTATATACTGACATAACATAACATAACATAACATAACATAACATAACATAACATATCATAACATATCATAACATATCATATCATATCATATCATAACATATCATAACATATCATATCATATCATAACATATCATAACATAACATATCATAACATAACATATCATATCATAACATAACATAACATATAACATATCATATCATAACATAACATAACATAACATATCATAACATATCATATCATAACATAACATAACATATCATAACATAACATATCATAACATATCATATCATATCATAACATAACATAACATAACATAACATAACATAACATCATAACATAACATATCATAACATATCATAACATAACATATCATATCATAACATAAAATAACATAACATAACATATCATAACATATCATAACATCATAACATAACATAACATAACATATAACATATCATAACATATCATATCATAACATAACATATAACATATTATATCATAACATAACATAACATAACATAACATAACATAACGTAACATATCATAACATATCATAACGTAACATATCATAACATAACATGACAAGATATAAAATGATGGCTCATCAGTTAGCATTAGCTTCACATTGAACTGTCACTTGTGAATTGACTTGTGCTTCTGGTGCAATTAAACATTTCATTTTCATTCATTCATTTCCAAAACTGATTTATCCAGAGAGAGTACAGTTTATTGCAGAGAGAACTCCACACAGAAATGCCCACGCTGTGCACGGGACTGGAACATGGGCATGGGGACAGCCGTGGCCTAATGGTTAGAGAGAAGTGGGTTTGGGACCTGAAGGTCGCTGGTTCGATTCCCAAACCAGCAGGACCGCCACCAGGTGCCGATGGGGGAAGTGACCTCCACCTTCAAATGCACCGCCGCACTGCTCCAAGTGTGTGTGTGTGTGTGTGTGTGTGTGTGTGTGTGTGTGTGCTTGCTTTGGATAGATTAAATGCTGAAGCCAAAATTTCCCTTGCAGGATTATTACAGTAAATCAAAACAAAAGATATACAGGCATGTACATTACATTGGAGGTAGGAGGCAACTAACAGTGACATTCATAACAGTTGAACTAATACTGAAGGAGATATTCATAAATCTATCACCAGACACACAAAAGCAAAATATACCTCAACGTCTGTAACTTGATTTATCTTTAAAACTCAGTCAGTATTAATGTCTCAATTCAATGTGAGACAGAGAGAGAGAGAGAGAGAGAGAGAGAGAGAGAGAGAGAGAGGGAAAGACAAAGAAAAAGAGAGTGAGACAGAACGAGAGAGATTGAGAAAAAGATAGAGTGATTGGGAGAGAGACAGAGTGAGAGAGAAAAAACGAGTGAGCGACAGAGAGTGAGAGAGCATGAAATAGACAGAGAGAGAGAGAGAGAGAGAGAGAGAGAGAGAGAGAGAGAGATAGACAGAGAAAAAGAGAGTGAGACAGAGCGAGAGAGATTTAGAAAGATGTGAAAAAGAAAGTGATTGGGAGAGAGACAGAGTGAGAGAGAAAAAACGAGTGAGCGACAGAGAGTGAGAGAGCATGAAATAGAGAGAGAGAGAGAGAGAGAGAGAGAGAGAGAGAGAGAAAGAGAGAATGAGAATGCGCTCACATCACATTATTTTAAATAGACACCAAAACCCATAACCCTGCAAATCCACTTTAATAAACTGGCTACTGAAGAGGGTAATTAAATGTTAATTACACCAAAGGGCCCCATGTGAACTCGTCGATTGTCAAGAATTATAATGTTCTAACCCATCTAGTCCATTAAGATGATGATGATTATTATTATCGTTATTATTATTATTATTATTATTATTATTATTATTATTATTATTATTATCACTCACATGTGTTTCAAGTCTATTAGGTTACCACTATATAACAAAAAAAGCACTTGAGAGGATTTTAAAAACATGGAAATTAAAATCCTACCTTCAAGCACTTGATTTTCCTCAGCAATACAAAACAGTGACCGACAAACCAATTTTAATATCTTTACACTTGTAATGTGATAGTTGATACATTTTGGTTGATGCTAAACATGCATAAAAATTTTTACTTGGCTTCTGTGCACCATACTCAGAAAATACATTCACAAAAATTCTACCTTAATTCAGCAAATTTTCTGCACGGTGGTATAGTGGTTAGCACGTCCACCTCACAGCAAAAAGGTCCTGGGTTCGAGTCCCGTGCTCAGGTGTTTCTGTGTGGAGGTTGTTACCGTATGCTCTCGTGCTTATGTAGGTTTCCTCCCACGGTCCAAAGACATGCACATTAGGCTTTCTGGCTGTTGTGTGTGTGTGTGTGTGTGTGTGTGTGTGTGTGTGCCCTGCAATGGTCTGACGACCTGTACAGAGTGTACAGAGATAGACACCAGCCTCCCCACGACTCTAGTAGATTAAGTGGTTCGGCAACTGGGTGAGTGAAAGAGTAATCCATCTGCTGAATTCTGCTAGGGTCACAGGAAGACTGGAGTCTCAGCCAACTCTGGGTAAAAGCAAGCTACACCCTGAACAACTCACTAATTTATTGCAGAGCCAACACACACACACACACACACACACACACACACACACACACACAAAACCATTATCACTCACATGTAGGGGCAATTTGGAACAGTCAACTGAAGGGCTGAGAGCCACAGTGGTCTAACCCAGAAAAACTGTGCCCGAATGGTCACTTTATCTTCCTTATGCCCTTGAATCATATCATTCAATTCAATTCAATTCAGTTTTATTTGTACGACGCTTTTTACAATTGACATTGTCACAAAGCAGCTTTACATAGTAAAATTAATTTAAGGAGAAATCTAAGAATTTTTCTACAACCCTACAACCCCCTACACATCCCTACACATCCCATCATAAGCATTACTCCTTATTTTTTTAATATTACAAAAACCTTCATGTCGTTTTTCTCAAAAACAGCTTTCTGCTGGTTAGACCACTCTGGTTCCTAGCCCTTCGAATAGTCTTTGGAGAGAACATGCAAACTTCACAGAGGACCTTCTTGCTGTGAGGCTGATGCTCCACCGTGGCGTCCTGATGACAGAACTGTGAAACATTATTTAATATCAGCTTTAAGGAAACTTTCCCTTTTTAGAGGCACCAAGAAAATCATTCAATAGATTTCAGGTTCACATCAGATCCATGCCTTAGTACTCCATCACCGAGAGTCCATTCATTCATTCATTCATTCATTTTCTGAACCGATTAATCCTAATTAGGGGTGCGGGGGAGGCTGGCGCCCATCTCAGCCGACTGTGGTCGAGGGCAGAGTCGAAAAGTACATACCTTTGGTTTAATTAACATTTAATTACAAGCATCCAGGACAGCTGGCCAGGCCATCGCAGCAACGAGAGTACAAGAAAGCCAAAGTAGCCCACTCTCTTCTCAGAGCTAATCAGCCCTGCTGCCCGGCTAATCAAAGTGATACCAAAACAAAAGTGAGTGTCTGAGAGCTTACATACACACTGCCATAAAACAGTCCCTCACTCTCATAATGTATTGTTCCACCTTTAGCCTTGATTTCAGTGTGCAATTACCATGGAATTTTTTTCACATACTTCAACATCACAATATTTATTTCCATCCAGTGTCGGGTTCATTTTTCACCGACGTCTTGAATTGATGGTGAGAAAATGGAACCACTACATGAAGTCTTCTCCAGCACTTCCCAAAGACAATAGAGTTCAATAGGGTTAAGGTCGGGACTCTGGGGTTCCAATACATATGTGAAAATGGTTCCTCGTGCTCCCTGAACCACTTGCTCATTATTTGAGTCCCCATTTTATATCGGTGCCATCAGGGAAGAAAAAGTGCATTGATGTGACAACCTGCTCATTCACTACATTCAGATCATCAGCCGACTTCATTTTATTGACACATTTAATGTTGCTGAGCCTCGACCGGACCTACTGGAGCAACAATGCCATGGAGATCACATGCTGTGATCAAGTCTAAAGACGGTCCAGTGTGAAATTGAAAGGTTTTTGTCAAACACATTTAAGAAACTGCGTTCAGGTTGCCCTTATTAGCCCTTAATCATCCTGAAGTATTTTCTTGTTAGATAAATTCAATTTCGAACTTACTTAGCTTGGGGCTGAGCAGCATCTGGGATCTTAAACTGCAGCCCTCTAATTATCACGACACATGTTTATTTCTCTATATTCTTCGGTCGCCGATTCCAAATGTCCTATTAGCACAAGGACAGATGCTGTATGGAACACCCAGTACCAATAACAAAAATGAAGTGTTTTCTAAAATAGAAAGATCCTGTGAAGGGTTTTTGTGAGCGGTGAACTTTTTAGTTTTCAGCATTATTTAATTTCAAGGTCAGACTTGCTTGTTTTACGACAATGTCTGCTTTGTACCTTTCAGAAATACATGAGGGTGATTATTACAGTTTCTGAACAAACCATAAAACCAAAGTTTGTAAACATTTCCTTTTATAACTCTATATTATGGGGCAGTGGTGGCTCGGTGGTTAAGGTGCTGGCATACTGATCTGAAGGCCGGGGGTTCAAGCCCCACTATCACCAAGTCTGCTCTCACTGCTGCCCCCCCAGTGCAGCTAACTGGGTCTCTCACTGTTTGTGGTGAGAGGCATCTAAAAGAACCATTGTTGTCATTCGTAAAGAGTGGGCCATTGGGTTGCCGTCAGCATGTTTCTGCCCTGCAATCGCCTGGTGAGCTGTCCAGGGTGAACTCTGCCCTCACCCAGAGTCACCCCGTGACCCTAATTAGGATTAAGCGATTCAGAAAAGGAATGAATGAAGTAATAAAGGAGGAGGATATATATTATTAAAAATATCAATTTAAAAAGAAATTGCATTGTTTTCCTTTAAAAGTATTCCTGGGTCCTGGGTTTGAGTCCCGGGCTCGGTGTGGGCGTTTTTGTGTGGAGTTTGCATGTTCTCCCCATGTTTGTGTGGGTATCTTCAGGGTACTCCAGTTTCCTCTTATAGTCCAAAGATATGCACATTAGGCTAATTGGCTGTTCCAAATTGACCCTAGGTGTGAGTGTAAGGTGTGGAAGGTAGTGTGTCCGTTAGCCCTGCAATAGTCTGACGAGCTGCCCCGTGTTGGCTAAGAGATGCCTCAGCCTCCCCGTGACCCTAGTGGTATTAAGAGGTTCAGCATATGAGTGATGAGTGAGTTGATGTGTAGGTAATGTGTATGCGTGGCAGACATGGAACATCATTCCTCGATGTAGCATTTCGAAATGATATTTAGACAGCAGACGGATTTCACAAAAAGCTGAATGATTATAGTGTCATGAATTAATCTCTGTGAAAAACATGCTGACATATCTGATCTAATTTCTTCATTCCTCTTAATCCTAACATCTACCACAATGCAGATACAACACTGGAAATCCAATACCCAGCCCCAACATGGCGTGCCACTGGTGTCACATAACGATTTGATTTATTAAGATGATCCTGTTAGACTGGGAAATGTCATCACCAAAATCAATGTAACCTTTTCAGTGTTCCTTCTTTGTAAAACAGGAAAGACAGCATGCAATATGGCTTCCATGTGTTATATGGAGTGTTGTAATGAAATGATTAACGGTGCAAACAGAATAACGATAGCTCTGACTGGAGCAATAAGCCCCAACCATCTTGCATCAAATTATGAGCAAATGCATGAGCCAGGAATTTAGATGATTCCCAGACATTAGATGCCCGGTGGGTGTTCAGGGATGTCTGTATAAAATCATCACTGTGACAAAAACCCGGCATCTGTGGCCACTAGGCATAAAATTACGCATTAAAAATACTCTATTCTTATCCTCAGAATGTAACACACGTGGAAGATAAATGTGTGGAACTATCTTAATGTCGAACACAGTCACATGCCATAGTCTGTCATTTTCTAAAAATGTTGTGTTCCAATCAATCCTGCATGAAATTTGGTGTGAGTTATTATTATTTGGAATCCTTTTCAGGAAATTACCCCGGCTATCTTGAATTGTCAATGTTCAAAATGGCGCCAACATGTTTTGAATCATTTCTTTTCTTTTGGTTTAGGTTTGTATGTACTCTACAGTTTTTTCATGCAGGATGACTAGTGAGGGCAGCGCTGTGGCGCAGTAGCAAGCACATCTGCCTCACAGTAAGAAGGTACCGGGTCCGATCCCCAGGCTCGGGCGTTTCGGTGTGAAGTTTGCTTGTTCTCCCTGTGCTTGTGCGGGTTTCCTCCTGGTACTCCGGTTTCCTCCCACAGTCCAAAAACATGCACAGTAGGCTAACAGGCTGTTCCACACCATCCCTAGGTATGAGAGTGAGTGTGAATAGTTGTATGTGTGTTGGCCCTGCAGTGGTCTGGCGTACTGTTCAGGGTGTACCCCACCTTTGCCCAGAGTTTTCTGAGATGGGCAACAGCCTTCTCTTTCTTTTTAGTTGTGCTGTCATAGTCAGTCATTCCAGAGTCCCTGCTTGCACTCAGCACTAATAAACTCTCCTCTTTAACCATTACACTGTTATGAGCATACCTAACACCCCCCCCCCCCCCCGCCACTGTGTGTGTGTTTTGTTGAGGTACATATGCTACTTTTGAGTAACCAGTGATTCTGATCCTTCTACTCTCTGAATCCTGTGATCCTGATGAAGTTCTTGTCTTAAAAGCCCCTCACTGCTGCTGATGGTGATCCATATGGGCCTGAATACACACTCAGAAACTTTAAAGATGACTTTCCCCTGCTGGTCATATAAATTCTTTTAACAAAATGATTTAGGACTACAATTACCATTACAGTTATAGGATAACCTGCTAGACTTCATGCAGGACACAGCTCGCCAGACCATTGCAGGGCAACATACAACCATTCACACTCACACTTACACCTAGGGGCGATTTGGAACAGCCAATTATCTAACTGTGCATGTTTTTGGACATGAAAGGACTGTGGGTTTTTAACCTTACTATTGGCTGATTGTTATAAAATTGATACAATCATCAGGAATTTCACTCTAATAAACAATACTATAAATTAAAGGGGCAGAAGAAGTTTGGAAATGAAATCTGTTCTTTTAAAGTGTCAACATACCCTCTGAAAACATGGCATATGCATTACAGACATGCTTCAGTAAATAGTTTGGGTTTTACAGCAGTCTAAGAGGTTTAGTATAAAAAGTAAGGGTGCTCGGGGGAGTAATTGGCTGCCTGATGAATTGTATTGTTTTGGCAAAACATGTGCTGGTAATATGCATGGCTCAAGGGAATGGCTTTAATTATTTTCTATTTGCCTCCAAGTATTCTGATTCCACTGAACACTACCAGATGCTACCAATTAATGAACAACTTAGTTAATCATTGCTATAAAATAATTTATTTAAAAATATTAGCAATTATATTCAAGTAAAAATAGGCACAAAATAGACAAAATAATGTATTTGTTTCTGCGATATCACTAGGAAACACACACAAAGACAAATTTAACAAGAGAAAGACCCTGTTCCGAGGAGAGGACTGTGTATGTCGGAGCAGTAGCATGCTCTATATAACCAGATTAGACACATACACAGTAAACTGATTTAAGAGTCAACTCAGGTTCAAGGTTGGAGAGACGAAGTGATTAGTCATTTTCTTGAAATAGAATTAGGACTCACTTTAATCAGGTGCATTCAGACTAACAGGCATTAGCATATACTACATGGCAATTGCACAATCTGATTGGTTCTCTATCTCTGGATTTAAAAAATGTATTCCTAGTGAACATTGCTTGGAACAATATAACAGGTGTTCACAGTTTGTCATGGTCACTCGAGCAGGTAGCGACTTCATTATCTCACTTTAAAATGGGAAAATCAACCATTAAAATATAGTTTTATTATTATTTTTAAAAAGTATTTTCCATACATTTTATACTACATTTGTTAATTATTGGAATTATGGTTTGGGGCAAAGCACAAAGCTCACCTGACGAGTCTCAGTTATGGGTAAAATATGTAAATATAAATGATAAGAATTTCATTTTAGTTTGCGTTCATTACGTTTCTTCAAAGCACTACCAAAACTCTAAAAAGGGTTTAAAGAGATGCTGTTACATGTCTGCATCCACCATGATTTTCTTTTTTTTTTTTTCCCTTAAAATTTTCCCTATTTTTACCTTTTACTTTTGTTGTAGACCATTTCCACCCATCAACTATTGCCAACCCATCACACACAACCACCAACGAAGAAGGTTTTGCCTCCTCCATGACATGCAATGCCGCAAACCATATCTTTACAAACTGCTGTGCATGAACATTCGGAGGCAGCCTAACACGCCGGGGGAAAGTGCTACCCACCCCTTTGTATGAACGAGCTCACAGACACCCATAATTGGCTGGAGAATTCTGTAAGTGACAGAAAGAAATGTACAGAGAAATGTTTCTAATCATAAGTTTAAACTCTATACCAAATTAGTTTTACTATGTACTATGTATGCTTTGTGACAATGTAATTTGTAAAAAGCACTATAGAAATACAATTGAATTTAAATCGAAAGAGGTGAGGGAATGCCATCCCTTCCTCCAAGAAAGCTCGGCCATTCAGCTCCCATGGACTCCCAGCAACAATTGGTAACTGATGCTCTGTCCATTCGCCACGCAGAAGCCCAGAATCCACCATGATTTAAAAAACTGTGAAGCATGAAAATCTCATTTTAATGTGTATTTTTTCTGAGGTTAGTTAGTTATGCATCTCAGGCTTGGTGGATGTTGCTGAAATAAATAGTCCCTGAGATGGAACACCTTGCCTTTGGTGCTTAATTGTTAATAAGCTTCATGTATTGTAGAACAAGCAAAAATCTGTAGAAACTACTGGAATGAAAGCATGAGCTGGATATTTCATTACACTGTTCATATTTGTTAATATTTAGTGCTAGGTTTTGAGAACTGCTAAACTTTAGAAACCATTTTTCATGCTCTATTTGTTTAGAAGAACACATTCAAATTCACTACTATTCTAGGAGCCTGATGATTCTTCAGTGCAATCCAGTCCAGGCATTTACTCGCTCTAACACACCTGTACATTGTACTCACCTGTTTTATTACTCCTCATCTATCCCTGTGTATTTAAGGGAAGTGTATTAGCTATCCTTCTGAGGTTTTGCCTCAGTTTTCGTTGTTTTTGCTGTTAGATATTCCTGGGCTTTTTTTTTTTTTTTTTTTGCTTCTGTCCTTCATCTAGTTTCTGATAACCCTGCAGTACATCGAAATTCCAGACCAAGGCTGTTATATATTGATGTGACATTATAGTAATAGCGAGGACAAGGCATCAAGGCTGAGGTCTAGAATTTCCTGTACTGGCTGACCTAATGAGGCTAATAAATTGTTATATGGCATTTGTGAACATTCTTGACATACTGGCTAAAGAACATTTTGGCAAAATTCTTCAAATCCAAAATGGTGATTATTGCAAACCAGGAACACTTCTGCTTCCATCCCACCAAACAGAGATATCTTTGCGACAATTCATCCATATTTAATATCCTGAAAGAGGATGAGTTCACTTTTTTCCTCCTAAAGTCCTAGAGGCTAAAAGAAAGACTCTCATGGCTCAAAGAAAAGGCAATCACCCAAACGCCAGTTGCTCCCTAACACAAAAAGAAGAAGATCGCCTCTTCCTGAAGTGGCAATTTGGCTGCAATACCACGGTCGGAAAATTCTAACATTGCCATAAAATTAAAGCCTATACAAGGGAATGTATATTAGTATATTAATAGAAACCTTTGATTTGATTTACAATCAGAATAATTACTCACTGGAAAGTCAAGAGTACAGTGATTTATGATGGATAGCTTGCACAAATTGATTGTCTCTTGACTCTACATTAATTTTCGGGAAACCACCAGCTCTAATTTGTTGCCAATTACAGACAATTAAAGACAGTGCTTAATTACGGCAACTGAGACTCACTAATTATATCAGATTTACTTTGTAGTTAAAGATAATTGGGCTACAAAATGCTACGGCAGGCATCCACACTGCCAAGTATGATACATAGACAGTGTAAGTGAACTCTGATGAGACAGCAGAAGTCCTGGAGCACCATGAGGTTTTTTTTATGAGATAAAACAAATGGACAAACACACACACACACACACACACACACACACACACACACACAAGATATAGGAGACAGAGAGAAACTCCTCTGAAACAGACTTAATGAAGTCCCAGTGGATACTCTAAGCCAAATATACAAACTTTGCACAGAATAAACAGGACTTAGAACTTTTATAATTGATGTGAACATCATACATTTTATGTTTACCAGTTTACAACAAGCATTCTGTAATTGATAATTATTTTTATTTATCGTTTAAAGATGAAAAAGCAATAACCCTGAATTGTTGACATGGAGAATTTTTAAAATACAATAATCTAAAGATTTAGGCATTGTCTAAAACCAAAACTGCCAATAGATATCTCTACTGATAGGTGTCCGAGATTGGTGTAGCATGGCTCCTTTAAGGGATGTATCAGAGTGTGTGTGTGTGTGTGTGTGTGTGTGTGTGTGGGTGTGTGTGCACATGAAAGTGTGTGGTTTTGTGAAAAAAGGATGCATTCAAATACTTTAATTTCCTTTATTTTTCTAACTGCAAATGTATACAGACTATTGCATCAGCTCTCCTTCCACTCTGCTCTGTACAGCTCTCTCTCGCAAGGTAGTGTAGCAAGCTCCACCTAGTGGCAAGGATACTATGCCACATATACCGCACTACATCCATTCATTTTCTAAGCTGCTTAATCCTAATTAGGGTCGCAGCAAGGCTGGTACCCATCTCAGCCGACTCTGGGCCAGGGCTGGATACACCCTGGACAGCTCGACAATGCCATCACAGGGCCAACACTTCCCTACAACCATTCACACTCACACCTAGGGCTGATTTGGAACAGCCAATTAGCCTACTGTGTATGTCTTTTGACTGTGGGAGGAAAACGGAGTACCAGGAGGAAACCCACGCAAGCATGGGGAGAACATTCCATCTCCACACAGAAACACCCAAGCAAGGGAATCGAACCGGGACCTTCTTGCTGTGAGGCAAATGAGCTAACCACTGAGCCACCGTGTCGCCAGTGGGGGTTGGACTCCACCAAAGCTGTCCTTTTTTACTGGTTCTGTTTGTAATTTTTATGGATATAATTTCTAGGTGCAGCCAAGGCACTGAGGGGTTCTGGTTTGGTGGCCATAGGATCTCGTCTCTGCTTTTTGCAGATGTTGTTGTCCTTTTGACTTCATCAAGCCGGGACCTCCAGCTCTCGCTGAAGCGATTCGCAGATGAGTGTGAAGCGACCGGGACGAGAATCAGCACCTCCAAGTCCTAGGCCATGGTTCTCAGCCAGAAAAGGGTGGAATGTACACTCCGGGTCTGGAATGAGGTCCTGCCCCAAGTGGAGGAGTTCAAGTATCTTGGGGTCTTGTTCACGAGTGAGGGAAGGATGGAGCAGGTGATTGATAAAGCGGAGCTTGTAATAGTCTGTCGTGGTGAAGAGGGAGCTGAGCCAGAAGGCTAAGCTCTTGATTTACCAGTCGATTTACGTTCCTACCCTCACCTATGGTCACAACCTTTGGGTAGTGTCTAATGAGAATGCCTCCCGAACTCCTCCCTGGTGTGGTGTTTCGGGCATGTCCAACTGGGAAGAGACCCCGAGGTCAACCCAGAACACGCTGGAGGGACTACGTCTTTCGGCTAGACTGGGAACGCCTTGGCGTTCCACTGGAATAGCTGGAGGAAGTGGCTGGGGAGAGGGACGTCTGGACCTCACTGCTTAGGCTGCTGCCCCCATGACCCGTCCCCAGACCAAGCAGAAGAAGATGATGATGGTATGGAGAATAATTCAGTCTTGATGGGTGCTATCTGGGGTATTATAAAGAGTGATAAAGGGTAATCAGGAGGGTGATAAAATCCTCCCAGCAGAATCATTCTCCATATCATACTTCGCCTTATTCACTAAGTGCTTTATATCTTGTTACAGTGGCACCTGCCAAGAACTGAGATATATTAGGCAGAAAGTGAACAGTCAGGTCTTGAGGATGTGTTGGAAGCAGGAAAAATGAGCAAGTGTAAGGATCCGAGAGACTTTGACAAGCACCATATTTGCGACATCATGATTGCGACTGGGATGTTCCCGGTATGCAGTGGTAAGTACCTACCAGAAGTGATCCAAGGAAGGAAGGACAATCTGTGAATTGGCGAGAGTGTCATGGGTGCACAAGGGCTGGAAGCAAAGGCAAGTACTTTTGGTCTGATCCCACAAAAGAAGTACTGGTACACAAACTGATGAGATTGTTAATGCTGACTATAATAGAAAGAAGTCAGAACTTCACAGTGTATTGCATATTGCTGTGTATGGGTCTCTTAGGCGGTGTTAATATTATGGCTGATTGATGTATACTACTGTACATGAAACACACACCGTCTGTTGCAGTCACTTGTAAGAATTTGTCCAGTGTTAGCTTTAGGAATAAGGTGGATATGGAAGGGGTGAGCAGCACTGAAGCAGTAGGGTCATCATGTTTATTGTACAAACCTGGCCAGTGATTGCACTAGTACCTCACACATCATCCACAACAACACGCACACATGCTCCCAAGATGGGTTAAGACCTAACCGCCTGTGGCCATTGTGTGATAAATGCCTTGATCTGTCCCACCTGGCAGCTCGTGAAGGGACATATAAAAGAGCGCCATGTAAATGAGGGAAGAGAAGCTGGAAGTATTGTTGTCCATTTCTATCACGCAATATCGCTGCTCTCTCTGTCTGACCTCCAGCTTAACACTGATGTCCTGAATTACAATACACTACCCACCCACCCAGACACCCACCCATACACACATGCAAAACCTCACACTGTTCTGTTATTGTGATATTTATTAGTAGCAAGACTTTGTTCTCGTTTCATTCCTTTTAAAAACCTAACAGGGCAGTATGGTGGCATAGTGGCCTCACGGCATGAAGGACCTGGGTTCGAGTCCTGGGTTCAGCTGTTTCTGAGTGGAGTTTGCATGTTCTCCCCATGCTTTCATGGGTTTCCTCCTGGTACTTCGATTTCCTTCCCACAGTCCAAAGATATGCACATTAGGCTAATTGGCTGTTCCAAAATAACCCTAGGTTAGTGTGAATGGTTGTGTGTCTATTGGCCCTGCGATAGTCTGGAAAGTTCAACAGGGTGTACCCCACCTTTGGCCAGTGCGGCTGAGATAAGCTCCAGCCTCCTCGCGACCCTAATAGAGGATAGAGCGGTTCAGCAAATGAGTGATTGAGTGATCTTTTTTTTCATATGGGCAGCACAGAGTTGTAGTGGTTAGGACCTCCTCCTCACAGCAAGGAGGTTCTGGGACTCAGTTGTTTCTGTGTGGAGTTTGCATGTTCTCCCCGTGTTTGCGTGGGTTTCCTCTTGGTACCCCGGTTTCCTCCCACATTCCAAAGACATGCACATTAGTCTAATTGGCTGTTCCAAATTGCCCCTAGGTGTGATTGTGAGTATAAATAGTTGTATGTGTTGCCCTGTGATGGTCTGGCGAGCTATTCAAGGTGAACCCCTCCTTCACCCAACCCAGTGTAGGATGAGATAGGCTCCAGCCTCCCCACAACCCTAGTAGTACGATTAAGCGGTTTGGCAGATGAGTGAGTTTTTATCAAGCAGTATTTTTTCATCTGCTTTCTTTCTTCGTGAATTTTTAAATATTTGTATCGCAGAGCAGCTCATTCGTTCTTGTCTAAAGGTACACAAAATTGCCACCACTAGCACTGCATCAGCTTTGCTTTTGTAACACATTTCTCTTTTATGGCTCATTGGCAAGATACTTAATAAAAACAAGGACAAGCAAAACAGTTTATGGGCATGTTTAGGTTTCCCAAGAGAAGGCGGAAATTATTTATTTATTACTCATCTATCAGGATCGGAGTGGCCTGGTCTAATAAATCAAACACAGCTCAGAGAGAGGCTCTGTAATGCAACACTAAAATGGATTTAGAGAAAAACTGTCCCATGAGGCATTGCAGTGTGAAATGCCTGAATAATAATGTTTCAGCTGAGAATATAAATTTGGAATAAAAATGTGTTCTGTGACTTCTCGCGGTGCTGGAAGAAAAACAACACATTTTACATACAAGTCAACTGTATCAAAGTAAGAGTATGTACTCGCTGATGGATGGCTGGGTCCTGGGTATAAAAGGTACTTATCTGTGTTTTTTTTGTTTGTCTATTGATTAAAAGTTTGGTAAGTCTTTAGAGTATACAAGTCGGTTTATTCAAGATAATCTTTATAATATCAGTTTGGTTTTTTTTTGGCTCAAACATATATCACTGCTGTGGACCATGTTGACTGTGATGGTGTAATAATAATAATAATAATAATAATAATAATAATAATAATAATAATTCATAAATTTAACCATTGTATCTTTTATTAGAGTTTCAGGGAGGCTGGAGCCCATCTCAGCTGACTCCGGGTGAAGATGAGGTACACTGAACAGCTTGCCAGTCCATTGTGAGGCCAACACACACACACAACCATTCACACCTAGTTTCAATCTGCATGTTTCCATGGAAAAAAACTGGAGCACATGGAGGAAACCCACACTAGCACGGGTAGAACACGAAAACTCCACACAGGAATGTCCTCACCGAGCATGGGAATTGAACCCAGGACCTTCTTGCGGTGAGGCTGAATTGCTAACCACTACTCCACTGTGCAGCCTGTATAATAATAATAATAATAATAATAATAATAATAATAATAATAATAGTATTGATACTACTACTACTACTACTACTAATAATAATAATAATAGTAATAATAATAATAATAATAATAGTAATGATAATAATAATAATAATAATAATAATAATAATAATAATAATAATAATAACTAGAAGCAGTGAATGAAACTAAATGGGTGGAATGTCCTAAGGTGGTAGCACCTCTCTTTGTCATCGAGTGTATTGTTCATGTGACATATTTGGGGGATATCGAGAAAGAAAGACAAAGAACCAGAGGGACAGATGGACACGGAGTCCGGCCTCCAGTAGAGCATTGCTAATTGGCCTGCCCATGATAAGGGGCATCCCACAACAATATTAATAATAATAAAAATTAATTATAATTATCTAATAACTAATTATCAACATCATCATAGAAGAAGATGAAGAAGAGGAGACCCTGGAGCCTCAGCCAACACTGGGCAATGTCGGGGTACACCCTGAACAGCTCGGCAGACCATCACAGAACCAACACACACAACCATTCACACACACACACACACACACACACACACACACACACACACACACACACACTCACACACACACACAATTTGGAACAACCAATTAGCCGGCATGTTTTTGGAGTGTGGGAGGAACCTTCATGCTGTAAGTTGAACATGCTAACCCCCACAGCACTCTGCTGCCCCAAAATGCAACAAAGCTTCTTTTTTTTTAGGTATATTCCCCAAAACAATAAAATAATCAAACTTAATTCCTTAAAGCAATCACCCATGGACATGAAAGGAAATAAGCCTTAAAAACTGATGTGTAAGGGAAAGTGGATTGGTTTACTGCTAAAAGGCTTTTCACACAGTCTGAATAATTATCTTAGAAAGCACTTGATGTCGTTGTTGGACTTGAGTGTTTCATACAACAGCTTTCTTTGAGCTGAAAGGATTTTCAGCAGCACAGACTAAAGAGCAGAAAGCAATAAAGTAGATCACAATGATTAGAAAGCTGCACATTAGGCGTCTGAATCCCAGATGCTGATCAGCTTGAAGCCAAGTAAGTTGGAGAAGCGAGAACAGATAGAAAGCTAATGAGGAGAGTTTGAGCACAGCTTGCTTAAATGTGCTGGAAAGAAGCTTTTTGGATGTCATTCACATTTGCGGCTTAATAAGATTTTCTAGGAGCAAATTGGAATCTGGTCAAAATCTCTAAGTGTGTCAGTTAGGGCAACTTTTTTTCCCTTCACACTCCTCCATCTGTACATCATTAACTGTAGCAATCACGCTGCTAGAACTTACAAATGAATAATGTTAGGGATGAGATGATTAAAAAGTAAAAACAGAAAATTGCCATTCTTCTCCCTAGTGTACACACACACACACACACACACACACACACACACACACACACACACACAACAATCCCTATAAGCAAAAGCAAACTTTTTGAATATTTTAGGGTTTTTTGTTTTAATTTGTTTGTATAATAGTGTATTATGTATATTTTGTTAAAAAGAAGAAAAAGAGGTAGTAGTAGTAGTAAAAGAAGAAGAAAAACAACAACAGCAACAACAAAATGAAGTAGTATTAGTAGTAGTAGTAGAAGAAGTATAAGAAGAAAAAGAAAAGGATGTAGTAGTAAAAGAAGAAGAAAAAGTGGAAGAACAAGAAAAGGAAGTAGTAGTAGAAGTAGAAGAAAAAGAAGAAGAACAACAACAACAAGAAAAGGAAGTAGTAGCAGTAGTAGAAGAAAAGGAAGTAGTAGTAGAAGAAAAAGTAGAAAAAGAAGAAAAAAAGGAAGTAGTTTAGAAGAAGAAAAAGAAGAAGAAGAAGAAAACGAAGTAGTAGTAGAAGAAAAAGAAGAAGAAAAAGTAGAAGAAAAGGAAGAAAAGGAAGTAGTTTTAAAAGAAGAAGAAGAAGAAGAAGTAGAAGAAGAAGAAGAAGAAGAAGAAGAAAGGAAGTAGTTTAGAAGAAAAAAAAGTAGAAGAAGAAGAAAAGGAAGTAGTAGTAGAAGAAAAAAATAAGAAAAAGAAGAAGAAAAAGTAGAAGAAAAGGAAGAAAAGGAAGTAGTTTTAGAAGAAGAAGAAGAAGAAGAAGAAGAAGAAGAAGTAGAAGAAGAAGAAGAAGAAGAAGAAGAAGAAGAAGTAGAAGAAGAAGAAGAAGAAGAAAAGGAAGTAGTTTAGAAGAAGAAGAAAAAGTAGAAGAAGAAGAAAAGGAAGTAGTAGTAGAAGAAAAAGAAGAAAAAGTAGAAGAAGAAGAATAAGAAGAAAAGGAAGTAGTAGAAGAAAAAGGAGAAGAAAAAGAAGAGGAAGGAGAAGCAGAAAAAGTAAAACAAGAAAAGGAAGTAATAGTAGAAGAAAAAGAAGAAGAAGAAGAAGAAGAGCAAGAAAAAGGGCAAGAAAAGGAAGTAGTTATAGAAGAAGAAAAAGAAGTAGAAAATGAAGAGGCATTTTGAGGACCAGCCAAATCTCGCCAAAGGATTAAGCTGGAGCCAATCCCAGCTAATTTTGGATGAAAGGTAGAGTCACACCATGACCAGGCGCTCCTTTTGAGGACCAGGTGTGTGTGTGTGTGTGTGTGTGTGTGTGTGTGTGTGTGTGTGTGCTCAGTTTGTATGGGTTAAATGCAGAGCCAAATTTCCCTTGCAAGATTAATATAGTATATCAAAGTCGAAAATGTCAGTTGGAGGGAACCCCTGCAAGCACAGGGAGAGCATGCAGACTCCACTAGAAAGGCTTTTTGTAAAGATTTGAACTCTGAAATAAACCACTCGGTGGGGACAGTAGCCACTGAGCCACAATGACCATGGGATACATCATATTTTAAAAACCCCCAAGGTAGGTCACTGGCCTGCTCCAATTGGTTAATATTCAATTATCTAATTCACTTTAAGTGCGGCACAGTGACGTAGTGGTCAGCACCTCTGCCTCACAGCAAGAAGGTCCTGGGTTCGGTTCCCAGGCTTGGGCATTTCTGTGTGAGTTTGCATGTTCTCCTGGTGCTTGCATGGGTTTCCTCTAGGTACTCCAGTTTCCTCTCACAGTCGAAAGGCTTATTAGGCTAACTGGCTGTTCCAAATTGCCCCTAGGTAATATAGTGTAGGTTTCTTTGACCACTTAATAAAATTTGTGTCTTTAGAGAACTGAAGAGGAAATCTGAGGCCAATTTGTTGATATTATTATTATTATTATTATTATTATTATTATTATTATTATATTAATAATAATATATTATTAACCTTATGTGTGTGCCTGTGTGTATAAAGATCCTGCTTATGCTAAACCATGCATGCACTCACACACTCACACACACACACACACACACACACACACCTCTATCATAAATCTGCTGGAAATTAATCCCTTTCTTTCCTCCATCCTCCTTGAGACTTCGAGTCTCCCAGCTCCCCAAAGCTAATTTCACTGTAGCACATAAATATCACTGGAACCAAAGGAGCCAGATGATGATGGTTTTATTATGTATATGACCATTTACCTGAAATTATGCCACTCAATTTTAAAGTAAAATAAGCACATTTTATGTTTTATTTGTGTAACACAAACCTGTGGAAGGAACCTCAAGGACAGGGAGGCTTGACTGCCAAGTCAGAGATTAGTTATCACACTACAGGCTCATTAACTGCAGTAGTAATAGTAGGACTGGTGAGGTCCCCCCGTTCCCGTGCATACAGTCCTGAATCATCCTTCGACTTATCACTCTCTTACTCTCACTCATTTGCCGAAACAGTTAACGGGTACACACTGAATAACCCGACAGACCATCACAGGGCCAACATACACACACAACCATTCACACTCACACAAAGGAGCAATTCGGAGCAGCCAATTAGCCTAATGTGCATGTCTTTGGACTGGGGAGGAAACCAGAGTAGTCAGAGAAAACCCATGCAAGCACGGGAAGAAACTCCATACCGAAATGCCTGAGCCCCGGACTCCAACCCAGAACCTTCTTGCTGTGAGGCAGACGTGCTACAAACTACACCTCCATCCTTCAATTTCGTTGTTATGTTTCCTTTTTTCTTGTTAGCATGTTGTTGTAGTTGTTAGCCAAGCTGTTGTTTGTATTATTTGTTTATTTAAACCTTTTGATGTCACTTGTTAGTTAATTCTACACATCCGCATGGTGCAAAAACAATGTTAGAGGCTATTGTTAGGGGTTAGGGGTCACAACAGTGGATAATCTTGTCCATCTCGCTCTGTCCCCTGCAAACCCTTCTTCCTCTCTTTCTGTCTGTGGATGTGTCTTCTTCCTCTTCTCCTTCTCCTTGGCACAACAGTAGCCCAATTTCTGCCCGTACCCTAATGGCCAACAGTACTAGAGGTGGTGGTTGTTAACTCAGGCCTCAGCTGATACAGTATGAAGATCCTGTTTTGAACCTGCATGTTTTATTTGGCACAGGTTTTTACGCCGGTTGCCCTTCCCAACGCAACCCTTTTCATTTACCTGGGCTTGGGACCGGCACTCAGGGCACACTCCCTTGTCTGGCTGAATTATTGTATCCAACACTAATAAAACAAACTAACTTTGCTTCTCATGTTGCATTTATTCATTCTATCTTTTCATTCTATCAAATCTGACTCATAGCGAAACTATTATTATAGAGTTTCTTTGGCGGGATTGCCAGGTCTTTCCCTAACCCTCTTTCAAACTTGGTGTGCTTTTCAAGGCCACAAAGACAAAACTGTATATTGGGTTTCCGGACATTTACTTGCTGTGCGCTGAAGCTGGGGCTTTCATACTTGCTATGCTTGTTCTATATTGGCATATTATGAAATGGTCCTTTCAGCAGGAGTGTCTGGACCCCTGTGGTCTATTTTACATCTTGATTTGGTTCTGTGTTTGCTTACAATACCAGTAACAAGACCAGAGGAGCAATCTTTTGCATGTGTGATAACTCGGCAGTGCAACACAGATTCATAGAAAGTGGTAAAAAGTCTGAGATCATTTGTGAAGAAACAAAAGAAGGCATACAATTTGAAGAAAAGTAAAAGAGATGGCAATGTTTACTAATATGATCGTGTCCTGTGCAGGGGTCAATGACTCTCGTGTACAGGAGTAAGCAAATGGTTTCAGAAAGTTTACATGCTCGATTCTCTTCTGTTTCCAAGAGATAACAGTGTATGTCATATTTGTTTAATATGACTGGAAAGTGAATGGGCCCCTTATAACCCTCAGCCTCTGTGAGAAAAGCAGGTATATTTATATGAGAAAAGCAGATAATCATCCCTTCCAACAGGCGTTTCATTTCCTGTGGCCCTAAAAAAGCCTGAATACTTACTGGTGCCCAAAACTAATAAAACACACTAATCCACATGAATAACACACCCTGATTCATGCGATTCCCTGCAAAACTAAGCATCATGCTGCTCTTTTTTAGATAAAGACAAAGTCAAACTGTATTGTGTAGTATTGATATGTTAAGTAAGTAACAAAGCTCAACTGTTCTGCTCAAATAAAAGGAAAATAATTATCAGACGGATAATCCAAAAAGATTATTTTTTGTTACAGCATGTTTTTAAGTAGTTTATTTCTTTTTATACTATAAAATGTGTTAGCTTTACTTACTTATTAATTTTAAAAGTCTGCTGTATGTGTGTGCATTTTTTAATCCTCTTCCAGGATGTCATGTTTTCACTTGTGTTTTTTTTCTTAGTTTATTAGTTTATCTGTTTGTTTGGGAGGAATATAACTCAATAAGTTAAGCACAGATTTTGATTTTGTTTTTTTTTTTTTGACCAGAGTGTGATACAAGTAACAAACCATTAAATGTTGGAGGAGTTCATGTTGAGGGGAAAAAAGGGCTAAAAAGTGAAAATAATGTGTGAATGAATTTTAATCCGATGCCCATTAGGGGGAGACATTTTATTATAAATATAATATATTATTATAAATAAACTGTAAAATATAAACCTTCTGTCTTGAGCAGATTTTTGAGGTTAATTAATGCATTTGTCACCATCAACCATTTATGCCTTGTGGAGGTACCTTGAACTGTATGAATGCCTAATTTTTATTTATTTATTTATCTATCTATCTATCTATCTATCTATCTATCTATCTATCTATTTATTCATTCATTCATTCATTCATTCAGTCATTCGTTCATTTATTTAATTATTTGTTTGTTTGTTTGTTTGTTTGTTTATTTATTTATTTGTTTGTTTAATGCTCATGTGTTTAACATCCTGAACTCTGAGTATATTGTCTCTGTGGGGTGAATAGAGGGTGTGGTGTAGGGGTAGCAAGTTTGTAGGAGGACAGGTGCCCTGTCTCCTAGGGTGGTCTGACCACTCTGGTCCCCATGCTCACCCCAGCTCTTATGCATGGCATGCCTAGCCATGCCTGATCAACAGTGTCGGGCAACAGCGCCGGCTAAACTGCGTTTGGGTACCTGTCCGGGTGTTTTCTGTTCGGGGAGGAAGGAACATATCTCCTTCACCACTGATCTCATGTGTAAAATGACCCGCTCCTACAACAGCTGTAAGGACAGTCCTTGGGACAAGGATCCTGGCCACTTGCTGCGCCCGCCCTAGCAGCTGCACTTTGTGGTTTCCACAACTAACGCGGACACTGGGAGTCTGGAAGAGAGGGTGGCCTTGGGATTGCACACCCCACTGTCACCTAAATCATCATGTGCTGGTTGCTTCTGGATTCAAATCCAGGGGAAGAAAGATTTGTTGACATCGCAGACTTACTCCATCTCATGTAGTCGCTACCAATGGCCAGCTCTGCCTGTAACACACCACAGAGCCCATTTCTATGATGATGTTCTGAACCAGAACACTGGTACCTGGACACTGTAGACTCTACCCCCACACATAAAACATCCACCTCAGCTGACTGCTGC
>JAQMYF010000027.1:15569575-15580387 GCA_030014195.1 Neosilurus mollespiculum
GCCCCCAGGCCCACCCCGGCCCCCCCACAAGTGCACACTGTCCCTCCCACTCCCCATACACACACACACACACACACACACACCTCTTCACACCCCCCCATTCACCCCAGCACTCGCCACACACCCACACGAGTTCACACCCCACAATCTTACCCAATCCTCCCGCCGCCGGGCCTCGCCCAGGCCCCAATATTTCTACTAGGGGCTACTAGAAGACAGGCTACACCCTGAACAGCTTGCGAGACCATGGCATTGCCAACACACACAACCATTCCATCTCACACTCACACTTAGCTCACATGTAAGCAATCATGGCAGAATGAACAAGCGAATTGTAGTTCGAGGGTAATAAAAATATCTTCGGAGGTAGTCGGTCAAATTTGAGGTAAATGGTCCATTTTCATAGTTTTGGAAAAAGTTCTGGACCTGCTCAAAATTTGGTGTGAATTCAGAGTGGCTCAAATACGAGTGAAGAGCTTCAGAAGTAGTTCGTTCCTTTTTGCTTGTTTCTGAACGGCTCGAGCGAATGATTTTGGCATGTCACACAAATCTGCCCCTTTTGACATAGAAAAACCCCCTGAAATCATGACATGTCATGCAAAGCCACCCCCCCCCCCTCTTTTTTTTTTTTTTTTTTTTTTAACAAAGCAAAACCTGCAAAATGAGGCACAGGTCATCCACCACTTCTATAAAGAGGCGGCCGGCGGGATTTCTGTGCGCCTCTATTTACACTTTTGTTTCCAAAAGAAAACAATCTGCACATTTCCTACACGCAACGAGCCTCTTGCCATCTCGCACACGTATAAATGGCTGTTCCGGTGTCAGTGTACTTACTGCTCAAGCTGCTTTTCACAGCAGACAGAGGAACGCGCATCTCAGACCTGTTTCATTTGCGCCAGGATGTGATTCTTTGGGACGTATTACGAGGGACATGTGGGAAATATATAAAGGCTATGCAGTAATCCATGGCTGTATTTTTTTATTTACTTTTACTGGAATAACTAGTTCAACATGGATTTCCCACATAATCTCTCTTCTGATATTAATATGGGATTTCCCTTATCAGCACGAGTCGGAAAGCTGATCTAGTCTGTTATGCTGTTACGTACTCGCTGAAACCGAAAACAACCAAAAAAAAACTTGCCCTATTTCGTGGCCTTATTGCTTACATCTGAGTACACCCTTAGGGGCAATTTGGAACAGACAATTAGCCTTTTTTTTGGACTGTGGGAGGAAACTGAAGTGCCTGGAGAACATGCATGCTCCACTCCGAAAAAGCCTAAGCCTGGGACTTGATCCCAGGATCATCTTGCTGTGAGGTGGTCATGCTTTCCACTACACCACCATGATGACCTGGTTTTAATCAGTAACAAACACATACAGGAGAGTAACTGCTGGAGGCTCATCCACGCTACATGATTATGTAGTCACAGCACTGCACTGGGAAGACACTCACAGATGTGAAGCAGCTGCAATGTCTGAACAGAACTGAGCCAGAAAGAGAGGGAGTTGTGTCAATTACACAGCCAACACACAGGGGGTCGTGTCACTGCAGAGCACCAGCTGCACCAACCTCATCTCAGTGTCAATGATCTGAATGTCAATATTGAAAAAAAAAAATAAAAAAAAGCTGCCAAATGAGGCCATTTTTTAAGTACGTGTGTTTTTGTTGCTAATATAATATTCTGTTTCATTGGATTTTAGGCTTGCATTCATTTAATTCATTCAAATGGGAAACAGGCAACCTTAACCAAGATAAACAGGGAGGAGCTTCACCTTGATACAAATGCACAGCATTGCACAGTCTGTGTTCAATAACATCTGTGAAGTTCATTTATTCATTTTCTGAACCACTTAATCCTAATTAGGGTCGCGGGGAAGCTGGGCGAGGGCAAAGTACACAGCTCGCCAGGCCATCGCAGGGCAGAAACACGCTGACAGCAATGCAGCTACTCTTGATGAAAGAGCAATGAATCTTTTACATGTCTCTCATCACAGACAGTGAGAGACATGGCCGGTCTTTGATGACCCAGTTATCACAGTTGCACTGGGGGGACAGCGGTGACATCCAGCTGATAGTGGGGCTTGAACCCCCGACCTTCGGATCAGTAATCCAGCCCCTACCACCGGGCCACCACTGCCCCCTGTGAAGTTTATATGCATTTCAAAGTTATTTAACAGCCATTGCACAGTAGAAAATTCTGCTGGATGTTCAGTTAGTCAGTACTAATGGCACAGGATTTAATGGCAATGTTTCTGGGCAGATTTCTCTATAATAGGCAAAAATAATGTCTTCGAAAGAATTCTAACCGCAAACTGAAATTCTAAGGCTCTAGGAAAAAAATCTGACATTCCCTTTTGTCATATTATGGTTGAGATTTTTTATGGTGTAATGGTTAGGACAGCCGCCTCACAGCAACAAGGTCCTGGGTTCGAGTCCTGGGCTCTGTTATTTCTGTGTGGAGTGCGCGTGTCCTTCCTGAGTTGGTGTGGGTTTTCTCCCACAGTCCAAAAACATGCACAGTAAGCTCATTGTTTGTTCCAAATTACCCTAAGGTGTTAGTGTCAATGGTTGTGTCTGTGTTGGCCCTGTGATGGCCTCGCGAGCTTTTCAGGGTGTAACTCTAAGATGGGCGCCAGCCTCCCCATGGCCCTAATTATGATGAAGCGACTGGATGGATGGATGAATGAATTAATGAACAAATAATTCTTTCCATGATGTACAGAGACCGGACATAAGTGAATAGACTCCCAAGGTTTCAGAATGAATATCTGCTGGACGAAGAAGCGGTTTGCGTCTTGTTGCTCGGTCATAATTGCCCAGTTGATGAAGAGCGCGTATCTGGCTGATGCCTGATGAAAATCTGACAATTCTGGAGAGGTCGAATTGTGGGTCAGTCAGAGGGTGGCATCAGCCAGATACGCGCTCTTTATCAAATGGGCTATTATGGCCGAGCAGCAAGACGCAAGCCTCTTCTTCGACCAGCAAATATTCTTTCTGAAATTCTGGGTGTCTAGTTATTTACGTCTAGTCTTTGTATATTTTAGAGCTAACTAATGAAACATTTTACTTCTGAGAAAATAACGTGGCATTTTGGAGTCTAAAGGTAAAAAAAATATTTTTTGCAGAAGAGAGGAAAGGCAGAAGAGAGGAAAGGCAGATAGAGAATAAATATCAGGAAAACAAAGATAAACCTGGCAGATGCAACAGACCAAAGTCCACTATGAATCACAATAATCTTAATAGTAAAGTGAAACTAATATCAGAAAAACAGGAAAAATAAGCCTGTTTTCTCAGTTTCCAAAAACACAAAGGGAAGATTTTTCACCAGTTATTCATGATAACCTTATACTGATGTAAACACTGTCTGGTCAGTAAAAGTCACCTCCTGGACTTAACTAAGCAAATATGTAAGAGCCATCTTTAGGATAATTACTGCAGTGATTGTTATGTTTCAGCTGTCAACAAGTTATTTAATCCTTACTGATGCAGTGAGTAGCTTCTCCTTTCTGAAACACATCCTTGTGGTTGTGATAATGACACTCTTTCAGAAGGAAGCAAAGCAAAGAAATAACTAAAGCTTAAACTACTAAAGTTGGGTTAAGAATCGTTCAACACATTATTAAAAACTGGAACAATAGGGGTGAACCGTCATCTTCATGAAAGAAATGTGGTCAGAAAAAATCGTGAATGATCGTGATCAGAGATCACTTAAATGTTTGGTGAAATCTGATTGTAAAAAATCAACACTAGAGCTCACAGCGATGTGTAATAGTGAAAGCAAGAGCATTAACTCATACACAATGCAAAGAGAACTCAAGGGATTGGGACTAAACAGCCTAGCAGAACTTTTTTATTATTATTATTTCACCCCATTTTCTCCCCTAATTTTAGTGGTTACCATTTCCCACCCGTCAAGTATTGCATTCCCTATCACACGGCCACCACCATCCAGGAAGGGGCGTAAGCATGTGATCTGTGATATGCAGTGTTTCCACCCGCCTCTTGTCGAACTGCAGTGCATGTGTATTTGGGGGCGAACAAACACACTCTTAGGGAAAGCGTTATCCGCCCCCTCGTACAAATGAGCTCACGGATGCCCATGATTGGCTGGTGATTGCTGTGAGTGACAGGGAAGTGAGCGTACGTCATCCCTCCCTCCCATGAGAGCCCGGCCAATTAACTCCTATGGACTCCCGGTGACTGATGGCTGTGGCATCAACCTGGAGTTGAACTTGGTTGATAGTCACGCACCTTGTTGATGCGCCACTCGGGAGCCCTCAGGCTAGATGGGACTCATCAGAAGAAAAGGGCTCAGCTTGCTGAATGCATAAAGATTCTGGAGAAATTTTAAAAAAGTCACGTGGTCTAAGGTCAGGATTTACAATGGGCCAGAGTAGTGGGTGCATTAGGGTATAAAGAGAAGCAGATGAAGTGATGCACCCATTACATTTACAGCATTTGGCAGATGCTCGTATCCAGAGTGACTTACAGTTATCATTGTTATACAACTGAGGGTTAAGGGCCTTGCTCAAGGGCCCAACAGTGGTGATACTGGGGATTGAACCACTGACCTTCGGCTCAGTAACCCATCACCTTAACCACTAAGCCACCACAGCCATTATTGCCAATGACCATTATGCCTAGTGCCTAGGGCAATGCTATGATGTAGGGTTGCTTCAGTTGGTCAGGTTGAGGCTCAGCAATATTACGTGGCAATAAAATAAAGTCAGCTAATGACTGGACAATGCTAAAAGACCAGGTTATCCCATCAAAGCACTTTTTGTTCCTTAATGGTATCGATATAAATAATAGTGAAAGAATGGTTCAGGAAGCATGAGGAATCATTTTCACACATGCTCTGGCACCCCAGTGTCCTGAACTTAATCTTAATGAGAGCCTTTGGGATGTGCTGGAGAAGACTCAATTTTTATGGAGTGGTTCAAAATGTCAGTGAGAAATAAATCCAGATTTGGATGGAAATAAATGCTGTGATGTTGCTTAAATTTATTAAAACAATGCTATAGGGATTGTGCACTGTAATCATGGTGAAAGGCGATCCAATAAAATATCAAAGTGAAGAATTTGTTTGTTTGTTTGTTTGTTTGTTTGTTTGTTTGTTTGTTTGTTTGTTTGTTTGTTTGTTTAGGCTGGGCATTGAGTTCTCATCTGCTTCATGTTAGTTTCAACAAGTTTGACAAACAAAGACTAATATTTTGGACATTCAGTGCATGTGTACACAACTTTTTGGCAATTGAAACTGGGTAAAAATCATGACACAGCTACTTTAAACTTGGAGTTCATATTGACAGTAAACTGGACTGGGTTAAGAACACTACCACACTTTACAAAAAAATTCCAGAGCCATCTCTATTTTTCTGAGCGGCTAAGGTCATTTAACATCTGCCGTACACTGCTCAGGATGTTTTATGAGTCTGTTGTGGCCAGCGCCATCCTCTATGCTGTTGCAGGCTGAGGGTTGCAGATGCAAACAGACTGAACAAACTGATCCACAAGGCGAGTAACGTTGAGGGGATGGAGCTGGACTCTCTGACGGTAGTGTCGGAGAGGAGAATGTTGTCCAAAATAAAGACAATATTCAACAATACCTCCCACCTGCTTCACAACCTGCTGATCAGTCACAGGAGCACGTTCAGTGAAAGACTGATACCACCTAAATGTACCACTGAACCACACAGGAAATCATTCCTACTTGCAGCCATTAAACTGTACAACTCCTCCATATAGCAACAATATCTACTGGTATACATTTATATGTACATAATACTGTGCATTTTACTCACTGACACGATTCATTCTGTACCTGTTTATATAGATATTAGTAACTTCTAATTTTACACTTTTAGATATTTATATAGATAGATAGATAGATAGATAGATAGATAGATAGATAGATAGATAATATATAATATAGATAGATATTGTAATTTTTCTTATTGAGACATTTATCTTTATCTTTTTCTTTACTTGGTATGGAGCAACTGTGTGCAAGCAATTTCCTTCGGGATCAATAAAGTATTCTGATTCTGATTCTGATATGGTAGGAGCTATGTCTTAGTCTATATTAGTAGAGATATGAGGTGGAGGATAAACAAAGATCGATTCAGTGCAATCGATTAAATTAAATGAAAGCAAAATAAATAAATAAATAAAAATCAAGGAATATTCCAAGTAAATGAAAATAGAATAATATTACAAGTGTAAATTTTTCATTACTTTTCCTCCATATGCGGTGAAGTTCAATGCAGCTGAAATTTATTGTTAATACAGAATTTATTTGTCCAGCTGCAGATTTTAAGCAAAAGCAAAGCAACAGTGGACTGTGAATTGTTAGGAATGATTCATATATAAATACAAAGATTCAGAATCATGCGGACCCATTCGAAATGCAGTATGTGAACTTAAAACCATGAACTGAGACATGGAATGAAGGTGTTAGTTCACCAATTGAACAAATCCTTGTGCATTGTACATGATCGTGCAATTTTAACCCATCAAAACATGGCCAATCATCTAAAACATCACATATTTTGCATTTTAGACCATATTAAGCACTGCAGAAGCCTGTAGGGACTGACAAAAATACGGCATAAGATCATGGGGGTATACTGTCCTTCCCCCAGATAGTCATAGTCCATTTGAAAGCCTTCCTGTAGAGCACACTGATGCACTGGGTGGTTTCTCCCAGTGCGTCTTAGAACTATAAGTGATGTGTGCTGAACTATGTGTGATTATTCAGGCAGTGTGTTTATGACTGAAAACAGGAGTGCAAGTTTAGAAGTGCCAGTTGATTGTGGGGTTGGGGATTGTAGTCTCTGGCGGCCATATTTGCAGGCTGCTGTGTATTCTGGGCAGTGTAGTTTCTAATGGATTGTGGCGTTGGCGTGACTTGAACATACATTCAATTAAAGATTTGCTTTAAGCATGTTTAACCTTTTTTACATATCACTCACTTACCCATTTGCCAAGCCGCTTAATCCTACTGGGGTCTTGGGGAGACTGGAGCCTATTTCAGCTGAAACTAGTCAAAGGCGGGGTACACCCTGAACAGCTTGGCAAACCATTGCAGGTCCAACACACACACACACACAAAACCATCCATACTCACACTCACACCTAGGGGCAATTTAGAACAGCTAATTAGCCTGATCTGCATGTATTTGGTCTGTGTGAGAAAACCAGAGTACCTGGAGGAAACCCACACAAACACAGGAAGGGCATACAAACTCTACACCGACACACCCGAGCCCGAGACTCGAACCCAGGACCTTCTTACTGTGCCAACCACTACACCACCCTGCCACCAGAGTTCAAAACTATGATATGATAATGAAACGTTTATATCTCATTGCTATTGTATACAAAATGCCAATAATAAGTCATGACTTGCTATAAACTCTCAGTGTGATTCTCAGTCAGAGAAACCCACTGCCTCATTTTATTGCTGTTATGTTACACAATGACGAATGTCACCTTGCGCAGTGGATTGTATTTCCATAAATCTGCACACATTGAGGAGAGGAGACATAAAACCAAGGACGACCCGCTCTCCTTGAATAACAATCACCGAGGTGGAGGAGTCAGTCAAAGCTTCCATAAATTTACTCCAGCAGTTGTCTTCTATATAAAAAACACAGGACCAGTAACACCAACGGAATTCAACAAACCTCAGTCAGTCCATATTCGGTTTGCTTGTTAAGGTAGAGATGAAGTGCCATCATGAAATTCTTTTATCTTTATTGAATTCCTTAAGTTGGAGGCCAGTGCTGGACAACACGGCACATGTAACCATGTTTCAGTGACCAGAGTATAAAGAACAGCTGGGATGGGCTTTATTTATATATATATATATATATATATATATAAATGTAAGTGTGCAAGTGTGTATGTGTGTGTGCAGGAAAGCTAATCTTACCAACATAGTTCATATTACTCTTCAATAGCTGAACATCGCATTATTACACAAAATTGAGGTTTACTGCAAAACTCACAGTGTATTAAAGTTCTTGATCTGGACACAGTAAATTCTTCATGACAATAACCACAAGAAATTGTAAGAAATTGATTTCTATTTTCTTCTGTTTAACTTGATCCAAATATCTTCTACGGAATAGAGTGCACACCTTCACATCAGATGTGGGGTTTGTTCACGAGTTTAAATTTGTTGCACCTCGTTGTCACTTTGACTCGTGTATTACCATAACATGTCTCAGCCTTGACAGTGAAGGGAATTGCAATTATTCCATCTCTATTCTTCTTGTCACTTTGCACACAAAAGGAGGGCGAGCACAGAATTTCTAATTTCCGTGCTATGACATAATCATGGGTGGATTTACATAGAATTTCCGAAGAGTCCCAGAAAGACCCAGAAGTAATTGAACATATGCATTATTCAGGCTCAGTGTATGAAAAAAAAAAAAAAAAAACATTTAAAAAAATGATATTAAACAATTATGCACTGGAGGTGAGGTGGAAGACAACCAATCAGATCATGCTATTCCAGTGTGATATATACTAAACTATTCTATCCTCGGTCACTAGATATTAGGAGTCTGTTGCTCTGATTTGCTAATCTACTTCTATGATATTGGCTCATGTACTGTGACCACAATGTTACAAAAAATGAAACAGAAATTTCCGTTACTTATTCTAAGTATTCTTATTCTTATTCTTTACAGACACTTGTCACTTTTGCACACAGACACTTTACAGACAGACTTTTACTAGAAAAATCGCCACTGCAATACATCATATTTCATTATATTGCCTGTACATGTGCATATAGTTCCATTATACTTCATTTTATATATATAAATATTTTTGTATCCTATATTTTATCCTATATGTATATTTTATTTTATTTTATATATTTTCTTTATTTCTATCTTTTTGCATTTTTATATTTATCTGACTTTTAGAATACTTTAAAAGTTTTAGTTATTGTTCTTTTCTTCTTGTGACTTTGATATTTCACTCTTTACATTTTGGACAGTCGTACTAAGCATTTCACTACATATCGTACTGTGTATAATTTGTATGTGACAAATAAAATTTGAATTTGAATTTGAATTTGAATAAGCTAAAGCTTTTTCATGAAAAAAAAAAATATTTTTAACAATTACACTTTTTTACCGCAAACACAACTTTTCTGGAAACCAGAAGTGCCAGAATGTAATAGCGTCCACTAGTCCCGCTAGGAAACCACGAGTGCCACTAAGTGCTGTTTATTGAATTATTTTTTTAGTCTAGACTCATTCCAGGAGAAGTATAAAAAATATAGAATAAAATAAAATATATATATATTTATATTATTTATATTTATATTTATTAGCTAGCTCCATGAAAAGCAAGAAAACATGGCTTTAAAGTATCTCACAGTAATTTTTTTAAAATTATTTTTAAGAATTTGTCAGCTTTTTTTAATCCACCAAAAACTAATTTATTGGATTGCTAAAGAAACAGCTTTCAGCTAGCTCCATGGTAACCAGCCAGCTACATGCTAACTGGCCCTCCATGAAAAAAATAAATATATTCAATTAAAGTATGTGATAGTTAAAATATATTTTTTTTATTTTTTATTTGGCAGTTTTTTCCAACAAACATGATTTAACTGGATTACTGGACTACAGGTTTTCAGCTAGCTAGCTGGCAAACATGCATACAACAATAAGAGGAATAAAATAAAACAGTCATTCCACTCCCTCTCGTTGAATATGATAAATAGCCCACTGGACGGTACTGTCTATTTAATCATATTCAGCCTGACGTCATGGAATAACTGTTAAATATATTATAAAAATGTTTGTTCATTCATTCATTTGCCGAACCGCTTAATCCTACTGGAGTCACAGGGAGGGTGAAGCGTATTTCAATTGTCTCTGGGCGAAAGCTGGGTACACCCTGAACAGCTCACCAGTCCAATTCAGAGTCACACATGCAAACACATAACCATTTACAGTCACACTTACGCCTAGGGGCACTTTGGAACAGCCAGTGAGCTTAATGTGCATGCCTTTCGGATGAAGGAGGAAACCAGAGTACCCGCAGGAAACCCAAGCAAGTATGGGGAGAACATGCAAACTCCAAAAGGAAGCCTCACTAAGCCTGGGACTCAAACCCAGGACCTTCTCACCTAGGGGCAATTAGTGTAATGTCCTTACTGTGTGGTTCTGGACTTTGGGAGAAAGTTGTACAGCAACTGAGAAAAGATGGTGAATTCTAAAATATCAGTGTGAACATTGTAAAAAGAGATTCATTTCTCAGAGATTTTTTTTTTCATGCTTTGTTTCATCTATTTAACACCCCAAGCACAAGGTAACGGTATTCATGGAAGGAATGTATTGGACCGCAGCAGTTTTGAAAGCTCATTTCTGTAGCAAGGCTCCGTTAGCTATCAAGCATCGAAACTTCAAAAAAAAAAACTCTGTGAAGAGCTGAACATTTTTTTAGTGCTTAATAATAATAATAAAAAAAAGAAAAAAAAAAAGAAAAAAAAAAAACATTTTCCACTTTCATATCTTTTGTAAGAAGTCTCGGTTTCCATCCTACAAGGTCAGTCAGTGTGATGTGCAGACTTTGTGTGTGAGCAGAAACTTAAATCAGATTTATGTCTCAGCAGTAAAACACAATAATTGTCTGCCATGAAAAGTGAGAAAATATGTGACTTTACACACACACACACACACACACACACACACACGCACACACACACAGACACAGACACACACATACACACACACACACACACACACACACACACACTTAATAAACACTCTTAAATAGGACAACAG
>JAQMYF010000027.1:15621152-15641768 GCA_030014195.1 Neosilurus mollespiculum
ATAGATTTTAGATTATAGATTAAATATTTTAGATTATAGATTAAAGATTACAGATAATATATTTTAGATAATAGATTTTAGATAATAGATTTTAGATTATAGATTAAAGATTTTAGATTATAGATTAAATATTTTAGATAATAGATTTTAGATAATAGATTAAAGATTTTAGATTATAAATTAAAGATTTTAGATAATAGATTTTAGATTATAGATTAAAGATTTTAGATAATAGATTTTAGATTATAGATTAAAGATTTTAGATAATAAATTTTAGATTATAGATTAAAGATTTTAGATAATAGATTTTAGATTATAGATTAAAGATTTTAGATAATAGTTTTTAGATGAAAGATTTTAGATTATAGATTAAAAATTTTAGATAATAGATTTTAGATTATAGATTAAAGATTGTAGATTAAATATTTTAGATTATATGAAGTACCTCAGTGTGTTCATTCATACTTTTGAGAAATTTTTTGCAACAGTCCATTTTTACTGATTTATAAATGATCCAGAAAGATTCACTTGCAGAACATCCTTTCACTTATTGACTCACAAGTGGAAGATCGATACAAAGCCTTGTTCAGGGGAAACGGGGGTCAGCATGCAACATTAAACATAATCATACTTCATCGTTCATTTCCTGAACCGCTTAATCTTAAGTAGGGTCGCAGGAAGGTTGGCGCTCATCTCAGCCGACTCTGGGCGAGGGCGGGGTACACCCTGGACAGATCACCAGGCCATCACAGAGCAGAAACACGCTGATGGCAACTCAGTGGCCTACTCTTTACGAACGACAGCAATGGTTCTTTTACATGCCTCTCACCACAGACAGTGAGAGACATGGCTGGCCTTTGATAACCCAGTTAGCTGCACTGGAGGGACCCCAGTGACAGCCCGGTAACAGTGGGCTTGAACCCCTGACTTTCAGATCACTAATGACCCTACCACCGGGCCACCACTGCCCACATAATCAAACTCATTTACTAATTGCTTCTTGACCCACATCGTTCCTCAGACATACTAATGATCAATTTATCTACATCTGGAGCGGATAATGACTCTCTAGAGATATTACGAAGAGGTCGTATTTAACACACCTTGTAGTTCAGTAGCAGTAACAGGCAGGTCCTGATCTCTACAGCACTGAAGAGATAAAGAAGAAATCATCACGAGGAACTTAAGCTTAAAGTAGAAGTGAAATTATTATCCATAACACTCCAAGACGACGGCACAGCGGTGTAGGGGTTAGCACGTCCGCCTCACAGCAAGAAGGTCCTGGGTTTGAGTCCCAAGCTCGGCGAGGGCGTTTCTGTGTGGAGTTTGCATGTTCTCCCAGTGCTTGTGTGGCTTTCCTCGGGGTATTCCAGTTTCCTCCAGCAGTCCAAAGACATGCACATTAGGCTAAGGCTGTTCCAAATTGCCCACAGATGTGAGTGCTAGTGTGAATAGTTGTTTGTGTGTTGCCCTGCAGTGGTCAGCTGAGCAGTTCAGGGTGTACCCCGCCTTTGCCCAGTGTCATTTTTGACTTTGTCAGTGATGAATATAGCCATGACTCTGTGTTCAGACACCAACAAATCACCTTCCTTTGTTTAGTAAAATAATAGAAAAATTGCATAAAGGCTACTAAAAATGAATGACTGTGGTGGACTATTTGTTTCTTCTTGATGTTGCCACATGTATATCTAATTAAGCCATGAATCTGAAAGTAAAACAAGATAAATCAAAGGTTTTCATTTCATTGCATCTCTTCAAACGCTTTATCCTGTTATAGGGTTGAGGGGAGGCTGGAGCTGACTCCAGATGTAAGTGGGGTTCACCCTGAACAGCTCACCAGACCATTGCTGGGACAAGACAGAAACATTGTAATAATTCACCCTCACACTCACTCCTAGGGGTAATAGACAAAATTTAATTAGTCTAATGTGCATGTCTATGAACTGTGGGAGGAAACCGGAGTACCTGAAGGAAACCCATTCAAACTCCACTCAGACTGGGCATGGGGCTCAAACCCAGTACCATCTCGCTTTGAGGCAGCAGCGATAACCACTATGCCCCCGTGCACAGTATGATAGCAGCAGATATTTAGGACCATAATACTGAGCACCAGAATCAGATTCAGATGCCGAACCATTTCTTTGTGTTTACAGTTCATTTACATCCTACTCCCTCAGGGAGGCTGAAGGCTATCTCTGCGGACTCTGGCAAAAGGCTAGGTACACACTCAACAGCTCGGCAGACCATCACATGGCAACACACACAACCATTCATACCCACACTCACACCTAGTAGCAATTTAGAACAGTTAATTAGCCTAATGTGCATGTCTTTGGACTGTAGGAGGAAGCCAGAGTACCCTGAGGAAACCCATACAAGCACAAGGAGAACATGCAACCTCCACACAGAAACGCCCGAGCCCAGGACTTGAAGCCAAGACCTTCTTGCCACCGTGTACACTATGCTAGCAGCAGAAATTTAGGAATTTGAACACCACAATCAGAATCAGATGCTGGGCCGTTTCTTTTCCTTGAGTTTACCGTTGATTTACACCCTAGTCTGTACTTACTCCAATCCTTTATCGATTCAGCTGCAGTTCAAAGTTCCAGGCCACTTCTGGCAGTGAAAACTCAGATGTGTGAAAAGAGACAAACACTTCTTGCGTCCAGTCAGGGCTGTGAAAATGCACTGAGGGACCCTTATACTCTAACTAGTTACAGAAATACAAGACGGTTTGTATCATCCAGTTTGGATTCAGAAATGTGTGTATGCATATGCAAAATACAAAGATATCATGGAGCTAAAGGTTTACTTCAGTGTTGAATGGACTGAAAAAAAGATAAACACCGCCTCATCTGGCACGTGGGTAAACTTTGGGCCAAAATTCTTGGGTTTTTGGCCTCAAAGTAACCCTGAGGAGGTTTAGTCAAGCCCAGGAAGTACCATTCGAAGTGGTAATGGCCTTGGCTTACTGTTGCCTGCTTGGTTCCTGCACTGTAGTGGAAAAGCAGCTATTGCTTGCCATGGGAAGTGAAGGCGATTGTGTCTGGTCTTATCCTGCTACTGTAACACAGACTACAGAAACTGTTAATTCTGGCTATGAAATAAAAGAGTCAGAACACACAGTGCACTGCAGCCTGCGGGGCTATGGGGCTGCCCAGAAACAGTTTCGTCAGGTGGTGTTAATGTTGTGGCTGATCCATGTACTATATATACTGAATACTAACCTAAATCAGTAAGAAGATAAAGTGAATCACACACAGAACTGCAGGTTAAACAAGGAGAGCAGAGAACCTGAGATAGACCACAGAGCTCATTTCACTGACGAACACAGAAGCGGTGAGCATCAATTTTACAATCGGACTTCTTAGAGTGACACCAGAACACTAATCAGATCTGGATCCAGTGGTCAGGTGACTACTTTTATTTGTATAAATGGTCTCAAAGGAATTATATTTAGCCCGGGCAGCGCAGAAATCATTTACATTCATGCACAATGCATAAACTGCTAAACAATATTTAATTAACGTCTGTTTCCCAGGCTGAATCTACAGCCATGGTTTCGCCCAATTAGTGTTAATTACAGTGTTTATACCTCAGAGATATGGTGGAGTCTATGAGGACAAGGATTCTTTATTGAGAGAGCAACTGCACTGAACTCCTTGTCATGATAAATCACATATCGTATCACCGAGATTAAGTCTTTTTATGTGAAATTGATTCAAACGTGTTCAAAGCTGGCCTCAGTGATATGGCAAATGAAGTGGCATTCATTACTCCATTATCTGTAACACTATTCCGTCAGTGTGTGTGTGTGTGTGTGTGTGTGTGTGTGTGTGGGGGTGCTTGCGTAGGTTTCCTCCAGGTAGTCTGGTTTCCTCCAGGTTCTCCGGTTTCCTCCCACAGTCCAAAGACTTGCACATTAGGCTGCTTGCTGAGTGTGATTTGGAGCGAGAATGGTTGTATGTTGGCCCTGCAAAGGTCTGGTGAGTTGTTTAGGGTGTACCCCACCTTTGTCCAGTGTCGGCTGAGATAGGCTCCAGCCTCCTGCCACCCTAATAAGATTAATCAAGATTAAGACTTTTCAGTCTGGGTTACGGGGAAAGATGGAGCCAATCCCAGGTGACTTCAGTTGATACGACATTGAACAGGTTGCCAGCAGATGCTCACTTGCTTGATTCATGCTCACTTTCACTCCTAAAGTAGATAGTTGACCTTTCGCGCATGTCTTAGGACTGGAAAGAAGAAACCAGTGTACACAGAGCAAACCTGTGCCAGAAGGGAAACATATTCCACGCAGAAAGGCCCCAGTCGGACACAATATTTGAACCCTAAAGTGTCTTGCTGTGAGGTGACAGTGCTACTGCACCATCATGCCAACACAGCTTCCTACTTTGCCACTGTGCCTCTTTGTTTGTTTTGGTTTCTGTTTGTGTCCTGTTTATCCGTGTACCATCACTGGTTTAATCACTTCTCTGTGTTTACCTATGGTGGTGTATCGGTTATCGACATTTGCGCCTGACAGGAAGAAATTTGACTCCTGGGCTCAGCGAAGTTGTTTCTGTGTGGAGTTTGCATGTTATCTCTGAGATTGCATGGGTTTTCTCCGGGTACTCTGGTTTCCTCCCACAGTCGTAAGACATGCATATCAATCTAACTGGCTGTTCCAAATCGCCCCTAGTTGTGAGTATCATTGGTTGTGTGTGTGCATGTGCGTGTCTGGGTGTGTTGTCCCTGTGATGGACTGGTGAGCTGTTCAGGGTGCACCACGCCTTCGCACAGAGTTGGCTGATACAGGCTTCAGACTCCCTCAACAGGATTAAGCGGTTCGGCAAATGACTGAGTGAGTGTGTTCACCTGTTCTGTGTTGATCCTTGACTTTGATGCTATGTACTCTCCAATCTCTTCACAGACTTCTTGTAGAAGTCTATTCAGAAAGCATGGTTTAAGTCCAAGCCTCATTTTCTGTGTCTCAAGATATCTTTAACTTAGCGTGTTCCTGGTTATGACCCTTACCTGTTTAATACGTTTTTTATTGCTTGTTTAATCTACAGGCTACGGTGGTGTAGTGGTTAGCATGTCCGCCTTGCAGCATGAAGATTCTAGGTTCGAGTCCCAGGCTCAGGTGTTTCTGTGTGAAGTTTGCATGTTCTCCCAATGTTCACATGGGTTTCCTCCTAAAGTCCAAAGACATGCACATTAGGTTCACTGGTTGTTCCAAATTGCTCTGAGAATGAGTGTTCATGGAGAGCTGTTCATGGTGTACCTGCCTTGTGTGTGTGTGTGTGTGTGTGTGTGTGTGTGTGTGTGTGTGGGGCACTGCGATGATCCGCCCAGTTGTTTAGGGTGTACTCTGCCTTTGCCCAGTGTTGGCTGAGATAGGTACTAGCCTCCCCGCAACCCTAGAAGAATTAAGCGGTTCAGCAAATGAGTGATTGAGTCTGTATTTTATCAACTTATACTGGACCGTCTCTGTTTTTTCTCTGGTGTGGCCTTTTTATCAGTTGGGGGTGAATTTTCCACAGCATAATATGTGTACAATTCATACAGCACTCACTTGTGTCCTGTTTTTGATCACATGTTAGAGTAACTTCATCAAAAGCAATCTGGGAGCAGAAGAATGGACTTGAGCAGCACAATGATCCAGCAGGTGTACACATTGTAATGCTGCCTTCACATGCTATCCCAATTATGCTGCTTCCCACTTGTGAAGCTGGAATTACGACTACGCCACCTTCGAGTGCTTTGCTGTCGGAGCGAAATGAAAAATGGCGGAATCAAGGTTAATGTTGCTGTTCCCATGACAACCTGTTATAACTTTGCAGAGCACAAGCAGACCAGTCCATTTGCTGTGGATTGAAGGATGGATAACATTGTTCTATATCAGGTTAAGTGAACATAACAGCTTAGAAGAATTCCTTACCGTCCATTACTAAACCTGCCCTTTTCTTTGACATATTAAAAGGTTAAAGGTCTCCCCAACTCCGTAACTCCAGGTTGGCAACTCATATTTCCCATAATTCCGATAGCACATGTAGTCAACATAATTTACGACAGCCTGAAAGACACTTCAGAAATAGTGAATCGAGCAAATCTGGTGAGTTGAGAAAATATAATTGGCAAAGCCATGGTCTTGGCAGTCAAGGGGGGACTAACGATCTGTTTGGAGGCAGCAGGCCTTCTAATGGCTCTTAAGCCCTGTGGCAGCAGGGCAATCTTTTCTGCACCTGGAACAAAGAAAGGAGGAAAACGTGGTTGAGGATGATCTCTTCTTCCTCCCTAAACAGCGAGCCCAAGGGACAACAGCACGTTGCCTTATGAGTTGATCCCGGTGGTAGAGTGCTGGCTTACTGATCCGAAGGTCGGGGGTTCAAGCCCCATTATCACTGCTGTCCCCCCAGTGCAGCTAAGTGGGTTATCAAAGGCCAGCCATGTCTCTCACTGTCTGTGGTAAGAGGCGTGTAAAGGAACCATTGCTGTCGTTCGTAAAGAGTAGGCCACTGAGTTGCCATCAGCGTGTTTCTGCTCTGCGATGGCCTGGCGAGCTGTCCAGGGTGTGCTCCACCCTCGCCCAGAGTTGGCCCCTAAGTGTCAATGTGAATGTTTTCCATCCCTAATAGGAGTAAGCGGTTCAGCAAATGAGTGAGTGAGTGAGATATATACTGCCAATTTGCACATCCAACATGCACATAAGATCTCTTACGAACACACACACACTCACACACACACACACACATTAAATTGAACACCTATGACTATGACACCAATTATACACAGCGTTTAATAATTCTCTGGTCAGGAGGTTGTACGGAACTGGTACTGGGACACAAACAAGTGGTATAAACAGACATGAAAAACAAAGACAAACAAAAACCATGTGATGAGTTTGCAAATCACTCAGTGCTCGTAACTGCCTGGGCAAGAAAAGATAAATGTAAATATCCATATATCCCACTGAAATGTACTGTACCTTCTCATTAAGCTCGGAAGAACAACAGTGCCATCAAGTGTCTGAAAGAAACTAAAATCCAGAGATTGCAGTCCAATACTGCCACCTGCTGCCCACATACTGTACATAAACTCAAATGACAGAGCAGGAGGCAGAAACACAGTAGAAGACACATGGTATGCATCAGGGTTGAAGGTTAGGAACTAATGTAAATTTATTTTTACAGTACCTGGAATGTGTTTAAAAATGGAATGATTCATAAACAGATAGATAGATAGACAGATAGATAGATAGATAGATAGATAGATAGATAGATAGATAGATAGATAGATAGATAGATACTGTGACAAGTAATCATAACGTGTGTGTGTGTGTGTGTGTGTGTGTGTGTGTGTGTGTAGAGCGCGGCATGGTGATATAGAAGCCCGCCTCACAGCAAGATGGTCCTGGGTTCGAGTCCTGGGCTCGGGCGTTTCTGTATGTAATTTGCATGTTGCTTTTCTAAATGACCCCTGTGCGTGTGTGTGTGTGTGTGTGTGTGTGTGTGTGTGTGTGTGTGTTAGTCCTGCGATTGACTGGTGATCTGTCCAGGGTGTACCCTGCCTTCTCCCAGAGATGGTTGAGATAGACTCCAGCCTCCCCACAACTCTTGAAGGTGAATGTTTGTCTATTAGCTGCATTTTCCTTTTATTATTTTTTCAGAAATCTTCAAGTTGTAAAGGAAACTCAGAAGTCCAAATGTAGTAATCATGCTGTTGTTAGCTTTGAGCTCATCCATGGGATTCACAACCTGCTTATACCAAATATCCTGCAAACACAGGACTATTTTTACGGCTTGCTCATTAGGGATACGAACACATATTTAGGCCTGAGCCTTCCTGTATGAATGAAAAGTGTAAAGTGTAAGGTGTATTGTTAGGTTTAGATTTGACTCTTTTATGGATTTATTTTAACTCACACAGAAAGCAGACAAAAGAAAAATGCTGGCAAAGAAAACCAGTGTGAAATTTGAGATGAATCTCATCAGAAGATGAAAATAACCACAACACTGAAAGCAACATACAGCATACAGTGCAGATCTGTAGACAAAACAGAAAATGAATATTAATTGAAAAGGAAGGTTTATTAGAGTTGTTAAAAAATGTACAGATTTAAAAGATCTTTAAAAAAAAAAAAAAAAAAAGCATGTTTATATTTTACCTTATGGAATTGATTTAAGAAATTTAACATGTGCTGCTTTATAACATTTATGGGTCCCTTCAAAGATCTTAAAGTTTAATGCTCAAAACCCAAAACAATATAAACTCAAAACCACACCTATTTACTACTCACTATTGAGTTGCAAACTTCGGCCCTGCTGGAACGTGCATAAAACACACAATTTCACTTTAATTTATTTAGTAAAATAGAGTAAAAAAAAAAAAAAAAACTACTGTCTTACTATTCTGTCTTACTGTCTTACTATCAGGTCTAAAGCAAATACAAAGTTCACAAATGTTTTCCCTACTCCTGTGATCAGAGACAAAACATACTTTTCCATCCAAAAGAGACAATACAAGTCAGTGTGTTCACTTTTAATGCCTCTGTTTGCTTTTAAAGGAGTTTCTTTCTCTTGTGTGAAGACAATTCTGTTAGCTGTATCAATCTGATGGTGACAAACTTCATCGATTCAGAACAGCAGCTTGGCATCCATGTCTTCTGTAAGTGTGGAATCAATGGGGGGGGGGGTATATAGGATTGATATTAACACAATAAAGAGGTGTGATTGCAGCCTAGCCGATCAGCATTTAGCACTTGTACCAAATGTTTCATAAGCAGGATAACTGTTGGATATACCATAATGAAGCTGAATTTTTTCTTTTTTTTGCTAAACTTTTGCATGGGCTATAGGAAACTCATACATCCGCTATTACAAAGACAGAGCAACGAGTCAGTCTTAGCATTCATTTTACCATCCATGCTAAAACATAAAATAAAACAAAAAATAAGCAGCTTTGACCACTAGACAATGCCTTAAATCAAAACTTTACTGAAAATGGCTTCAATGATTGTCCCGTGTCCTTGCCTGAGTTAATGCTGATTGGCTGTTATGTCTTTCTATATCTTTCGTGAGTCACGTGGGCAGTGGTGGCTCAGGTGGTTAAGTCTCTGGCTTACTGATATAACTGTCAGAGGTTCAAGTCCCATTACCACCAAGCTGCCACTCTTGGGCCCTTGAGCAAGGCCTTTGACCCTCAAGTGCTGAGTTGTTTTAAAAAAATGAGAAAACAACTGTAAGATGCTCTGGATAAGGGTGTCTGCCAAATGCCATAAATGTAAATGAATGGCTTGATGTTAACTTGAAATAGGCTGCTGCCGCCTAGTGGAAGAATGATTTAAAGGTAATGGTCTATGCAAAGAATAAATTAGTTTAGTTTTAGTTCCATTATGAATTAATGTGTTTTTTTATTTGATGTTCCTGCCCCTAGTCATACAAGTCAGCAACGTAAAAAAAAAAAAAAAAATTAATAAAAAAAATAGAAGGTCATACACTGCCAAAAAGAGAAGATGGTTGGCAGGTTTGATAATGGAATGTGCATTGGCATACAGAAATATATTGTTTGTTTGTTTTTTTGTTTGTTGCCTCTTACCATCCTTGATGCTGAAACACTTGCACCACTCCCGGAAAGAGAGCAGCTTGTCCTTGTCTGCATCACACTCATGGAAGAAAACTGAAGTGCAATGCTCCATAGGAACCAGAGGGACACGCAGAGGAGCAAGCTCTGAGTGGGACAGGAACCTGGACGTATAAAACATTAGACTCGTGTTACCTGTAACAGCAACTCAACCAATAAAATCGAATAACCAGCGTAGAAACACACACCTGTCTGTTGGATGTTGGTCCATTTGTGCAAACTGCCAGTGCACTGGATAGATATACATGTTGTAATTCTTCTCAAAGTCCCGAACCAAGAGCTCAACAGGGTGATCGCCTGCATGGAGACGCCTCTCATTCTCATAGATCTTCTGAACCTGACCAGTCCAGCGCATACAGCAGATATGTAAGAAATCAAACAGAATGGAACATAGAACAAGTATAGAAAAAATATTCCTCTAAAATCACAGCAACTTGACAAGGATAGTCGTGTCATTTTATGAACCGCTTTATCCTTTATCAGGGTCACGGGAGGCTGGAGTCCATTGGTGGCGTACACCCTGAGCAGCTTGCCAGACCATTGCAGGGCCAACCCACACACACAACAATTTTCACTCACACTTAGACCTAAGGGGAAATGGAAATATCCAATTAGCCAAATTTGCATGTCTTTGGACTGTGGGAGGAAACTGGAGTACCCAAAGGAAACCCACACAAGCATGGGGAGAGGATAAAAACTCCATGCAGAAATGCTTTCGTCACACAAAAGCTTGAGCTTCAGTCCTTTCTAGGAGGTGGAAGTGCTAATCACTATGCCACCATACTGCCCCATGCCAGTGGTTATACTTCTTTATTTTTATCCCTTTCAAGTTACATTTAATGCTGTAGTTCTTGCTGTAATTACATTTTAGCAGCTATAAACATGGCAGCATGATGGCGTAGTGGTTAGCACGTCCACCTCACAGCAAGCAGGTCCTGAGTTTGATTGCCGGGCTCGAGTGTTCCTGTGTGGACTTCACATGTTCTCCAGATTCCTCCAGATACACTGGTTTCCTCCCACAGTCCAAAAACATGCACATTAGGCAAACTAGCAGTTCCCAATTGACACTAGCTCTGAGGGTGAGTGGGAATGCTGGGGTGTCTCAGGGTGTACCCAGCCTTTATCCAGTGCGACCCGGGTAGGATGAAGCGGCTCTGCAAATGAGTGAGTAAGAGAGCTATAAAAAAGTTGTTCCGCCCACTTTCTATAGAATAAGAGAGTAAAATGAAACTTGATATCACATTATATCAAGCACTGAACACGTCAAACCACACCTATATGGACTTCCCTTGATCCTGCAGAATTTGTGCATTGCACCATCCACCCACCTGAAGTCAGCCCCAATTCCATATATGGTAAAAGGACTGTTGAATTTTTTTGTTTGTTTGTTTTGTTTAATGTTTTTAGGCAAATAGTCATTCAATCATTCTTTTATTTGCAAAACCGCTTTATCCTACTTATCCCGACTTTGAGTGAAGGCAGGGTATACCCTGAACAGCCCAACGCAGGGCCAACATACACACAACTATTCGCACTCACTCTTACACCAAGGGGCAATTTGCAACAGCTAATTAGCCTAGCATACATGTATTTAGACCGTGGGAGGAAACCCACACAAGTTCAGGGAGAACATACAACCTCCACACAGAAACGCCCTCACCAAGCTAGGGACTCGAACCCAGGACCTTATTAATGTGGTGCGAAAGTGCTAACCACCACACCATTCTGCCGCCACTCATTTAGTACATAAAGTTTTTTTTGTTTTTTTTTGACTGAGTTCTTTGCATTTAATATAAACCTGTGATTTGTCTTGTAGCCAGAGCTGCTGTCAAAGCTGCTCTTAAAGAAAATGATATCAGAATCATGTATTTAACAGGGTTGAAATAAAATTTCCCTTAACATTAAAATTAATTAACATAAAGATAGTATTGATGATTTCAACATTATACGACAGGATTTTATTGTTTTCTTGTAGTGGAAGTGTTTATAGTCAGTTTTACACTAAATCAGATTTGATACAGGTAATGGCTTCGATTTGATCTTTTTTCCCCCTGAATGATTTGTGGTCTGTTTAACACATCCATACACACTTTGGATCTCTGCTTGGCTGTAAGGAAGTCTTGTTCGTACAGTTGCACCAGTACATTTTTCAGCCAGTCTCTCATGCGCAGTGGAAAATGTATCAGCTCTGTCTTCAGACATGGTGGAATATCTGACAGACACACACAAAAATAAATAATAGTTATTCTTTTTTAAATTGCATTCTTTAAATTTTATTGGTCGTCATTCAAAGTACAGGTTTGTAATTCACCTTTCTTTAAACTTGCTGTATCACCTAATAATTAATCAATAAACTAACATGTTCTTTGACTTTAATGCTAAGGACTCACATAGTTTTGTGTTTCATGAGAACCATGGCTGGGATTACCACGGCCATCCCGTGACCGAATTTGAAAAGTGTTAACTTGCAAAATATGGGCGGAGGAAATGTGCACTTGCCTGAGAAATGTGACTATCCAACATCACGTCCACCAGCAGTAACTGTGATGCATACGTGGCAGTCACTGTTCCATGTGCATTTCTAACACAATGGAAATCTATGTGGCATCTACGATGCCATCACGGTTGCAGTGATTGATCCGCCGCTTGACCTACGGTAATTTTCAATACATCCAAACTTTCCCTGAATGGAGGCTACACCCTGCCGATTTTCAAATTTTCGAACAGAAGTGCACTTACAGGATAATCTCATTGTCTACCATCAAGTAATCCTGGCTATGTAAGACAGCAGGTTTACAGCAGCATGAGCGAAGACCTACATTTGCAGGAGCCAGTGTAGTCCAGATGTAGTCTGTGACCTTTCTTGGTGCCCTCAAGGTTGCACTTGATGGCAAAAAGCTGACAGGATGAGTCATAGGTCTGGTTATTTGTTCCACACACCTACATGAAAAAAGATCAGCAGTTTGAAAGCCAACATTTGAGAGACACATTATAACCTACAACATGTCAGAAATACAGTACTGTGCTGTAAGTACAATGTTGATGTGTGTACCGAGGAATCTAAAATTGGAGGCAATCTCAACAAAGGACCTGTTAGATAGATGAATATCTGTAGGTGATTTGCTTACTTCTTCCTGAAGTCAATAATTTGTCTTTGCGACATTCAAAGAAAGACTGTTGTCATGGCACCCTATGGTAAGGTCTTCCGATTCCCTCCTATAGGAAGTCTTATCACTATTGTTTATTAGCCCAATCACTGCGGTGTCATCTGCAAATTGTTTGGCAAGACAATTGTTGTGAACAAACGGGGACCGAGACCACAGCCTTGAGGTATGCCAAAGCTAAGGACTAGTGTAGATGGGTATGTATTGCCTACTCTCACCGTCTGGGCCAGAATATCGAATAGGTAGTTCCAGACACTAGCTTGGAATACAAATGTAAATGTAAAAAGTGGAGATATTGTCTATAAACAACATATAAAATAAAATGTTCTACACTGCAATACTCACATGGTGAAACTCACTGAGACTTGGAGGACAGTCTGCAGGTTCCTGGCACACACAGCTGGGCTTCTGGTTATTCAGCTTGCATGTCTTCCCTCGCTTACAATGAAAATTCTCACATGGGTCTGGATGTGACACGAAAACATTTGCATTTAAATTTGTTTATAACATACCTAATATATGCTTTTTTTTTTTTTACATTACACTGTTTACTGTCTTATAGCATTTATGATAAAGCAGTCTATAACCATTTATGATGTAGGGAAGAAACTGAAGTACTCAGAGGAAACCCATGGAAACATCAACCGGAGGAGACCATGCAAACTCCACATGGTAATGCCCTCATCGGACCCAGAACTTCTTTCTGTGAGGTGGACATGCTAACTACTATGCCACCGTTATGCTCAAAAAATAATACACTTCCCTCATTTGCTAAACTGTTTAATCCTACTACTATTGTCGCAAGGAGGCTTGAGCCTATCTCAGCCAACATTGTTTGAAGGTGGGCTACACCCTGAGCAGCTCATCAGACCATCACAGGGCAACACACACATCCATTCACACTCATGTCCACACCTAGGGGCAATTTAGTATAGCCAATTAGTCTAATGTGAATGTCTTTGGGCTGTGGGAAGAAACTGGAGTCCGCTGAGGAAGCCAACACAAGCACGGGGAGAACAAACTCCACAATGCCTGGGACTCAAACCCAGGACCTTCTTGCTGTGAGGCAGACATGCTAACCACTACACCACCATGACACCATAAACAATGCATATATTTTAAGCTCCCGCAACATAGTGGATCGGAGGCTATTGGAGTGGGTGGCGTCCGTCCGTCCGTCTGTCACACTTTGGTTTCCGAATGATAACTTTGGAATGCTTGCTTGGATTTTGATGAAATTTGGTATGTGGATTTGTCTTACAGGTACCTCACCTGGGATTGGTGCACACCAAAATCCATGCATAAATAATGAGCCAGCTGGACTTAATTTGTTTAACACAACAGTTTTGATTTTGGTTTAAGGAAGATATAGATCGACTTTAAAATACACATTCTTGTGCAGCGGGAGCTTTGGACCCCTGCAGTCTATTTATAGGAATGAGTTCCGTCTGTCTGTCACCCTTTAGTTTCCGGACATGCAACCTGAAGCTGGGGCTTGGATGAGTTCGTGTGAGAGTGATCTTGACCTCCTTTTCAAGATCACAGAGGCAAAATTGTGTATTAGGTTTCCGGACATTTCCTTGCCGCTCGCTGAAGCTGGGGCTTTCAAACTTGCTATGTTTGTTCTATATTGGCATATTATGAAATAGTCCTTTCGGCGGGAGCGTCTGGATCCCTGTGGTCTATTTCTTTTAATGAAAATCCCAAACAGTTTATTTTTAATCCTAAAAAACGGCTGAAACCTTTATGTTGCTTCAGCGATGGTAGATAATTTTAGTGTCCTTTTTCCTTTATATTAATGTTTTGAGGAATATACCACGTTGTTATATCGACATATTCAGTTGTCCTCTAACTGAAAGCTTATCTAATAGGCATTATTATTCTGGGATGCCTTTTAGAGCCTACATTCTTTTGGCTCTGTCAATTTGGCTGGAGCAAAAGCCCTGCCGCCTATTTCATTGATTCCTTAAGCCTGCTGGCTGAGATCGCCTACATTTTGTTTAGGTAGCCATTAGCTGTGGGCTGACAGCGTGTATTAAAGAAATCCAAGCTCAGCGCATTCCTGATCAGAGTCTGGCCCTGTGCATTGTAATGACAAGAGTCTGAAACACCCACCGACTGAAGCTTCCTGTCCTGGATCAGCTCCAGTTCTGGATTTGGGGTGAGCTTCGGGTCTAATGATGGAGAAAAGGTCCACTGCAGCCCTGATCTGCACAGGGTTCATTCCCAGTAGGGAAGCCTGGGGAGATCGGGATGGATTTGCATGGGGAACATAAAAGACAAGTCAAATTGCAAATAAAACCTAAATCTCTAAAACCACGACTATAAAAAGGATGAGATGGGTCCCTTGTTGCGGGATGATGGACGTACATGTTTTATGATGTTACAGTATATCAGAGGTTGATGTATAGTTCTTGGCTTAAGCTGCATCTTCTTCCCATAACTTCTTATACAATTTTATACTATTTAACAACTCCTACATGTGAGTTATTAGTCAGAAGCCTGGCTGTCCAGCACAGAGAACTCACATAGAACCCCACCTCGAGTCCTTCGTATTTAGTACAGTGTCAAATTACCTTAAAGTGAATATCTTTGACTACCAAGAAATTGTGTTTGACATGATGCTGATCCATTGATTTAAGGTCTCAAAGGATATCATACCTTGCCGAAACGCTAACTCCTACTAGGGTCACGGAGAGGCTGTAGCCTATCTCAGCTGACACTGGGCGAAGGCGTGGTACACCCTGTACAGCTCACCAATCCATCACAGGGCCAATACACACACAATCATTCACATTCACACCCAGGGGCAGTTTGGAACAGGCAATTAGAATAATGTGCATGTCTTTGGACAGTGGGAGGAAACCGGAGTAACCAGAGGAAATCCATGCAAGCACAGGGAGAACAGGCAAACTCCACACAGAAATGCTCTCGTCGAGCCCGGTACCTTCTTGCTGTGAGGTAGATGTGCTAACCACTACGCCATCGTGTCATCTAGTTGAAATACATTTATAATAATAACTGAACAGGTGGCATGGTGGTTCAGTGGTTAGCACACCTGCCTCACAGCAAGGAGGTCCTGTCCAAGTTTTCCCTGTGGTTGAGTGGGTTTCCTCCAGGTACTCCAGTTTCCTCCTACAGTCCAAAGACATGCGCATTAGTCTAAGTGGCTGTTCCAAATTGCCCCTAGGTGTGTGTGAGAGTGTGAATTGTTGTGTGTGTTAGCTCTGCAATGGACTGGTGAGCTGTACAGGGTGTACCCCGCCTTTGCCCAGAAGGCGATGGGTTACTGATCCGAAGGTCAGAGGATCAATCCCCACAATCACCACTGTTGGGCCCTTGAGCAAGGCCCATAACCCTCAGTTGCTCAGTTGTATATAAATGATAATAGTAAGTCGCTCTGGATAAGAGCGTCTGCCAAATGCTGTAAATGTAAATTTTGGTTTTCTTTTAGCGATACTGTTACCCATGATGGAATACTTTAATTTAATTTCTGATGATCTTCAGTCTTACCCATCTCCCCCTCTTCCTCTGCGCCATGTCGAGTGTGATTCCAGCCAGGTTTTCCGACTCTTGGATTTGAGACTGCTCTGATTTCACCCCTGAACTCAAAACCTGGTCAGTCTGTGCTTTTGTATGTCTCTCAAATGTTTCTTTAGCATGGCTGACACCTTCATTTGTGTCTTTCTCTCCCTCAGAAAGTTTCTTTTCCGATAGCTCAGCACTCGTCTTTTCTTCGTCTGCGTTGCTTTTGCCAGTCTCAGGATCTGGAAAGACCTGCTCATCTTGGAGTTTTCCAGTGGATGTAGTCTGGTCAAATAGGTTTTCTTGGTGTCCATCTTTGGAATCTTGGTTAAGCTGGGTGTCAGAGTCTTCCATTACTGTGAGAAGTTCATTCTCCACCTTCTCTTCCTCCTCGGACTTAATGCTTAAGGGTTTGTTCTTCTCCAGCTTGGTATTTTGAGTTTCACTGTCAGTGGGATAATCTAAATCCAGTGGAATCTCTGACTCAGTGCTGCTCCCCATCTCCTCTTCTCCCAAATCTTTCTCTGTGTGCTGCTGTTGCTGTTCTTCATTAGTTACAAAGTCCAGTGATATCCCTGCACTCTCCTCATTTCCATCCTCTACCCTTCCTGTGCCATCTTCATCACTGTCTTCTTCATCTTCCTCCAGGTCAGGTTGTTCTTCCTCAGAAGCCTTTAGAAGTTCATCCAGCATCTCTTCACTCAGCAAAAGAGGAACACTCCTGCCCTCTTCAGTAGACATATCCAGGTCTACTGAATCTACTTCCTGGGCTCCATCTCCACCGTTTGATGTGTTCTTGCTTACATCATCCTCTGGTTCGGGACTACTGGCCTCAAAGGGGGAAAATGTTGGCAAAATGGAATCATGAGCCTCGTGTAACTTTGGGAACTGGGGAAAAAAGGAGAATTAAGAATATAAACACCCATAATTTTTATCATAACACACACACACAATAATATGTACAGTGTGCTGTATAAATGTACTGTACAGTGGCTAAATTACCTTCTCCTCTGGATTGTGAGACCTTCTGGAGAGAGACTTATGCTTCTCATGAGGAGCGCTGTGCACCTTAAATGTGAGTGCATAAATATGAATCACTTGAGGTGTTATCACAAATACGGAGAGGACATGAGTGGATACATACTTCGATGCCATAAGATGATTAAGTTATGGCCATAAAGTATTTTATTAATAATAATAATAATAATAATAATAATAATATTAATAATAATAATAATAATATTAATAATAATAATAATAATATTAATAACACTATTAAAAAAAATAACTCACTCATTTTTTAAACCACTTAATCTTACTCGGGTCATAGCAAGGCTGGAGCCCATCTCAGCCAACTCTGGGTGATGGCGGGGTACACCTTGAATGGTTTGCCAGACCATCGCAGGGCCAATACACACACAACCATTCACACTCACACCTATGGGCATTTTAAACCAGCCAATTAGCCTAGCGTGCATGTTTTTGGAATGTGGGAGGAAACCAGAGTACCCAGAGAAAACCCACACAAGCACGGAAAGAACATGCAAACTCCACACAGGAACAGCTGAGCATTGGACTTGATCCCAGGACCTTCTTGTTGTGAGGTGGACATGCTAACCACTATGCCACCATGCTGCCGGAAGAACTTCAAAAATAGCCAACCAAGTATGACCTTTGGTGTATAAGTTTAGGATCCAACTCAAATCTAGAATGAACCTTTCATCCACTGCTGAAAGGTTCTGTGCAAAGATACTTTCCAATAACTAACATTAGACGCACCATTATTTATTATTAAAGGGCACCTGTGATGAATTGGTGTGACTAGCTACATGAAAGGCAACCACGTACAACATCAGCGGCTCCTTCAAGCAACATCAGTGCAAAGTGTGTGCAAGTGTGACGACTCTAGGCATGCTCAGAGACATGTTGCCTTTCTCATTTGCTGTTCCAGCCTGGTAGTGACACGAACTCGTTGGATTGGCTGGGCTGCGTCACTGTCCCCGTGCATCATAACACATTATCATATAGTGCTGCACAAACAACAAGCGCAGAAATCGCAGAAAACCTTTCTTTCATGCTCCTAAACCAACTGACGACAGAAAAGCCGAGTCAGCAAAATGTTAGCTATATCATTCATTTTGGATTTACCGTCACGCTCATCTCTGGCAGCGTTCTCGTCCTCAGAGTCACTAGAATGTGACGTCTCACTGTCTTCACAAGATACTCCTCCCTCTCTGCTTCAAATTAGTCACCATTTACACCCATTTCCTCCAAATTGCTGCCATAGTCGCTTCTTGAACACGTTTTTTTATCACCTAAAATGTCGCTTGCTGAATTGATCTGCTAGTTTACGTGGGCTGGACAACCCCGCTCAACGAGTTCACGTCACTTCTGGGATATAATGACTGCTAAAAACTGGTTCAGACTCCGCTAATAATCCCTGGATTAAAATTAACCGTTTTGTGCTTTGTATGGTCATTTATGTTAAGATAAGCTCTGCATCACTTAAAGTTATTACAAACACACAAATTATGCTGTAAGGATCACCAATACTGGTACACTTTTAATGATATTTAACATGTGCATAATGATACTGATAGTGATATTAATCAAATCTGCGGTGTTTATTTTGTTGCCTTGTTAGCATTATTTATGGTATTACTATTTATGAATGGTATAAGTATTATATAATGCTTGATGTAAAGTTAAGTACCAAAATTTTTACTTACATTGCCTGTAAATGCTGAGGCCAACAGGAACAGGAAAAGAAGATCAAGCTCCATATCTGTAAGCATAACCGTAACGTAATCATGATTACACAGCCAAGTGACCCGGGTGAAACATCCTACCTATAACTTCCTACCTATAATCTCTATACAGTACAAATAAAGCCTTTCAAAGTGTTAACACAGCTGGTAACTGTAATGGAAAAGTCTTCAGGATGGAAGATGTTGCACAATGTGATTTTGTAGTAACATGAAAAGCTTCTTCTTTTGTTAGTTTGCTTGTTTTATTAACTTTAAGAGAGAAAAAGGGAGGCTGCTGAGTGGAGGAGTGTTTCTTGCCTCTATAAAATAAGTGTTAACATGATTTAATCTGTTTCACAGATGTTTCACTCCACTGTATTACATGGACATCTTCTGCTGTGGGATAGTAACGAGAACACTTTTGTGTACGCTGTTATTGGACATGGGCAGGACTGTGGCATAGTGGTTAGCATGTCCACCTCGTAGCAAGAAGGTCCTGGGTTCGAGTCCCAGGCTTGGGCGTTTCTGTGAGGAGTTTGCATGTTCTTCTCGTGCTTGCGCGGGTTTCTTCTGGGAACTCCCGTTTCCTCCCATAGTCCAAAGACATGCAAAATAAGCTAACTGGTTGTTCCAAATTGCCCCTGTGTGTGGGTGAGCCCTGCGATGGTCTGGTGAGGTGTTTAGGGTGGACTCACTGGCCTTTGCCCAGTGTCGGCTGAGATAGGCACCAGCCTCCCAGCGACCCTAAAAGGATTAAACAAGTGCGTGAGATATTATTGAAAAATGATCAACATCAGACCAATAACAGTGACTCTGCATCACGCCACTCTGCTGTTGATTATTTTCCTGTAGCAACGAATGCCCAGGTGGTTCCATTCCTTGCTGCGCAGTGCATTTGTACATCTTGACCATGCACCAAGCAAAGAATTGACTTGAGGGTTCTCTCTGATGTGCTCCCACTGAAAGAGTTCATCAGCATGCCATTCCTCAGCCCGCCATCATAATCTAAAGCCTAGGTCGTCCTGGTAACCAGCTCGGGAGATCCGTCTCAGTCAAAAGTTGCATTCCAACCACGAGGAGCAAAGCAAATAGGAGAAGCTAGCAGCCTGAAAAAGTGCCAACTATGTACACAAACTTTTTTTTTTCCTGTCAAGAGACAAAGCGGCGTTATTGGATCAGTCTGAGGGGAAAGCGTGATGAAGAGCTAACACAGATGTCTGATAATACACCAAGTATCCAAAGATTTATTGGGGGGAGGGTGATTTGTGAAGATAATGCCATAAAAGTAATACATAAAATTAATTGTAGATATACAGTTATTTACTATATAAAAATATTAAATGGTAAAGCAACATAACAAAAAATTTGCCTTTTAAACTGGAAAAAACATTTCAAAATTTAAATAATAAAATAAAAAACTCAGTTTTATGAGAAAATTATTGTTATTATTAACAATTATTGTTATTTTTTATTGTTATTAATTTATATTTATATATATATATATATATATATATATATATATATATATATAAAATCTCACAGAATTATATAACTCC
>JAQMYF010000027.1:15643034-15654486 GCA_030014195.1 Neosilurus mollespiculum
CCTTAAAAGCATCCTTCCCAGCAACACAAAACAGATAAAATCCCCCCCCCCCCCAGACCATGAATTCAGTACACACAGAATGCATGTAAAAACCCAAACATAATAGATAAAGTAATAATTAATGATGTTTGCTGTGGATTCAGGGTTACTCATGGATGCAATTAAGATTAGTTCATATAGATGTTAATTATTTTTCATTATTTGCTCCATTAGTTTGAAAAAAACGAATCAATTCAAGCATCAAATTTGTGAGCATTACTTGCGGTGATGACAGATATTATGAATATTAAATCTTACCAGTGATACTGTTCATTTTAAATAAACTTCAGTGTTCAAAATTATTCAAAAAAAACAACTTCTCAGAATAAAATAATATAATAAAGCAAGATGAAGTTCTAGCATTTTTTTATTTAGCGATCATCTTGTAGCGGTCTGAGCTACAGTCCCTGATATATAAACCATAATGAATAACTGTACCTGGAATTGAAGCTTGCAGATAGATGAACAGATCTCTGGATTAATGGGATGTCGTGCTCAGCAGGAGGAGCGTGTGAAGAATTGACTTGTGTGCTAAACTCTGCCCATCTCTCACACTGCTCCTTCCTAAACAAAAGCATGCCTTTGGGACTGGCTCTCGAGAGGAGGGTGCAGGGAGCCAAATAAAAACACAAGTATCCTAAAGTATTCATCTGCTATTCAGTTATAATGATTTCTTTCTCATCTTGTTCATTCAGTGGTATATTGACGATTGAGTACAGTAACACTTCAGTATAATAGTTGAAGTGCCTTTATTTAGTCCTGCTAAAGGTGTCGTGTATTGGTGAGCACTGGGTTTCCTCAGGGTACTCCGGTTTCCTCCAACAGTTCAAAGACTTGCACATTAGGCTAACTGGCTGTTCCGCATTTCTCCCTGGTGTGAGTGTGAGTGTGGAAAGTTGCATGTGTGTGTGTTGGCCCTGTGTTGTGGACATGGAGAGCTGTCCAGGGTGTACCAACCTTCGCCCAGAATTGGCTGAAATAGGCTCCAGCCTCCCCATGACTATAATAGAATTAAGCAATTCAGCAAATTACCAAATTTATTCTCAAATCAAATTGTTTAGAAGGAGTTCGGCAACAGGGCGGCCGGGTGGCATAGCGGTTGCCACGTCCAGCTCACAGCAAGAAGGTCTTGAAGGCCGTTTCTGTGTGGAATTTCGCGTTTCCTCCATGGATTCCAGTTTCCTCCCACACTTCAAAGGTGTGCACATTAGGATAATTAGCTGTTCCAAATTGCTCCGAGGTGTGAGTGTGAATGGTTGTGTGTATGTGTGTTGGCTTTGCAGTGGACTGGCAAGCAGTTTGGGGTGTACCTTGCCTTCACCCAGAGTCGGCTGAAATCTCACCCAGACTCAGTCCACCCTGTGACCCTAGTAGGATTAAGTAGTTCGACAATTGAAGGAAAGTATGAATATAACAAAATAAAGTATCCCTATAGTTTATTTATTTATTTATTTATGTTGCTATACTGTATTTGTCCCACAAGGGAAATTATTGCCTCTGCATTTAACCCATCCAAAGTGGACACACACATGTACACAGTGAGCACACACACTCGGAGCAATGGGCTGCCACACACTGCGGCCCCCGGAGAGCAGTTGGGGGTTAGGTGCCTTGCTCAAGGGCACTTCAGCCGTGAATGTGGAGGAAGGGAAGGTGCAGCTCACTGCCCCACTGCCACACATTTTTCCTGCTGGTTCAGGAATTGAACCAGCGACCTTTCGGTCCCAAAGCCGCTTCTCTAACCATTAGGTCATTTAGGGGTTGGGTTGGGGTGGGGAGAACTCTCACCTCACAGCAAGAGGTAGGCGAGGGTGTTTGTGTGTTCCCTGCGTGCTTGCATGTGTTTTCTTCCTCCAACAACAAGCACATTGGACTGTCTATGTCAAATTGCCCCTAGGTGTGAATGTGGGTGTGAATGAATGTTTGCAACTCTCTCAGGTAAAAACACATTGCAACAGAAACCACAAAGTTGGCCCAATGCATCATGGATATGGATATATCTATGAGCCAGTGAACAAACAGTTCACTATAGATGCTCTACAAACAGACACCTTACGCACTGTCCTGAAGAATTTCATCTTAAACCAGGTTATGTGGGAAATAACATGAAAATGATGCTGGCAATACTTTTTGAATCGCTGTTGTTGAACTCTCACTCACTCATTTGCCAAACTGTTTAATCTTAATATGGTCGTGGTGGTGGGGCTGGAGCCTATCTCAGCCGACTCTGGGTGAAGTCAGGGTACACCTTGAACAGCTTACCAGTCCACCAGACAACACACACACAACCATTCACACCCACACTCACACCTAGGGGAAATTTGGAACAGCCAATTAGCCTCATGTGCATGTCTTTGACCTGTGGGAAAAAACCGGAGTACCCAGAGGAAACCCATGCAAACACAGAGAGAACATGCACACTTCACACAGAAACTACACAACCGTGATAACAACTACACCACCGTGCCGTTCTACATATTTAATAACAATAAATAATGAGTATTAATAATTTCCCAGGTTATTTTTTTATATTCGAAATAAAGGCAGGCGGCACGGTGGCGAAATGGTTAACACGTCCGCCTCACAGCAAGAATGGCCTGGGTTCGATTCCCGGGCTCCGGGCGTCTCTGTTCTGAGTTTGCATGTTCTCCCCATGCATACGTATGTTTCCTCTGGGAACTCTGGTTTCCTCCTACAGTCCAAAAACATGCACATTTGGCTGAATGGCTTTTCCAAATTGCCCCTAGCTGTGGGAGTAAGTGCGAATGATGGTGTGTGTTTTGGCCCTACGATGGCCTGGCGAGCTGTCCTGGATGTACCCCGCCTTCACTCAGGGTCGGCTGAGATAGGCGCCAGCCTCCCCGCGACCCTTATTAGGATTAAGTGCCTTAAAGAATGAATGAATGAATTAAATAAACGTACTTTTTTGTAATCTAATCAAAATAAAGAATGATTGAATTTACAGTTCTATTTTTGATATCTTATTTGCTTTGTAGTTAAGCTCCAATGATGTAAGAAACTACTTTTCTAATTTAAAATCAGCACCAACCCTCAGAGTTCAGAAGGTGAGCATGTAATAAAGCTTGCACGATAAACTCAGAGTGTGTCCCGAGTCTGCCAAGTCCTAACCTCCAGCACACTACTGCGTACATGCCCTTTCTGCACCGAGTCATTCTTTCTCTTAATTACGCTTTCCTTCTTTAACTCTCTCAACACTCTGAAATAAAGTGTTGCAAGTTAGCATCATTACATCAGTGTAAAAGCAACACGTCTACACCCTGTTAGAACTCCAAGTCCATGATGAAACACTACTCCTGCACTCCTCTAGATGGCGCTGAATCATGTAAATGACTTACGGATGACTCCGGTCTCCTGCAGTACATTTTCCTCTTTATAATATAGAGTACATATCCTTTTCAACCATTTAAATCCATCAAAGTTGGTGCCTGTCGTCATGTTTGTTGTAGCTGTCTTTTTTTTTTTCCTCTCTTGACCTCAACAACACAACAGAACAGCTTGTCATGTTACAAGAAACCACAAAGGCTTCTGTACAGAAAACATAGTGACCTTTAAAAACCACTGACACGTGAGACTCCTTCCATTAAATCTGAAATATTCGATGGGCCTCGCTGTCAAGCTTCTGTTGCTGTTGGCGCTTGTTGTTGTGTGTTCCCTGTCACTCAAAGCATCTAGCATGTTTCATGCCTCGGAGTAATAGTTCATGTTAACGCTACTAGGGTGGCATGGTGGCGTAGTGGTTAGCATGTGCGCCTGGCAGCAAGAAGGTCTTCACAAAACAACAAAAGGTGCAAACAAAACAACCAAGACCATGAAAACAAGAACGAGTAACATTTATTCATTCATTTTTTTTACAAAACCGCTTAATCCTACTACGGTCGCAGACCAGGGCGAAGGCAGGGTACACCCTGAAAACATGACTAATCCATCACAGGGCCAACACACTCACAGACATTTACGCTCATGCTCACAGCTAGGGGCAATTTGGACCAGCCAAATAGCCTAATGTGCACATCCTTGGACTGTGGGAGGAAACCAGAGTACCCAGAGGAAACTTATGCAAGCACGTGGACAGCATGAAAACTCCACACAGAAACGCCGCCACTGAAACCACGACCTGAACCCAGGACCTTCTTGCTGTGAGGTGGACAGAATTCAAATATTGGCAAACTAGAGGCCCCTGATGAGGGAATCGGCAGCCATCTTGTTGACCTTGAACTTGACATACAATGACCTTTTCATAAACTTGTTTAAGCCTTTGGTCCCGCATTCATTCATTTCTTCATTCATTCTCTAAGCCGCTTAATTCTCATTAGGGTCTCAGGCGTCTATCTCAGCTGACTCTGGCGAGTGCGGGGTACACCCTGAGCTGCTCGCCAGGCCATTGCTGGGCAGGACATACACACAACCATTCACACACACTCACACCTAGGGGTGATTAGGAACAGCCAATTAGCCTACTGTGCATGTTTTTGTACTGTGGGAGGAAACCAGAGTACCCGGAGGTGACCCATCGCAAGCATGAGGAGAACATGCAAACTTCACACAGAAATGCCCCGAGCCCAGGAATCGAACCCGGGACCTTCTTGCAGTAGGGCGGACGTGCTAACCACTGCACCACTGCGCCACTGTGCCGCCTGGTCCCAAGTTACTTCCCTGAACATTTGATGGTGATAAATCAAGCAGTTCTTGAGATATAGACATATATATCTGCAAAAAACAATCATTATAATAATAATAATAACAAAAGCACAATCTGGGAGAAGTGAAAACAATACCAGCTCACGCTAGGCTGGTATTCACCAAAAAATCTGGGTAAGAATGGGTTAAGCGCATACAGTCGTCGTGTTATGTAGGGGTTTCCATGGCTCCTTTCAAAATCCATAGTAAGGTTCAGAAAGCAACAGACACAATAAACACAGCTAAATCCTCCAAACCTCCATCCACGGCCACCAGACAGAAGCCAAAACCACAAAATAGCAGGAACGCTAGCAGACTGGGCTTACAAAGTGCTGCAGCAACATACACAAGCCTTCACAAACACACCAGACTCTCATGAGATCTTCCTGTTTTTCCCAACTCACGGCTTTATTCCCTCATAGCCCTCATGATTATTTTCATTGTGGCTCATTAACCTAACTATATTTTATAATCCGCTTTGTTTGTATTGTGTGTTTGTAAAGTCTGGGGTAAAAACTGGGGTTAATATCTTCCGGTTTCGTGGCTTGGTAGTCTTTTAGATTTCTGGTGGCCGGCTGCCTCACAGCAAGAAGGTCTTGGGTTCGAGTCTCAGACATGGCGAGGGCGTTTCTGTGTGGAGTTTGTATGTTCTCCTTATCCTTGGGTGGTGTGGGTTTCCTCTTGGTTTCCTCCTACAGTCCAAAGATGCACATTTGGCTAACTGGCGGTTCCGAATTGACCCTAGGTGTGAGTGTGAGTGTGAATGATTGTGTGTGTTCGTCCACTTGCCTACTGTCAGCTGACTTAGGCACCAGCCTCCACAAGACCCTAGTAGGATTAGGCGGTTTGGCAAATGAGTGAGTGATGAGAGTGGATTTCTGGTTATATTACGAATATAGATTTGCTGAGGAAAAACTCATCTAATGTGTACATCCTAAATACAAATCCTACCAAGGTCACAAGCTACTAAATAATTAACATTACTGAACGCCAACTTCTAGTTATCGGTGTGCTCGCCAAAGTGGTCATGGGCTGATGTTACGTTATTGTATATCTCAGCCGGGGGGTCTTTCTTAATTATTTCATAATTAGATCATTTTCACAAATGAACTGGCATCCCATCTGATTCTAAAGTGAATTCTCGTGTGTTTTACCCGAAGTTACTGGGATTGGTTCCAGCCTCATTGTGACCCTAATGGGTATAAAGTGATTACTGATGATGGATGAATTATACTCACCACTCTTTTTTTTTTCTCCCTCCCGTCCTCTTTCTGCATTTCTTTCCTTTTTTTTTTTTTAATGAAATCTCAACACAAGCTTGCGCAATTTCCACAATCAGGTGAGATAATGTCCCATTTAGGGGGCCCCTAATATATTATTTTACATCCTTTTGAAGTTTTGTCGGAGTTCTGTGTTTTCTTATTTGACATTTTATGATCACCGTGTGGGCAGTGTAGTGATTAGCACATCCGCCTCACAGCAAGAAGGTCCTGGGTTTGAGTCCCAGACTCGGCGAGGGCGTTTCTGTGTGGAGTTTGCACATTCTTCCCCTGCTTGCATGGGTTTCCTCCAGGTGCACCGGTTTCCTTACAAAGTCCAAAGACATGCAAATAAGGCTAATTGTCCCTAGGTGTGAGAGTGAGTGTGAATCCTTGTGCGTGTGTAAGTGTGTGTGGTGACCCTGGGATGACCTGGCGAGCTGTTCAAGCTACAGGCCAGAGCAGGTTGAGATAGGCTCCAGCCTCCCCGCGACTATAGTAGGATTCAGGCAGGAGCCAAACTCAACCGACACTGAGTACACCCTGAATACCTCGCCAGTCCATCACCGTACAACCCACATAAACCATTTACATGAAACAGCCAATTTACCAAACATGCATGGATTTGGACACAAACTAGAGTAGGAAAATTACTGGAGTACCCAGAGGAAACCCATGCAAGCACAAGGAGAACATGCAAACTCCACACAGAAACGCTCCCCTCGAGCCTTGGACTCGTGCTTTGAGGCCGCCGTGCTAGCCACTATGCCACTGTGCCGCCCTGATTTATTTCAGCCTTGTGTTAAAATCATGTTACACTACAGTACTAAAGAATTCTCAAAGCAGCTTGAACAGTAGTACCAGTGATCCATTTTATTACATTTTATTTTTTTTTTAAACTGCGTATAAAGAAACAGAATTGAAAGTAAGCCAGAGAAAACTACAAGCAGTTTCTGTGTGTTTATTTGAAGTTGGCCTCATGCAGACTGTCTGCCAAAACCTTGAAAGAACTTACACATTTGTGTGGGTGGAATAATTATATGTCACGTTTGGGTATAAACCGCAGCATCGGCTGAGTGGTGAAACAAGTGACATCGTCTAGAAAATACAGAAAATATTTTGGTACTGTGGTGTTTTTGGATATGAAAAGCTCCCAAGAATTAAAAAAATATATTTTTAAAAAATGTATCCACAGTATGTTTTAAATATAAAAATAAATGAAATTAACATTTCTATAATTTGTATAAAGAAATCTTTATAGTTCATTATATAAAAACTATTATCACTGTAGATTCAGTACAAGTTTTTTAAAGAACAAAATGTTTTTTTATTTTGCTATGTCATATCTGTACCGCCGGGGCAGTGGTGGCCCAGTGGTAGGGTGCTGGATTACTGATCTGAAGGTTGAGAGTTCAGGCCCCACTATCTCCGAGTTGTCACTGCTGACCCCCCAGTGCAGCTAACTGGGTTATCAAAGGCTGGCCATGTCTCTCACTGTCTGTGGTGAGAGGCATGTAAAAGAACCATTACTGTCGTTCATAATGAGTAGGCCACTGGGTTACCATCAGTGTGTTCCTGACCTGCAATGGCCTGGAGAGCTGTCCAGGGTGTACCCAGCCCTCGCCCAGAGTCGGCTGAGATGGGCGCCAGCTTGACCCTAATTAGGATTAAGCGGCTTAGAAAATGAATGAATAAATGAATGTCTGTACCGGAGTCCATGTTGGACTTCACCACAGCACACAAAATGGCCACCATGTACTACACTACTCGGTATATTGTGTGTATTTGGAATGTGCCAAAGTTCACGCCATCTTACCAGAGACTGGGTTACACTTGACAACTAGGCTTTATACATGTAAACAAGCTGTAGGAGTGCGAAATTTAGCTTAGTTCATTCATGCATCCATTCATTCATTCATTTTCTAAGCCGCTTAATCCTCATTAGGGTCACAGGGAGGCTGGTGCCTATCCTAGCCAACTCCGAGAGAAAGAGGGGTACACCCTGGACAGCTCGTCTGACCATTGCAGGGCAACACACATACAACCGTTCACAATCACTCAAACACCACCAGGCAGTTTGGAACAGCCAATTGGCCTACTGTGTATGTTTTTGGACTGTGGGAGGAAACCTGAGGAAATCCATGCAAGCAGAAATGTCCCGAGCCCGGGAATCGAAACCAGGCTTTCTTGCTATGAGGCAAACATGCTAATCACTCCGCCACAGTGCCGCCATTTTTGCTTCATTTTGCGCTTTATTTTGAGTCATATTGTTACACGTGCTGGTAAAATACCATAATACACGTGAAAATAAACAAATATTTGAACACCAATCTTTTTGCAGTGGTAGATTTCTTGGTAATATGGCAGCCACCAAAGGCACGTCATGCGAGGGTCTTGTCCAGTCTTGTGTTTATGTCTATGATACTTCAAATCCAGACAGCTGTCATGTTCTCCAGATCACACCCACCTGCAGCACATCACACACTACCACCAGACACTTATAAAGGTATAAGAAAATGTTTTGTGTTTGTTCCTGTAATGAAGTAACAAAGTGCAGCGTGCTCAGGTTAAAAACAATTGGAAACATTTCTGTCACAAAGGCATTTGTAATTTCCACAGTCAGCAGATGTGGAGAACCTTGAAATGCTTCGGCAAGCCTGTGGCAATGAAGCGATGAGCCAGTTGGGGTGGTTTGTGTGGCATTAATGCCGCAAAAGGGGCAATATGTCACTGGTGGACAAAGTTCTGCCTCCATGCTGCATGAGTGCTATGATTTTACAATTTAGAGCTTTACTTTCCCAACGATATATCTCATTTCTTGCTTCAGAGACAAACATCTGGACACGACAATGCACATGCGCATTTGCAGTTTGCGCAGTCATTTCTGATTGGCTGTGGAGACCCTTGGAATGCTTCAACAAGACTATGGACATTGAAGCAGTGCGTTGGGGGAGATGGTTTGTGTGACATTCACACTTCACAAGGGCCATGGTCTCATTGGAGGATGATCTTCCGCCCCTCTTGTTGCACGAGTGCTTCAAGAGCAAAATATTACCCACAATATTTAACTTTGTTCTTCAGAGACAAAACGGAGTCATCAATATTCATAATTAAAGAGTTACATTCTGGGTATAAGTAGTCTTTGGAGTCTTCTAATGAATACTTATGCCAAGGCTATGACACCTAATTGACACAATTATATGCCCCTCACCATAAAACAGTAATAATGTATAATGGTGGCATAGTGGTTTGCATGTCTGCCTCAAAGCTAGAAGGTCCTGGGTTTGAGTCCTGGGCTCGGCGAAGGGCGTTTCTGTGTAGAGTTTGCATGTCCTCCCTGTGCTTGCATGGGATTCCTCTGGGTATTCCAGTTTCCTCTCACAGTCCAAAGACATGCACGTTAGGCTACCTGGCTGCTCTGGATTGTCTCGGGAATGTGAGTGATTGTGTGCGTTGGCTCTTTGATGGACTGGTGAGCTGTTCAGGGTGTCCCACCTCCATCTAGTGATGGCTGAGATAGGCTCCAGCCTCCCTGCGACCGTAGTGGGATTAGGTGGTTTGGCAGATGGATGATTGTTTTTTTAGTAACTTGACTATGAAGACATGAAGGGTGAATAAGAGAAGACATTTACACTGGTATTTTTTTTAATATATATTTAAGGAAGGAGTCTTCAGTGCAAGTAGATTGTATTTAGTGAAACCTACAGTCAACCAAAAAACAATTTCATGGATCCCTTTTTACACATCCTACAAAACAGCCCGACTTTCCCAACACACACATTTATAAACACTTCAGAATTATCATGTAGATCTAAGAGTAATCAGGAGAGAAGCACCGTCCTGACTGAAAAGGCGCACAGGGTTCATTTGTAACCCAGAGTTTCACGTCTGAGGCCTCTTTTCAGACAGAGATCCTTACAGACAGACATGTGGGGCGTATGTATGTGTGTGTGTCTGTGGGATTGTCTGGCAGCTGTCCTGACTTGATTATGTGCTGTTATTATGGGGAATGTTTGTACAGTGAGACTACTACTTCCTCCGGTCGCCAGCAGCAGACCAAATAAGGAATTCCCGGATATCAAGTTTATAAAGGAAAAGGGTTCAGATGAAACATTTCACTATTATTGGAATATTTAATAATAGGTAGAGGTTCACTGAATTTCACTGTTTTACTTTTGTATTAATTTAATTATTCATTTAATCCTCCTAGGGTCGCAGGGAGGCTGGTGCCTACCTCAGCCGACTCTGAAGGCTGGGTACACCAAGAACAGCTCGCCAGACCATTGCAGGGCAACACACATACAAACATTTACACTCACACTCACACTGAGGGGTAGTTTGGGACAGCCAGTTAGCCTAATGTGCATGTCTTTGCAAAGTGGGAGGAAACCGGAGTACCCAAACAAAACCCACACAAGCACAGAGAGAACATTCAAACTCCACACAGGTACACCCGAGTCTAGAAACTTAATCCAGGACCCTCTTGCTGTGAGGCAGACGTGCTAACCACTACGTCACCCTGCCCTCTGAGCTATTCAAAATTCAAAAGAGTTTTGTTGTTTGTTTGTTTGTTTGCTTTTATTTGGGGGGGCATGCTTGAAGCAACTTCAAGATATTACCACAAATACTACCTTAAATACTTGCATACCATCACTGGGCTGACACACACACACACACACACACACACACACACACAGACACACACACACACACACACACACACACAGACACACACACACACACACACACACACACACACACACACACACACACACACAATTATTCACACTATTGGAATAACCAATTAGCCTAATGTGCATGTCTTTGGACTGTGGGAGGAAACCGGAGTACCCTGAGGAAACCTACGCAAGCACAGGGAGAGCATGCACACAGACCCACCCTCACCAAGCCCAGGATTCAAACCCAGGACTTTCTCCCTGTAAGGCAGACGTGCTAACCACTACACCACATGACTTCGGTAATATCAAGTCAGTACCAAAATAACATTTTCAAGCAGAAAATTTAATCTGACAGAAAGTTGCTTACACAATTCCAGACCAAAATATAATGAAGGCTGCTGGGATTTGCTGCAAAAATAAGAAGCAAGTGCCTCCAGAAAACCCGTGGCTGGTTCTGAAAATTGCTCCATAAAAACCTACAGCTCATGTCCTTATAATTCTCCACATATTCCACCTGAGAATATTAATTTTAAAAGCAAAAGAAAAGGTCTTGACACCCAATACTGACTTTATTTTATTTTGGATTGGGGGAGCCATGGCCTAATGGTTAGGGAAGCGGGTTTGGGACCGGAAGGTTGCTGGTTTGATTCCTGAACCAGCAGGAAAATGATGTGGTTGTTATGATACCACACGGAGACAAAAGAATAAACTTGTATAAGTTTATTGTGACCCAGGAGTTGGGCTCGGAGAGCCACACACACGTAAACGAAACTGAAC
>JAQMYF010000027.1:15665809-15678776 GCA_030014195.1 Neosilurus mollespiculum
TTAACATTGTCACAAAGCAGCTTTACATAGTAAAATTAAATTAGGGAGGAATCTAAAAAATTTTCTCTACAACCCCCATATCATCATATATTTTTGAAATTAAAAACACTAACAATTTTTTTTCCTTGAGCAGAGCTCTCAGGAGAATACATCTGAGGACACTGTAAGTGCACTTTTCTATCTGATCACATGATATATCATATATACTACAGAAACTTATTGCATCCACTTGAGAAAAAAAATAGGTTTGTTTTTGTGAATTAAAAATTCAGAAGACATAATTTTTTAATTAAAAAAGTCGACATACTAATAACAATACCATCTATATTACTTAAACCAGGGGTGCCCAATCCTGTTCCTGGTGATCTACTTTCCCGAAGACTTTCACTCCAACCCTAATTATGCCCACCTGACCATCCAATCATCTAATCAAGAATTAAGACTTGGAAATGAAGACTTATAGCGATGATTGAATTTGTCAGATTGGCCCCATTAGGGTTGGAGTTAAAATCTTTAGGATGGTAGACCACCAGGAACAGGACACATGAGAAATGTTCATTTCCAATCGAGCCTTTACGCACAATACGCTTCCATAACACTGGTCTACAGCCAAAATGCTTTTGAAATAAATATAGTCAAACTTTCCTAATTTTGGGCCGCTGGGACTTAAACTGATGTTTAAAATGGTTAAATGGTTCTAGTTTTTGAGAGATGGTACTGGGTCAGTATATACCACCCTGCATTAGGAATCATGGATCATGGGTAAATTATAAAGGGAAGGGATCAGAAGTCACTAAATACATCTCTGACTGAATGTAGGAATAAACTTTAGGTAAATAGGGTCAATGCCAGAACATTTAGTTCAGGTGCAGTAGGTCATGGGTTCAAAGCCTAGAGTTTGACACGCCCTGAGTTTTCCACCTAAAATTGCATTTTTTTAAATTATTAACTATTTGTTTATATATTATATAAATATGATAATAATCATCAATGACTGGGTTTGAAAATTACTCTTTATTCTTTTTTCTTTTAAGGCAAAACGATCAATGATGCAATTTGAAGCTAGTGTTGCATCATCAATGATATGGATTGCATCATATTGTCGGTAGAAGTCATGAATGGTGCAACTCAAGAAATCATATACATGTAGTTTCACGTTCGATATAATCATGTAGACGTCAAATGTACAAAAAAAAACAAAAACAAAAAAAAAAAAAAACCTTAAATATCTTAAAAACAGGAGCCAATCACACATTTTTATTCTCAGATTTTAATTCAGCATCCCAAAATACTTCTAAAAATGTATACCAGTGTAATATACAGTATGAATGAATGAAAAAGGTCGGCACGGTGGTGTAGTAGTTAGCACGTCCGCCTCACAGCAATAAGGTCCTGGGTTCCAGTCCTGGTCTACGTGACATTTCTGTGTGGAGTTTACATGTTCTCCACATGCCTTCATGGGTTTCCTCCGGGTACTCTGGTTTCCTCCCACAGTCCAAAGACATGCGCAGTGGGCTAATTGGCTGTTTCAGATCACCCCTTGATGTGAATGGTTGTGTGAGTCAGTCCTGAGATGGTCTGGCGAGCTGTTCAGGGTGTACCCCGCCTTTGCCTGGTGTTGGCTGAGATAGGTTCCAGCCTCCCTGTGAGCCTAGTAGGAGTGAGCGTTTCGACAAATGAGTGAGATGAGAGTGGATATTATTTAATTGTATGTATGAATATCCATATTTTTATTTATTTAATGTTTAAAAACATTTTTTTTTTTTACCAGACTTCAGAATCCGTGGAGTCGAGCTCATCAGAGCAGGTACGTCAAAAAAAATCTGGTTGGGATTATATCTGATATTTAATGTATTATGTCTAGTTTTTTAGAGGATTTGGGCACAAAACAAATTATGTTTCTTCTGTGTGTGTGTGTGTGTGTGTGTGTGGGGGGGGGGTATGGGTGGGTGTGTGTGCTTGAACAGGCTTCGGAAACAAGTCAAAGCAACTCGCTGGAAGATCGGGTAATGATCTCTTGGTAGATCATGTTAGACTGTATAACGGTGGTTAGCAGTGTGTTATATCATCATTATTATTGTGTTTCGGTCTAGTTTATGAACGGAGGGATTGGAATGACTGTGGATGACAGCCAAGGAAGCACAGAGATCATGCGCAAGGTATGAGCACAAGTTTATAGTTTGGTTTCTTTCTGGTGTCTTTTCCGTTCCAACTGGTTTTTGAGACATTTTCATCTTATCAGGACCCCATGAGATTAAAATTTATTTGTATGGCACATTGACCCAAATACACTGTCCCAAAAGTAGTAGTTTTGTTTTATTTTGTTTTGTTTTTTGCCACATTGCACATCCCTGCAGGGAAAAGGGAACTGATCTTGTGTAGTCAAGACAATCTCCCAATGCCAGGAAGCCACTCACTCATTTGCTAAACTGCCTAATCCTACTAAGGTAGGAGGTTGGACCCTATCTCAGCTGACTCAGTGCAAAGGCAGGGTACACCCTGAACAGCTCGCCAGACCATTGCAGCACACACACACACACACAAACACATAATCATTCCCACTCACACTCAGGGTCAATTTGAAACAGCCACTTAGCCTAATGTGTATGTCTTTGGACTGTGGGAGGAAACCAGAGTATCCAGAGGAATCCCACGCAAGCACAGGGAGAACATGCACTCCACACACGAACACTCTTGAACCCAGGACCTTCTCGCTGTGAGGTGGACAAGTGGTGATTCAATTTAGTGAATTTTTCCAACAGACACCGTTCCAATGCATTCTCACGGAAATCCAGATTTAGCAATACAGGCATGAGTGGGACAAACATGTGGAAGGAACCTTGGCAGGAACCCGTCCTCTTCATTGTGGTTTTGGATAGCAGGATTTTATGGTAATTAAGGTTAGATGCCTGAAAGTTAAAGCTCATACTGACCTCTCATGTCTTTCTCTGCAGAGCTTGATTCGCGTCATCAGCCCCCAGGATATTAGTTCTGAAGACAACAGCACATCAGCCAGCATGGCATCAGTTAGCAGCAACTCTGCAGAGAGTCAAGCTACAAGCTTAAAGAGCAGCAGCAGCAGCAGCAGCAGCAGCAGCAGTAGCAGCAGTAGCAGCAGTAGCAGTAGCGAGAGTGATGAGTCTTTTAAGGGTCAAGGCAACAATTCAACAAGTAGCAGCAGCAAAAGCAGTGAAAGCAGCGAAAGTAGTAATAGCAGTGAAAGCAATGAAAGCAGCAAGAGCAGCTCCAGCAGTGAAAGCAGTGAGAGCAGTGAAAGCAGCCAGAGCAATGAATCAGATCAGCAGAAAACACCTACCAGCAGCAGTGAGAGCAGCGAGACCAACAGCGTCGAAAACCAGCCGACAGTCGACAGCAATGAGAGCAGCGCCATGAAAAGCACCAACAGCTCCAGTAGCGAGAGTCACGAGTCCCCTGAATCCATCGAGAGCAACGAAAGCACAAACAGGTGCCCGCCTGGAACCGACCGCCTGGACTGCGACAGCGACGAGCAAGTCCAGCCCAACGTGGGGGACGACGGAGCCAGTGATCTGTCTAACGGCTTCCACATGACTAACAGCATTGAGCAGGAGGTCGTGTTTAAGAGATGACTGAATTTATGATGATTTATTATTATAGCTAGTGGTAGTGACTCTGCTCTGAAATGTGCAGGGTGGAAATCCCTGGAGAGAAATATCAACTTGATAATTAAAGAAATAAAAGGTGCAGATGTGTTTATTTAAACCAATATTTCATAATATTAACTGCATTATAAGCTAAACATGTTAGACAATACATGCTGTGTACATGCAGGTTTACTATTGAGGCTTAATAAATAAGTAATAATCATGTTATGACTCAGTGTTAGAGATTCTCTAACATTTAAATTTAATATTTGGCTTTAAATTAAAAATACACTCTCAGCAAGTTTATTATACTCACTTTAGCTGATTATTCATTCTATAAATGTTTTCATTTAATTAATAGTTGTCAGTGCACCTGTTTAACTCGGTTCCATTATTGATATTGGAATTTTGATTATTTTGTTTGTTTGTTTGTTTGTTTTTGCTTTAAAATGTTTGAATGTAACCATGCAGTGTAACTCTCCTACCTAAAATATCTTTTAATTTTATACATCTGTAATCTGTAAATCAATTTATTTATTGTACTTGAATTTTACTTTACATGCCGACCTATGAAATAAAAAACAATTATATATAAAATGTGCCTTATTATTGTTATTATTATTATTATTATTGTTGTTGTCATGTCATGTCATTTTCTGAACCGCTTATTCCTAATTAGGGTCGTGGGGAGGCTGGCGCCCATCTCAGCCGACTCCGGGCAAGGGCAGAGTACACCCCGGACAGCTCGCCAGGCCATCGCAGTATTGTTGTTGTTATTCTTTCTATTTGAATTTCTGTTCTAATACAAACAGCCCTGGGCGGCATGGTGTCCTAGTGTTTAGCACATCCGCCTCACAGCAAGAAGTTAAGTGTGCTTGAACAACTGAGTGTTGGCCATGCAATAGTGAGCTGTTCAGGGTGTACCCCACTTTTCATTTGGGGTCGGCTCCAGCCTTCCCACGAAAACTAGGATTAAGAGGTTCAGTAATGTAAATTAAGTATTGAATATTAAAGTCCCCTTAATTAGAGGCAGGAGGTGCACTTTCAACAGCCCTGCCCTTGAGTGTGAGTCTGAGAACGTGGGCTCATTTTCAAATACAGGCTAATCACCATGCAGTTCTTGCTTCACACATCCACGACTACAATGTTGCATTAGCAGCAGTAATTTAAAAACGTTTTCCATCTTGCAGCAGTTAGCTGTGTGAAGCTATTAGGCTGTGGTCATGCGCCCTCTGGAGGAGGAGAGGGAGTCAGGCAATGCCGGTAGGTATCATGATGAACTACGCCAATGGATATTTAGTAGCTTTATTTATGTATGCTATCTGTTTGTTTGCAGATGGAGTGAAGTCTTGGACTAGAAGAGCGCTGGGAGCAGCTGTGTGTGTGTGTGTGTGTGTGTGTGTGTGTGTGTGTGTGTGTGTGTCTAGTGTGTGGTCTGGTGCATTACAAATATTAAGTGAGAGTTAAAGGGCATCTGAAAAGTGCTCTAAAGTGAATGAGTAGAGCAGGGGTGTTAATCTTACTTTCATTGAAGGGCACATCACTAAATCTGAATGTGATCCAGGGCCGAATATTCACTGACCATCTATTCTAAAAGGGCAACCATGAAATTTGCATGGCAAAATGATTCGTTTAGGTATTTTTCCCATTTTCCTTTATTTACTTGCATTTTCTGACAACGCTGAAATGACAAGCTAGCATGCAATCTTTCTTCAGTCAGCTGTTTACTTGAAAGAGGCCGCCGCCACCTAGTGGAAGGATAATGAATTAGGTTACGTGGTAACGGTCGATACAAAAACTGTTCATTCATTCATCCTAATTATGGTTGCGGGGAGGCTTTCACCCATCTCCGCTGACTCTGGGCGAGCGTGGGGTACACCCTGGACAGCACGCCAGGCCATTGCACGGCCAACACACACAACCATTCACACTCACACCCTTGAGTTTGACACCTGTGAAGTAGAGTGAACTGTTTGTCGGTCTCTCTATATTATTGATAATTAAATTTATCCGCCAAACATTCCCAGGAGACCCTAACTACACGTTTGGGTCTCCCAGGTCTGGAGGGTGGACTCCCCTGCATAAGGAAGCTTATGTTCATAATTTTTTATCATTCTCTTATGTGTGTTAGTCGTGTCCATCATTCTGAGCCATACTCATGACTTTGTATGTTAATGTGTGTTTATGTTTATTCAGTCTTTGTGCGGGTTGGGATGTGGTGAAGTGTGTGCTTTCACTCTTTTACCTCCACTCAGACCTCAAGAGCTGCAAGACTAAGCATCATTATGATCCTAAAATGACAGGTTCCTTAATCATAATCCTTTAAAAGACTCCATCATTTTAAAGTACGCCTTATTTTTTTTGTAAAAAAAAAAAAAATACTCATTAACTCTTTACATTCAGTTCGTCTGCAAAATGCCACATTCATAACTTGCAGCTGTTAGTCAGCAAATGAAATGTGTATAAAAACAGTGAGCTTTATGTGTATTTTAATGATAATTATATTGTAATACATGTGCACCAAATTGGAAATAATTCTGGGTCTCCTCCACTGCTGACTGACCATATCCCAGCTGCTATAGACCAGAAATAAACCATTACATATTTGGTTTCATCAGCGTTGGTTAATTGTTGCATTGATGTGAAAAAATAAGTTCATTCACCCTGGTGTTCCAGATAAGGCGTCGTTAATTAGAACCGCCTGCAGGTGGAACTGCTCTCATCTTACACATTTGCTGAACTGTTTGTTCCTACTTTGCGGGGAGGCTGAAGCCCAACTCATTTGGGGGCAGCTGCAGTTCGGCTTTGGGACCGAAAGGTCGCTGGTTCGATTCACGAAACCAACAGAAAAAATGTGTGGTGGCTTCCCTTCCTCCACATTCATGACTGAAGTGCCCTTGAGCAAGGCACCTAACCCCCAACTGCTCTCCGGGCACCCCCAATGTCTGTGGCAGCCCACTGCTCCGATGGGGCTGCTCACTTTGGATCGGTTAAATGCAGAGGCAATAATTTCCCTTGTGGGATAAATATAGTATAGGAAAAATAAATAAATAAATAAAACATTTATATCTGGACCAACACCGCGCAAAGGAGCCCAAACCAGACCATCGCCGGTCCAACACACACACACACACACACACACACAACCATTCACACTCACATCCACATCTAGAGGCAATTTGGAACAGCCAATCAGCTTACTGTTCCAAATGTGCTCGTCTTTGGACTCTAGGAGGAAACTTGAGCACCCAGAGGAAATGTACGGGAAGTATATGCAAACACTATACAGAAACGTCCAAACCCAGGACCTTCTTGTTGTGAGGTGGACGTGCCAACCACTATACCCCTATGGAACCTGTTTTATTTAAACCTGACGTTTGATCAGGGTGTGGGGTCATCATCATCATCATCATCATCATCATCATCATCAAAAGTGGAAAAAGCATCACATCTTCCCTTTTAAAGCGAGGATGGGAACCTGAGAATGGCCCTTGCAAGCCTTTGAGAAGATATCTCAGGACCGAAAGCTCTGGAATGGGACAGTTGTGTTCCCATGCCTCACCCGAGGCCAAGGGCAGGACGTGAGCGAGTGAGCCATTGTTTACATATGAGTTAAACAGCTGCAGTGCAACAGTAGAAACTACAAATATTACTCAAATGCTTAACTTAATTTCACTCCCTCACTCATTTACCAAACCACATACTCCTTTTAGGGTCACGGGAAGGCTGGAACCTCTTTCAGCCAACACCGGGCGAAGGCAGGGTACACCCTGATCAGCTCGCCAGGGCATCTCAGGGTCAACACACACACACACACACACACACACACCTAGGGGATTCTGTCTTTGGATTGTTGGAGAAAACCAGAGTACACTGAGAAAACCCACACAAGCACAGGGAGAACATACAAACTCCACACAGAAACTCCCTCACCGAGCCCAAGACTCAAACCCATGACCTCTTATTTGAGAGGCGGACCTGCTAACCACTACACCACCATACCGCCCTCCTTCATTTCAGCATTTTTTTTTTTTAATAGTTATTTTACTTCCCAGTTTTTCTGCCCTGATGTTTCAATTAAAGGTATCTCATTACCCAAACAAGGAACTGCAGTGCTTTATGGGAATAAATAAGCTGCTTCTTGTCTGTGTGCTCCCCTTTAAACTGAGCTTAGTACTCATTACATATATACCAGTGTTGCTCAAACTCGTCTCCAAGAGCTGCAACAGTGCACCGCTCATTATGAAGCTCTCTGTTAGCTCAATTAGCGCACTGCTGTGCTCTGCCTCTCCGCCACTGAACCAGCGGTTAGTAATTTTACTGTCTGGTTCGACTTAACCACCACAAAAGAGAAGGTTACATGGCAGGACATTATGCGGTCAGCAAAGAGGATCCCAGCCAACGTCCCTCACATCTGAATTATACTTCCAGAGTGACGCACTATAACTAAATATAAACTCAACACATGCAGACGGGGACAAGAGTTCACAACCAGACAACAATTACTCACTCTCACTCACTCATTTACTGAACCGCTTAATCCTCCTAGGGTCACAGGGAGGCTGGAGCCTATCTCAGCCAACACTAGGCGGAGGCATGGTACACACTGAATAGCTCACCAGGCCATCGCAGGGCCAACACTTACACATCCATTCACACTTACACTCACGCGTAGAGGCAAACTGGAACAGCCAGTTAGTCTAATGTACAGGACTGTGGGAGGAAATTGGAGTATGGAAAAAAATCCCATATAAGTTTGGGTCCCAGGTTCGGCAGGGGTGTTCTGATGTAAAGTTTGCTTGTTCTCCCCGTGCTTGTGTGGGTTTCCCACTCCGGTTTCTTCTCATAGTTCAACGACACGAACATGAGGCTAACTGGCTGTTCCAAGTTGCCCCAAAGTGTGAGTGTTGGCCCTGCAATGTACTGGCGAGCTGTTCAGGGTGGACCCCTCCCGCATCCAGAGTGGTCTGAGAAAGGCTCCAGCCTTTCCAGTAGGATTAAGTGGTTCAGCAAATAAATTAATGAATTAATAGGATCACAAATGTAAAATTAAGCAATGCATGCAAAAATATATATATATTACAAAAAAATATTTTTTTTTTTAAAAAGTCAGAGGCCAAATAATCTTTATTTAGGTTTGGATGCTGCTGTGTATTAAAGAAAAGAAATGGATTGAGGACAAAACCACAATTTAAAAATAATACACATTAAAAATCTTCTGTAATTTCAAAAATAAAAAAAAAATAATAAAATTTAAAAAATACAGGGGATATATAACTGGCGTCTCTGGTATCTACCAGCAGGGGGCAGCAAGGCTCAGAAACTCATCCAGACACGATTTCCCTGACTTCAAAGGGGCTTTCTGAAATTTCACCACCGGGTGTTAAACAAATAAAGCATAAATGTCACCTGTTAATATGAAAAGCTGTGACGCAACCATGCTTAGTTTGCTAATTACGCTAGATTTAAAATGACTGTTTTATAGAACAAGCTACAGATAGTGGAGTAAGAACTAGCGTCACTTACAGTCTAGACATTGTGTGATTCGAGATAATGAAAGGCATTATGAAGCTATTATGTAAAGCCGTGGTTCACAGCTGCAGCCCAGGGAGCTCCCCAAACCTCACAGAACTGTTTTTCCCCCAATGTTAACGCACCAAAGTCGACTTTGTTTGATCACTAACCGAGTGTTTTTTGTTTTGTTTTGTTTTTTTTTAAGGGGAAAATTTTGCGATCGTAGCACCGGATCCTGAGAGCCTGAACGTAATTTCAGTTCTACACAAACACTGAGCACTGACGTATGAGATGAAAACATGACTTTTATTAAATAACTATCATGTCACCACAGTGCTTCTCGTTTCTCTAACTCTGTCTGCAAGGTTTATATATTATCATTTCTATAGTAACAGGTCACTCATAGGGCGTTGTAGTTAAAAAAAATTCCAACCACACGTGAGTTCCATGTGGGTAAGTGGGCTGAAAATTGGGCCACATGTGGGATTGTGTGTAGGTTCCATAATCGCCCCGATGTCAACTGCCCACATGTCTATGTGGGCCCCACCTTGGTTGCAGAGGCTACATGAGCACTGAGTGAGCATTGGCCCAAAATGGGCATCTTAACTGGGACTCAACTAGTGGGGCCAGTGGTATAGTAGTTAGGGTGCTGGACTCGTGATCAAGAGGTTGAGGGTTCAAATCCCAGTTAGACTCCCACTGTGCTAAGACCCAAAGGGCCTTTGTCCATCCATCAGTGTAAATGAGTACCAGTAGTATAAAGGGGTTGCAGTAAAAATACTGGGAAGGTAACCTGTGATAGCGTCCCAGCTTAACTCTTCGTCGCTTCACACCACAGATAAGGATAAGCTCCAGTTTCACTCAGGTGTTAAAAGCACAGCAGATTCCTTGGGTCAACAAAGTGCGTCCCCCCTATGTGGATCACTAATGGGAAGTTACTTCATGTGGGTAGTTGACATGGGACCATTGCGGAACCCAGGGACAATCCCATATGGGAAACATGTCTCAGCCCACATCCTTCCCGCATACAAGTGCCAGCTGGGTTGCTGGAGTTTACTAGATGAAGCTTGTTAAACATTTTTGGATTTCAGGGCTTTGTGCAAGTCAGAGGTGAAGTTATAACTTTCCTGCCTTTCTATTAACTTCTGTCTACAGAACAAAGGTCATGTGACGTGATAATAGGAACATCGAGGGGACGTTTTAGCGATATCTACTGGCCTGAGGGGAATCTTTGTTTTAGTGTATACTACAAAAGTATATAAGAAAAGTAAACTAAAACAAGAGCTTTCTAGGGCAAAGGTAGCCCGATGGTAGGGTGCTGGATTACTAATCTGAAGGTCGGGGGGTTCAGGTCCCACTATCACTGTCCCCCCAGTGCAGCTAACTGGGTTAGCAAAGGCCGGCCATGTCTCTCACTGTCTGTGGTGAGAGGAATGTAAAAGAACCATTGCTGATTTTCATCAAGAGTAGCTGCATAGCCGTCAGTGTGTTTGAGCCCCGTGATGGTACTCTGCCCTTGCCCAGAGTCGGCTGAGATGGGCGCCAGCCTTCCCGCAACCCTAATTAGAATTAACTAAATGAAAATCTTTTTACTTTTTTATTATTATTATTATTATTATTTTACATTTTTAAAGCATAACGGTGGTTATTTACGGCTATATACATGGTCCCTTAGCATATCTTCTGTAAACTTTACTAAGTATTTTTTTTTTAATCTCTAGGATTTCAACCTAGAATTGGTGACTGTGGCAGAGCTGCCATTTTCATTCAGGTATAAACCACCTTGCAAACTTGAGATGGTAGCAATTATCGAATGACGTGTGGTCGGGATGGTGGTGTAGTGGTTAGCAAGTCCACCTCACAGCAAGACGATCCTGGGTTAGGGTCCCGGGTATGGCAAGGTGGTTTCTGTGTGGATGTTCTTCCCGTGCTTGCGTTGGTTTCCTCCGGGTACTCCGGTTTCCTCCCACAGTCCAAAGATACACACATTAGGCTGACTGGCTGTTCCAAATTGCCTCTTGGTGAGAGAATTCTGTGTGTTGGCCATGATGCTCAGGGTGTTCCCCGCCTCCGTCCAGAGGCTGAGATAGGCTCCAAGCTCGCCGTGCCCCTAGTAAGATTAACCGGTGAGAATGTGTGAGCATTGGCCAACTGCTGTAGAATAAGAATAAAAAATACACCTGTGGACATGCTGTTATAGAAAAAGAACAGGAGGAGGAACCCAGGATGATTATCAGCATCACACTGAACTATTGTTGAAAACTTTGCTATAACAGTACACCCCAGTGGGGTTGTCTCATTTATTTAATATGTGCACAGATGTAGAGGAGAAACAGAAAGTAAAGGGAAAAAAAGGGGAACACAAACCTAATTTAAGGTGGTGTTATAAATAGGAATATGAAGCATGTGTACATATGATACCATACTCTGAAGCCCATACAGTATAACATACCACAATGGTACAGTCTGACATCAGATAAGCACTCTTTTTGTGTGATTTCCAGGCCAAACTTGTTTCCATGAGTTTAAGAACCCAGAATGTGTTTCTTTTCTCATGTGTTCTCTGTGACCCGTGCTGACTGTATCTTTAAATTACGCCACCGAAAAATGATTCAGCTGGTTCATATCTGAGTAATTCGACAGATTAGAAAGGTTAATTTATCCCAAAGATTAATTCATAAGAACTTTGTCATAAGAAGTCAAGATTTTGACGCAACACTTGATAGATTGTGAAACTGAAAGTACCTGGTCAAAATTCAGTTAAAAGTGAAAGTTGCAGGTTAAAATGTAACTTTCACTCAAATGTAGAGACATGTTTAAGAACGAAAAACAGTTATATGTTATAAGTAAGGCCCAAGTTATGTGCTTAAATGAACATTAATTTGTGGGGGCATCTTCGTGGTGGCTGGTTTGATTCCCAAACCAGCAGGAAAAATGTGTGGCGGTGGGAGAGTGAGCTGCACCTTCATGGCCGAAGTGCCCTTTAGCAAGGCACCGAACCCCCAACTGCTCTCCGGGTGCTGCAATGTGTGGCAGCCCAGGACTCAAACCCAGGACCTTCTTGTTGTGAGGCGGACATACTAACCACTACGCCAATGGGCCGCCTATACCACAAAGAAAATCTTTGAGCCTAGCTGAAGACAAGTGACTTGTTCTATGTTAAAACCATGGATCACTGTTCAATATGTCACCCATCACTACAAAATGAGGCACGGTGGCGTAGTGGTTAGCACAACTGCCTCACAGCAAGAAGGTCCTGAGTTCAAGTCACAGGCTCAGCAATGGCATTTTTATGTGGAGTTTATGTTCTCTCCATGCTTGCATGAGTTTCCTCTGGGTAGTCCAGTTTCCTCTCACAGTCCAAAGGCATGCACATTAGGCTAATTGGCGGTTCCAAATTTCCCCTAGCTGTAAATGTGAATGGTTGTGTGTGTGTTGGCCCTGCGGTGGTTTGGTGAGCTGTTCAGGGTGTACCCCGCCTTCACCAAGTGTCGACTGAGGTAGGCTCCAGCTTCCCTGCGACTCAAGTAGGATTAGCCGGTTTGGTAAATGAGTAAGTGAGTGAGAGTGAGTGTGCTCTCGAGGGCCCATACTGGCCTGGGGCCCGAAGCCTCTGGATGGGTAGATGGACAGGTGGATGGATGGATGGAAGGGTTTTAATGTAATGGTACACACTAGGCTTTAAATGGCTATTTTTGTAAGCATACAGCTGTTGGTGTCTCATTTTGAGTGACGTGATAGATCTATTACTAGCTCCAGACAGACAGACAGACAGACAGACAGACAGACAGATAGATAGATAGATAGATAGATAGATAGATAGATAGATA
>JAQMYF010000027.1:15696567-15711372 GCA_030014195.1 Neosilurus mollespiculum
TATATATATATATATATATATATATATATATATATAAATTTGTGTTTTGTGTGTGTGTGTGTGTGTGTGTGTGTGTGTGTGTGTGTGTGTGTGTGTAAGAAAAGAACAAAGACCAAAGAAATGAACTTGTGTTGGGAGGAAGACAAAAATTAACCTGGAGGGGAAAAAAGAAAAGTTCCTCGGGTCTTTTTTGTCTCACCTCTCTCGTAGGAGGCAGCAAAAAGTGAAAGCGTTTCTGACAGGAAGTGAAGTGGGGGGGAAAAGGCCCGTCTTCAAAGGTCACACTCTGGAGGTGGTTAAGTGTAGAAAAAAAAAAGGGGTGGGGGGGGTGGGGGGTGGAGACGGCCTAAACCCTTGCAAGCAGTGGTGTGGAAGTGAAGTAAGTCAGCCAGCAGGTTGGTGAGCGCTCAGTCAGCTCCCTGCCTCAGGTTGTGAAATCTGATATTGAAATGTATCACTGTACAACTGTATCAGGACGTCAGTAAAAGGTTTGACTTGTACAGTTTCAGAATGTAGTAACAGGCCTGCAGGACCATCAGCTTTCAGTTTGCGTTCCCTATTTCCGATAATACAGAGGAACTTCATGACTAAAATGAACGGGCAAAATAACTCATTTCTGTTTTGGCCTACTGCGTTTAGTCAACAGTGTTCTGTAGGGGTTAAAAAGCCCACCTGATTCATTTCTGCTCCAACTACACACTAATGCGCAATCAAAACTCATTTCCAAATGACCAACATTCCCGGAAAGCCCATGCTTCACTAATGTTCCCGGACATGGCTTACCCACTAAAAACCTGATGTACCAAAAAACAAGTAATGATTAATGAAATGTTACGTTAAACTCACTTTCACGCCACGGCTGATGAATTCCGAAAGCTGATTGGTCAGAAGGAGTTGATTCATTTTCTGTAACAGTAGCTCTGATAGCAGGACCGGTGGTGTAGTTGTTAGGGTCCTGGGCTCATGACTGAGAGGTCATGTGTTCGAATCCCGGTTTGACCTCGCCACTGTGCAAGAGCTTAACCACAGCTGTGCCTCTGTCCACCCAGCAGTATAGTATAAATGGGTACCAGTACATACAGGGAGAGTAACCAGTGATGGACTAGCATCCCATCCAGGACTACAACCTCTAGTCATTTCACTCTACAAGAGCCCATCAGAACCGGAGCTTATGTAGAGTGAAATGACTAGAGGTTGTAGTCCTGGATGGGATGCTAGTCCATCACTGGTTACTCTCCCTGTATGTTGCATTCTATAATATCATTAAAGAAATATCATAATAATAACACAGGAATGAGAACGGGGATTATTAATCAACAGAAAATGGGAAATGCTTATATTTTGATTTAATATTTAGGAAAGGAGTCTTCAGTGTCAGCACTTTTCCCATCTTTTTTTCAGTGTTTTGAAGACATACGTTCTGGTTACCAAGTGATAACAGGAGCGAACCGGTTTAACAGACGAACAGGATGACGAATCAGAATCACGAGTCGGAAAAAATTACAACACACAAAATAAACATTCATTCATTTTCTGGACCAGGACCTTTTAGCTACGAGGTGGATGTGCTGCACTTGAATAAATTAATAATAATAATAAGAAGAAGAAGAAGATGAAGATGAAGAGTGTGCTAGTATGCTTAGAAGTGCACTTATCTAGAATCTTCTTGGAATCTTAACTCATCAGGGATCTAACGCTCCATCTAGATCCATTCCGAACCCGAAGCGTGGAGTATATTAAGCAGTGATCTCATGCATGATTTCACATCTCTCTGTACAGGCATGTTCACAGACGGGTATTTTATTTAGGGAAAGATGTTCGCTTAGTCACTCGACCTCTAGTTATTGGCCTCCAAAAACTCCCTGAGACGACATGAGGAAGAAACCCTGAGTGACACCAGAGTCAAAAGGGAAGCCATCTCTTCTGGGTGACGAGAACGGGATTATTTTTATTTAAATATTTCTTTTCGTACAACCGGAAAAAAAGAAAAGAAAAAATTCACCCTTAATGCCCCTCGGATGATCAGAGCTCCATTTCTCACGTGGTTTCATGGCTCAGAGGCGGTCAGAGAAAAATGATGAGCCATAAATTTCCCTAAAATTATTAAGTATTCACGGGCAGGATTTGATTTATTTATTAATTTATTTTTTAAACGTGGAATGAGCATGTTCCTGTTCACACATGCTGTTGCACAACAATCCGAAAAAAGGAGTGCAATCAGCATTACTGAGGCACTGCCTTGAAATTACATAAGCAGCCTTGGCTAGTTTTTCTTCTTCGAAACTCCTGGCCACGCCCACTTGAGCTAATCCATGCTTATGTAATAATAGCTCTGTGTTAATATTTAATCAAATAGTCATCAGAAGAAACCATATCTGCATGAATGGGGCGATTCCAAATACAACAACATGTACGTGCTATATTTAATATTTGCCTTTACGTCATGTGAATAAAAACGACAACAACAACAAAATACCCATTATCTTTTTCCTCTCATGGAAATTCAGGCTGGCGAAGTGTTTTTTTTTTTTTTTTGGATGGATCGTGTGCTGAAGATGACGTGTCGACGTGCAGCTGGTGGTTCACCCCTCAGTTCTGCTTCGTAATCATCTACTCAGCATTCTGTTTTTCCCCCCACTTCATTGTTCAGGTTTAAGGAAACGTTCAGCTTTTATTTCCCAAAAGTCTCTTTCTACTCTACGTGCATGTGACTGTAAGGAAGTGAGTGTCTGGGGCTTCTGGATTCTCACAAGGGAAGTGAACGGGGCTGGGATTTGCCTGATAATAATACACTTCCATCCTGATACCACCCTGAACCTCAGGAGCCGAACGGTTACTCATGAAATGTTTTAATGAGGATGGAAACATGTACAGTGTGGATATTATTAAAGTTCAGGCTTACTCAAGGTGGCACGTGATTCTGGGACCATACGAATTATCCTACGGAGGCGGCCATCTTGGATGACTGAGCTCTTCCTTCCATCACACTTTCCACAGAACGTCTACTAATGCTTGAAGATGATGCGAGGAATAAAACACTGCAGGGTGGGCGGCGCTTTAAAATCTTGTCTTGTATTATGAGCAGCATGGCGATGAGGTGGTAATCACGTCTGCCTCACAGCAAGAAGGTCCTGGGTTCGATCCCCAAGCTTGGGTGTTTCTGTGTCCTCACGATGCTTGTATGGGTTTCCTCTGGGTACTTCGGTTTCCTTCCACAGTCCAAAGACACACGTTAGGCTAAGTGGCTGCTCCAAATTGCCCCTTGGAGTGTGTGTGTGTGTGTGTGTGTGTGTGTGTGTGTGTGTTCACCCTGCAGTGGTCTGGCAAGCTGTTCTAGGTGTTGCCTTTGTCTGGTGTTGACTGAGACAGGCACCAGCGTCCCTTCCGATAATCGGCGAATTTGCCCAGGAACGTTGAAGCCCGATAGTTTTCTCTCATAACATCTTGTTTGCATTGAAATTTTTCCCACCGTAAACAGGACGCGGAGGCTTCCCGGGAGCTTCCCATACACGCGGGGATGGTTCAGGGATGCATTCCCATATATTCCGCAAACTATTCATATTCCCAACGCATCCCGGAAGCATCGGTTAAGTTTCGACGAGGTGTGTAACAACCTTTGGGGAATGTAGATTACTCGGCGTACGTTCAGCAACACTTCGGTTAGCATTCGGAGATACCTTTCTGAAGTTTTTTCAGCCTCCTCGAACGTTCACCGATAACTGTGAAAGGGTGGAGAGGTGCTTTGTTCCTAGCTCGGTGATTGGCTGAATTCTACACACGTGCACACAATAAAGCCGTGTTATAAAGGGATCACTTGCATTAGAGCTGCCGACATGCCACCACGCAAACGAAAGACTTCTCTGAAGTCTGAAAAGAAGATGCAACTGGGATGCATCACCTAACCTTCACGGATAGGTTCCCGGGGACATTCGCAGATTATCGGAGAATGTCCCCCGTATCTTTCCAGAATGCCTTGAGTCATCGCCAATTATTCACGGACGTTGTTCGGGGGACATTACCCGAAGATTTCTTAAAATAACTGAAGATGATCTGAATCAAAACTTGGAGCCAGAAGTTTTGAAAAAATTTTTTTTAATGATTGTAAGAGAGGACAATTTTTTTGAATGTGTAGTTTTACAGCAGGAACAGCAGGGGATGCTGTTTACTTCGGGGATATTTTTTTCCAGCTTGGTAGAGGTTTACGCTCTGTGTACAGTTCCAGTTTCAAACGTTGCGTTACGCTGAATTTCAAACAATGCCAAACTCTGCTGTGCAAATGGGTGTTAGCAAGTTGGAACAAGATAGAAAAATTTGCTTCCACTGAAGGTGGCGGCCAGAGGTGGTTGATTGGGATGTAGCGGCACTCGGAGTGCAGTGAGGGTGCAGGATGGTGGGTCTTGTGGTCCTACCTCAGAAAAATGTTAAGAAGTGGATGCTGGGAGGTGCTCTCTGATCTTCTTTAGGCCTTACCGATGACCTACAAAATGAAAATATTAAATTTCTAAATAATGTGAGAAGCTCCAAACTTCTAATTTCTACAACATTTCTAAAACATTTTCATCAGTGTTTCTTTAAGTAAACCACCAACCGTGAAAGCGCAGATGAGTATCAGTATCAGGAGGTACTGGAGCATGAAGAACGTGCAGCGCTGAAGATTCTACAGTGACAAATGTGGACACAAAGTGGGGCTGCATAGGGGATCGTCTCGTGATCAATTTTGAAATAAAGTTGTGATTTCTGTCTATTTTTTTTACATTTTTATTTCACGATAGTATTTGTGAACCATGAGAAAATTTCCTAGGCATACTCCAAGGAGTCTGTAGGGGTGTGTGTGTGTGTGTGTGTATATATATATACACTAACACTTCATTGTCATGCTTTGTTAAACTGGGACTTTTCTTGAACACTTCCACGCACTTTAAACTTCTTCACAACCAGAAAAAAAGCCCACCGCACGTTTCCAAATAAACTAGAAATGGGTTCTTGTCACAGAACACTAGGTGTATCCCCGGCTTGGTCAACTGCAGCCTCTAGTGTTGATGGGCATTTTTGAAGAATTGACCTCTGTGACCTTGAAAAATCGGTCAAGGTAATCCAGTTTCAATAGGCTGGTAGGGCGTACCGGAGTAACCATTCGACATAAATAAAAAAAGGAAATCACTAAAGAACTGGCACTGCCACAGTGTTAACAAGAAGCGTCTGCAGTGGCGGCTTCGCGAGGGGATACAATAAACATATTTGCATACTACTACCGACATCGTAAAGCATTTAAAACCTTGTCAGACCTACATTTTATTAGCTTCCTTTGACACAGGCAGACAGCTTGGCTTACTAAAAACAAGTGGGCTTATTGGGTTGACCTCCAAATCTCACTTGGCTCCTTCTGTAAGCACCCTAAAGAGAGTACATGGTAATAGCATCAACCGCAGCCCTAGTGCATGCCTTGTCTGTCATTATCTTACAGGGGCCTCTCTTTGAATCCACCTGGTTCAACGTGTCAGTGCACTGGGAAGCTCTGCAGCAAGAAAGAACGCGAGCTCGGAAAGGCTCAGAGGTTTGAAACGAACGGTTAAACAGGGGGTAGAATATGAAGCAGGTCGTTTAATGTTGAGTGAGACACGTTTACCACACTGAGGTCCACCGGTTTCTGGTTGAGATAAATTCAGCAAGGAACCCAGCGCTTTCCGTCCATGTGCTAACACCCCACCCGTGTATAACAACAAATGTAAAATTAAGCTTCGCTTTGGTTTCTTTGTAGTATATACTATAATATTCACCTCAGGATTGGTGGATATTAAGTCCCTGTAACAGAGACTTGAACTCGTTCACTAGTTACTGTATTTCCAGAGCTCCTGTGCAATAATAATAATAATAATAATAATAATCATCATCATAACGTTGTTGAAGCAGCACTCCGGCAGTGCTGGTGTTTAAACTCCTCCCGTTTCTGGTGTGAATGCATGCTGGCCCGGTCACTGTTTAAGCATGAGGTATAAAAAAAGAAAAAAAAAAAGAAGAAGAAATAAAGCACACAGACACGTAGCCCTGCCATTCCACTGTATTCCATCTTTCAAAAAAGAAAGACAAGATTTTTTTTTTAATATTACTTAACAATATGTTAAAAAGTAGCCAGTCAGGCTTCAGTGTTAATACAATATACACTCTATAACAGATCGATAGTGTGAGTATTGTTCTTTTCTTTCAATTCGATTCTGAAAGTAGTCTGATACAAGCTGGCTACAGGATGAACAAAAAAAAAAAAAAGAACTGAGGAAAACAAACAAACAAACAAACAAAAAAAAAAACCCTAACACTTTTACGGAGGAGTTGTTTTTGGAACCGGATAACCCAACAAGAACAATCGGTCAAGTATTAGCCATCTTCCCGGTGTGGACCAAGTCCCAAAGGGAGGGGAGCTGGAGTGCCCGAGTCCCGTTCCCTTCTCAGCTATCTGTACTGAAGTGCAAAAACTGATCCACAAATACTGCAAATAAAAGCCTCTTTTTTGACTTTGCAACAACTTTATCCCATGTTTGGATGTTTCACATGGTCTCCATTCAAAGACACATCGAGCATTTTGATAGGAGGAGGAGGAGGAGGAGAAGGAGGAGCAACGGTCAACTGGTAGTTATTCAGAAAAAAAAAATAAAACGGTACAGTGGCATTTTGTGGTTGTTTTTTTTTCCTGTCTGTCCTCCTTCCTAAAGTACTGCAAAGCTGAGTGTCTGGATTCTTTTGACGCACCATACAGCGACAAGGACAAGGCAAGGCATTGTGGGTAATGTAGGTCGGAGGAGCAGTTGTTCGGAGCGTAGCAGCACTGGGATCAGCAGTCCGCCTGGTGTGTGTGTGTGTGAGAGAGAGAGAGAGAGAGAGAGAGAGAGAGAGAGGGCAGAGAGAACAGAGACAGAGAGAGGAGCCTGATTGAATCCTGACACTCTCTGGAGGAGGAGCTCGTCTCATCTCGTCTCGTTAGTGAGCTGCGAACGTGGCCTTTTTCAAGCTAAAGTTGGACCAGTTGATTGACAGCCTCTGTCTTGTCTGTCGAGCGGAGTCTAAGCAGAATCTGAGCGAAGACAAAGAACAAAATAACAACGTGTTGAGAAGAAGCGTCAGTGGTTCAACATGTCTACGGGAATTCCGTACGCGGGACACCAACGTACCTTTTAAAGCATTCCACCTCACGTTCCGTCTCGTCCATTTCGACGCTGTCCAGGTCGATGTCCTTCGGCAGGAACACGTCGTCTGAATACGAAGGACACACACACACACACACACACCAGATATCATTATTATTATTAAAAACAAAACGTAAAACAGAAAATAGACCACGGGGTCCAGACACTCCAGCCAAAAGGTCCATTTCATAATATGCTAATACAGAACAAGTATAGCAGGTTTGAAAGCCCCAGCTTCAGCACGCGGCAAGTAAATGTCCGGAAGCCTGATATACAATTTTGCTTCTGTGACCTTGAATAGTAGATCAAGGTCACTCACACACAAACTCATCCTAGCACTCATAGTAGTGAGCCAACGTACCAAGTCTGAAAGCTCCAGCTTCAGCGCGCAGCAAGTAAAATGTCCGGAAACTAAAGCGTGACGGACAGATGGATGGAACCCCTTCCTTTAGCTCCCGAGCCACTTTGTGGGCGGGAGTTAAAAATTCTTGAAAAATTAACAATATATATAAACAAACAATCTGTACTAATGAAATAAAGTTACATATAAAAAAGATATATTTTAAAAATAAATAAAAGATCAGATGAAAAACCAATCAATAAATAAGATTATCTGCAGATTTCTGAGTAAAATATTAAGAAAGCAGATAAAAATTAAATTAACGGTGCTGAGTACAACAGGTAATCATAGTCGCAATGATACACTGTATAACTGTGAGTGTGATCATCTTTATGCATCAGTAATCAAGAAAAAAACATGGGGGAAGTCTTTCAACCACAACACGGCTAAAAGGTCTCCATTTGTGCAAACAAACAAACAAACAAAAAAAAAAACACGATTCTGATGATGCCATTCTCACTTTACAGCATGTCAGCCAGCTAGTAAAAGATCTTCCGGTGAAGCAGGTGTCCTTTCAAGTGAAAACTTATTAGGGGTAAAAAGAGAGGGAGGACAAAAAAAAACAAACAAACAAAAAAAAATTCCATTCCGTTCTCGATTTGTTAATGCGGTGATTCATGTATCGACACAATGGCTCTAAAATCGTATGTTTGAACTCAAGGCGGTGAAACGTCGCTATTCCTCGACAGTCCTATAGGTGGCGCGCTCTATTTTCTATATTCGCACGTTGCCGGGCAGCACCGCATCTTGTGTGCTCGGAGTGAATTATTAGCAAACACTGCGCAGAAATAACAATTAACAAGCTTTTTCTTTTACATGGTTCGAGGTTCCAAAGTCCTAAGTAAAAAAACGTAATATTGAACCGCGATACACATCGTATCGACACCTAGCTGATTCGGGAGGTCCCTGATGAATCCCAGCCCTAAAATGTACACTCCGGAAAAGTATCTTTTGCCATTTTATTGTCTGCTGATGATGTCATGGACTCGACTGTAGTGATGGTAGAAACACGGACGGCTGGAGTGGTACACGCGGCGAGATGTGTCTGTGATGTTACAGGAAACGTATACACTCTTCGAACGGCGCCTGACGGCTTAAACACGTGGAACTAACTTCTCTATAAATGTTAACATTCCGAATACAGAGTTTATCCGTAGCACTTTGAAGAACCGGGAGTATAATGAGCATGCGCGGATGACGTGTATTGTGTTTACCGATAGAGTTATTCATCTTGTCTGCTTTCTTCTTCTTGTTCTTCTTGGCCTTGCTTTTGGGTTGGGGCGACTCGGCTGGCACGGCTTTCCCGTTGTGCTCGACGGCTGGAGACTCCATGATGGGCGAGTTCCTCTCCTCCTTCATTCCGTTGTGCTGCTTCCTGCCGTTCCTCTCCTCCTTCCTGGGTTCGGTGAGCTGCTCCTCGGGCGGCCTGGCCTTGAATTTACTTTCTGTGTGTGACGGCACTGATTTGAAGGTGGGTTCTGGTGCTCGAGGCGTCTCAAGTGGCCGTTTTCCTGCCTCACCGTTGGCTCTTGAGCTGCTGTTGGGCTGCTGTTTAGATTTGGACCTGGCGGTGGTGGGTTCTGCGTGCGGCAGGGTGCCGTTGGGTAGACAGGACGGGACTTCTGTGGGTTTCTCTTTGCTGCGTCTTGGGCTCGATGGGCCAGTTTTGGCTTGGGGTAACGATATGAGTTCTTTAAGGGGTTCTTTGACGGGCTCTCTGAGGCGGACAAGGCCGTGTAGCAGCTGCGCTTTGCTGTTCTGCATGTTTTCCAGAACGTTCTGCGCACTCTGGCGTAGTGGCTGAGGGGTGTTAGTGAGAGCAGGCGACGGAGACGGCGTTTCTGGCTTGAGTGCGGCTGTCGGAGCTTCTCTGGCCTTGTTTTCCCTCTTTTTCTTCTTGGAGGTGGATGTGTTGGTGGTGCTGGAGGAAGCGTGGAGCTGCTGCATCTCCTTCAGACGGAGCAGCTCCTGCTTGAGAGCTTCTTCCTCTTCCTCCTGGTGCCTCTGCTGTGCCTCCAAAAGCTGCTGTTGCTGTGCCTCCAGACGGGCTTTCTCCTCAAGCTGAAAAGAGGACGCACGGGAATCATTTCACTGATTTCAAATAATGGAATCTGCTAGATCATCACTCAAACATCCTCCACCACAGATGTTTTTAAAACTAACTCATCAGGTTAAAGCAGCGAACAAGCTCTGAATAGTGAAACATGGCTTACACTCAGCATACAGCGTGGTTATATGTTAGAATCATCTCATCTTCCCCCTGAATGCCGATAGACACTCGGCGTTCACACTCTGCTCCGTTTTACCTTTTTCTGTTTGTGGCGTGCACGTTTGGCTGCTTTGGAGCTGGAGGCGGGTTTGTTGCCGCCGCTGTTGATGAACTGTAGCAGATCCTCCACTTTCCGGTGGTCCTCCATGCCGTCCCGCTCTAGCTCCTCCTTCTTGGGCTGCTCCTCTTTACGCTTGGTGAGACGCAGCCGAAGCTTCTCCCGCATCTCAGCATAATTTCTACTAGTTGGAGCTGCAGGGGGCTAAACACACACACACACACACACACACACACACACACACACGAGAGTATATATAAAGATAAAGACAACGAGTAGTTGTTTACACAAGCATTAAGATAAATCCTTTAAATTATCCCTCACCCCGCCGTGGCCAAAGAATTCACAGTAGCAGCAGTCGCAGTATTTTCCTTCCTTCTGATTGGTGGAGGTGGAGGTAGAGGAGCTGTGTTCGGAGCTGCTGTCCTCATCCGGACTCTCCTCGTAAGCCTGGTGCTCGTAGGCTCCGCCTCCTTCGCACCGGTGGCCCTCGCAGTCCGGATCACTGTCGCACACACAGTACAGCGGCGTCATGTTACGTAAACTGGGAGCGCCAATAATAGTACTCCTGGTTCATACTGGTAGCAAAATAAACCCTACGATTCCGAAGTTTCGAGACATTTCAAGATCTGGCACGGATGAGGGACTGGTGAGATGGAACAGACTGGTGAGATGGCGGGCGGGCACACTGACCTGCACACGCTGCTCGTCCCACTGACGTGTCCCTCAGCTGAGACGGGCGGCTGCTCCCCACCGGCCACGCAGAGCGTCGGGTGGGCTTCGAGGAAGCCCGGTGCCGGAGTTGCAGTCTTGGTTAAGGGCTGAGAGGGGAGATGCGTGTTGGGGACAGTGGGGTGGGTGGCACTGCTGAAGGGGGGCAGCGACGCCAAAGCGGTGGGGCTGTTTCTAGGAGCGATGGGGCCAGACTGTATATGGTCCTCTTTAACTATATTATGGAATACTTCACCTGATATATAAAAAAAAAAATCAATAAATAAACAAATAAACAGAAATGTGAGAATAAAGCTATAAAAGTGCAGCGCTCACACCCGGCGATTAAGTGATATGGTATGTATCTACCTAGTGCGGCGGCTCTTTTAGATGAAGCGTGGATGTGATTGTTGCTGGACTGGACAGTGGTGGCGGTGCTGGAGACTGAGGAGATGGCCGACGATGTCGCCATCACCACCTCGCCCGCCTCCATGAAGGCATCTTGGTAGTTAAACAGACACTTCTTCTTCTGAGGGACGCTCTTCTTCTCCTTGACTTCAAGAGGTGGGACGGACGAGGGGCTGGATGCAGGAGGGGCGGGGTCTAACCCTGAGGGAAAGAAGGGGCGTGTCAGGAAAGAGGAACCATGGCAAAATAATTCACATGGGGATAAAGGTTCAAGACGTACTCAAATCTAAACTGAATGTAATCGGCTATTTGAATCAGTTATTAAAGAGACGAAGCAACACCACCACCTGCTAACCATCTCACCACCATTCAGAGATCAAAGAAGTAAAAAAAAAAAAAAAAATCCAAGCGGTAACATCTGGTAAGGAGAACTGCTGGAGCATGAACCAGCTGTAAAGACCGGGAGTTACCCCGTCTCTGAATAAACCTAGCGCTGTCGGAATGGAGGTGTTTGATTTTAAACGACTGGCTTTGCTTATGGACTGCGACTAGAAAGTGAAAAGGGAACTGGGACGGTCACCGGGTAGCGGCTCCTGCAGCAGTACGCTTGGGTTCCAGTTCTTCATCATGTGGGTGTCCCACAGGTTCTCGAATTTGAGTGAGGGACAAGACAGAGACGCGCTCCAGTCTCCGGCTCCACTGCTGAAGCAGCTTTGATATACGTGTTCAGGCAGAGCCGGGCTGAACACCTGCTGCTGCTGCTTTACTCCTGTGTGATTGGATACCGGTGCTGTCGGGAGGGTCTACAACACACACAATAAAAATAATGACAAAATATCCATCAGCACTATCCTCAACATTCATAACAATTGCTCACACCCTAACCTCGACTGCAAAATTACGACCAAAAAGAAATTCATAAATAAATGTGGGGCGGCACGGCGGCACAGAGGTTATCATGTCCCCCTCACAGCAAGAAGGTCCTGGATTCGAGTCCTAGGTTCGGTGAGGGCGTTTCTGTGTGGAGTTTGAATGTTCTCCCTGTGCTTGTGTGGGTTTCCTCTGGGTACTCTGGTTTCCTCCCACAGTCCAAAGCCATGCACATTAGTCAAATCGGCTGTTCCAAATTGTGTGGACGGTTGTGTGTGCTGCCCTGAGACGGATCGGCGAGCTGTTCAGGGCGCACCCTGCCTTCGCCCAGAGTCGGCTGAGATGCGCGCAACCCCAGTAGGATTAAACAGTATAAACAAAATGAATAATTGTGAAAAAGAAATGTAAGAAAATTATAAATAATTAAAGAGCCAAGAACCGAGACCCAATCATTAACTCTTCAAAGGAGAACCGGAGTACTGTCTGTCTACTCGTGTCTGTCGGAACGTTGCCATGTCGGCGCAGCTGAAAAATTTCATTTCATGTTGATACTTGGCACCACCTGCTGGCAGTGAGGTGATACTGCAGCTCAACACATTTTACACTAAGTACACGGCTTACACTGATAATAAAGATGAAAGGTAGATAAATAATGAAGATAAATTATTTTGTTATATACGACATGGAAAATGGCGTGATCTGATTGGTCCGCTGCCCTGACGTTCTAAATTGGAAACTATATAAAGAGGTCTACCACTCGTTCGCTTAATACAGTAAGTCCTCGACTTATGACGGACCCGACACACGACGTCTCCAGGTTACGACGCTTGTGCCATGAGTCATTAAGAATTGCTGTTCCGACTTTGGACGTTTGGGTCATAAATACGAACAAGGAAAGACACGTCAGGCCTGTCTCTCCTTTCACTGCGACGCCTTTTCCAGTGTGCAAGTCAACCACGGGAGCAAAAGTAAGGAAGTGTTTTCTCTTTTTTTTTTTTGTTTGCTTCATTTTATTCTTTTATATTTTGCCCCATGTTTAACTTACTGCAAGTTAAGTGTCCTAGAAATGTTTTTATATCCTAGATTATGTTTATGCTACTGCATCAGCATTAAGTGACGTGATCCGATTTAGACCGCGACGTAGGGACGGAACCCTGTCGTAAGTCGAGGACCCCCTGTAACTGTTATACGGAACGTACACTACGGGTGTTAACGGTTTCATATCAGAGGACACGGAGCATAAAATGCAAATATACACACAATGGGAATGGGTTAGAAAATGATTAACACATGACTGTGTGTGTGTGTAAACTGTGAGCGCCTGACCTTGTTGTGTGTGAGGGGAGGGCTGGAGTACAGTGTGGGCAAGAGTGGGCGGGGCAAATGGGGCAGGTTGTGCATGGGCAGGTGGCCGTGGATGTGCGGGTAGAGGTGGAGTGCAGGGTGAGCTGAGTTCTTGTCTGTAAAGAACTGGTGTGGTGTTGTGTGCAGGTGCCGCGGAGGCAGAGCGGCGGTGCCCAGTCCTGCTGTACCGCCATCCACGCTGTCCTGATTACACACATGACACTCGCACGGGTGCTGCACCTGCTCCACCTTAACATGGAAACACACACACACACACACACATACAGGTGAGTTGATAAGAGTGTTCCAGACTGTTTTTATTTTTCTGCTTTATTATTTGCCCTACCTGTGTGTGTGTATAGGAAGGAGGAGGACTGTCTCTCTTCCCACAGGACAGCGCCCCCTGCTGGCCTGACGGGTGAGCGCTGCTCTCCCCCTCCACTTCCTCCTCGTCTCCCTCAGAGGAACTGCTGCTGCTCCCTCGTGGAGACTACGAGAGGGAACCAAACAGGAAAGCACAGCCTTTACACCGTTAATAACGTGCAGACATGAACATGGGGTGTGTTCCTAAAACCTTCTTGCTGAAGATCTTTTCACATCAAGTCGGAAAAGTTGATGCAAAGTGAAAGCGAGTGATGCCACAAGCAAATAACATCCTACACATAACTTCACACGTCCTTCCCCTTTCACAGAATTATCTACGTGGGATCTGAATGATGTCGTCGTTGTCGTCCCCCCATCTCAAGGACACAAGGACTGCATTTTATTAAATTCTGCTGAAGGACTATTCTGATGTCTGGATCGAAATTTGATATCTCCAGGATGCCTGAGGGTATCCTCCGTGTTCCTAAAGTACCCACAATCCCATGTGCACAAACACAACAGGATGAGGATGACTCGCCTTGCACATAGGACATAATTCTCTTTCCTTCTTTCGACACGTTTTAATAGCTCAGGACATCCATCCGTTCAAGCACCCATCCATCCAAGCATGCATCTGTCAATCAATCCTTCTGTCCGTCTACATTTTAAGTTGACAAAACTCAAGTGATACGTCAACAACCATAAATAGGTGACAAATTACAACACTGAATTATAAACAGTAAGATCATATCAATAATATCAATCCATCAATCCACTTGCCCATCCATTCTTCCAACTTATCCATTCAATCCATCCATCCAATCTATTCATCCAATCAAAGTAATCCTTTCTGTCATCAAATTTTTCCACCCATCCATACCTCACATTCATCAGTCAATATTAATCCCCATTCATCCACCATCAATATTAATCCCCATTCATTCATCCATCATTATTAATCCCCATTCATCCATCCATCAATATTAATCCCCATGCATCTATTCATCCACCATCAATAATAATCCCCATTCATCCATCATTATTAATCCCCATTTATCCATCAGTCAATATTAATCCCCATTCATCCACCATCAATATTAATCCCCATTCATCCATCCATCATTATAAATCCCCATTCATCCATCCATCAATATTAATCCCCATGCATCTATTCATCCACCATCAATAATAATCCCCATTCATC
>JAQMYF010000027.1:15724308-15731808 GCA_030014195.1 Neosilurus mollespiculum
GATTCTTTGGGACGTATTACGAGGGACATGTGGGAAATATATAAAGGCTATGCAGTAATCCATGGCTGTATTTTTTTTTTTATTTACTTTTACTGGAATAACTAGTTCAACATGGATTTCCCACATAATCTCTCTTCTGATAATAATATGGGATTTTCCCTTATCAGCACGAGTCGGAAAGCTGATCTAGTCTGTTATATGCTTTCAAAATAAATAATAAATCCCCAGGTTTGATTATTAAAAACCTCTAACAGCTATTTATGCTCCGATCTGACATGGAATGAACGCATCGCAGAGGAAGGCGCAGGTTTTTCCACGCAGCTCCACTAGATATCTCACTCACACGTCCGCACTTCAGCTTCAAACCGACAGTGCAGGCTGAAATAGCGGCTGCCCCACAATTCATAGCTGAGCAGCTCATGCTGGAATACACAACTAATTCAACCCGACCCACTGGACTCGAGACAATCAAACGGAGGGTACACGAAAATCTACAGAGGAAAAAAAAAAGCGTAACAGGTCATTAACGAAGGCACTTGGGTTTGTTTTATTTCCACTTTAAGGGCAGGTTCAGTACAATACATGACACACAGCTAGCAGAGGGTCACGTGATGATCTATATTCAAGGAGACCGTGCATTTTTTCGGCCAGCCGAAACCAACTGGGAAAAAAAGTTGCGCTATTTCGCACCTTATCGCTTCCAGGTGAGTACGCCCTAAGAAAGAGAGGGAGCATGAGAGTCACAAAGCAAGAGCGAGAGAGAGTGGACAAGTGAAAGAGAGAAAGAGCACAAGAGAGTGAGAAAGTGAACGTGTGGGACATTGAGTAAGAGAACCTGACAGAGAGCGAGAGAGAGAGAGAGCGAGAGAAAAAGGGAGGAGGAGGACTACAGAGCATAAAAAGCAAGAGTGAGAGAGTGATGGAGAGAAGAGCATGTGGGAGTAAAAGAGAGAGAGAGAAAGAGAGAAAGGGAGGAAGAAGAGGAGGAGTGAGAGTAAAACTGCAAGAGTGAAAGGAAGTGTGACGAAGAGAGAAAGAGCAAGAGAGAGTAAGAGAGTGAGTGAGTGAGAAAGAGAGACTGACAAAGAGTGAACAAGAGAGAGGGAGTGTGTGTAAGAGAGTGAGAGAGAGAAAGAGAGAGTATGAGAGTGAGTAAGAGAGTGAGAGAAAGAGAGAGTATAAGAGTGAGTAATAGAGTGAGAAAGAGAGTAAGAGAAAGAGTATGGGAGAGCATAAGAGAGTGAGAGAAAGAGAGAGTAAGAGAGTGAGAGAGAGAAAGAGAGTGAGAGAAAGAGTGAGAGAGAAAGAGAGAGTAAAAGAGTGAGAGAGAATGGCAGAGTGAGTAACAGAGAGATTGATTAAGAGAAAGAGAGAGAGAGAGAGAGAGAGAGAGAGAGAAAGAGAGATAGAGAAAGTGAGAGAGAAAGAGAGAGAGAGTGAGAGAAAGAGAGTATGAGAGCAAGTGAGAGAGAGAAAGAGAGAGAGAGCGAGGGAGAGAGAGAGAGAGAGAGAGAGAGAGAGAGAAAGTGAGAGAGAGAGAGACAGGGTGAGGAAGAGCGAGTGTAAGAGAGAGAAAGAGAGAGTGAGAGAAAGAGAGAGTGAGAGAGAGAGAGTGAGAGAAAGAGAGTATGAGAGCGAGTGAGAGAGAGAAAGAAAGAGAGAGAGAGAGAGAGAGAGAGAGAGAGAGAGAGAGAGAGAGAGAGAGAGGGTGAGAAAGAGCGAGTGTAAGAGTGAGAAAGTACGAGTACAGGTGGAATAAGGTTCCAGTCTGCGCTCCGATGTGAATACAGTGCGTGTTGAATATTATTCCTCACTCATCAGGACTTTATATCACAACACAATAAACAGCACGGCACATTTATCACAGCTCGAAATGCTGAAAAGAAAAACAACAACAACAACAACCACCACCATGACTTTTATCAGGCTGCTTTAGCTTTCAGTTGCCCCTAACTGTAATTGTGCAGCTGGGCCAGCAGAGGGTGCAATAACATACACCATGGGGATGCATGTCAGGTCACTATAGCACAGTAATACGGCTCAAATGCTGCAAACACACACACGCACGCACGCACCCCTAAAATGGGAAAGCACAAAGAAAACATTTTTGCTTTTTAATGAATAGAAGCAAACAGAAGGAAGTGTTTTATATTTAAACCTGACTACAGCCTTCACTGATGTTTATCAATGGACATTTAAAAGAGTGGATTTGGTTATATGTTTACTAAAAGCAAATTTTTAGTTAATGGATTATTCTAAAATTTGTGTGAAACATTACAAAAAGTGAAACAAAAACAAAATATTTAAAGTTAATAGAAAGAGGTCGCAAAACAAACCTCCACCAAGGAAGTGCAATATCTTCTTGACACGGGTTATAGAGGCAGATGATGTAGAATTGTGTATTTTGCCTCCTTGTGGCCAGTTATTTAATTATTTCTGAGCTCTAAAGTTTTTTCTCCCGGCGCATTCTGGGTGATTTCTGCCTCCTTACCCCATCACACAATTCAAAAGTTCTCTCAAAACCGCCCTGTATGTGAATCCAGAACATGTCCAACATTTATTCAGCTCTTTGTTGGCCCGAGACCCACCTTTGTTTAAAACATTACAGAAATCTATACGTTTTCGAGTTAGTGACTAAAAAGTCACTAGTCACAAAAACACATATGAAAGAAATCTAACCTCCTCCCTAAGTGGAAATAAAAAGAAGTAAACAAACAATGGATGAACTCTCCGCTCCGCTGACTGACTGAGGTAAACGCATGTGATGGGCGCTGGCGGAGGATTAACGACCAGTTTGTTTTCCACGTACAGTGACCCCTCCCCTACGGCATTTTCCACTAAACTCATTTCAAACCACGTTTTTCCTTTTGCGAGGTATAAAACTTTCACAGAATAACACTGGGTTCGCATGGGCACACGTACGCCGGTGCGACAGAGGACGGGAGGGACGGCGGGACATGCGCTATAGGTTTCATTAAGAAAAAAGAAAACAAATTCATATCTCAGGAAGGGAACCACCTACTGCAACCAAACATGGGCACGTTTATCTACAGGGAGATGGCGGTTCAAAGCCTTCCTCGTTCGGCTTAGCGAGTACAACTACATAAGGAACATTAACGAAAATATCTTTACATTCCAAAAGCAACTCGGCGCTTAGATGCTTTTTCCGCTCGTGAGGCGTGGGAGCTCCGCTAAAACACCTTGAGGTCCGTATGGCGAACGCAGTCCGACAGGTCCTGATGCCTGACCGGAATGAACCGGAGAAGAGAAGCAGGAACTGGGACATTCGGAATGGGATGTGGTCAGAGAGCGAGCCACTGGAGGGAGACGTTAACTGAGCAGAGATAAAACATCAGCAGTAACGTAAACGCCAACCACCTGACTTTCTTTCTACACCTTTCAGCACACTCTTTCACTCTCGTCTCTTTCCTTTACAGTGATGCACTGATCTGCCTCACTCAGCTTCCTCACCTCACCTCACAACACCACATCCAGTGAGCCTCCGCTGGTCGGTATCTCTGCTACCAAAGCGGTGGATCGGGCGGCACCCTGGCGCTCGCCCGCCAGGCTGTGTGCTACAATTTTTAGTAAAACCCTGCCTTGATAATGAGGCGTATCTGCACCTGAACCCGGCTCGACAGCGCCTCTGACGTCACCCGGCCTGAGCTAACTCCATCACTGCGTCATTCTGAAGGGATCTCACATAAACAATACTTCTAACTCTCTCTCTCTCTCTCTCTCTCTCTCACACACACACGGAAATGGATATAAAATCATGCCTTGTTACTGAACCAGCGCTATTTAAACCCACAGAGTCAAGGTTAATCCCTGCTCCTCCTCCTCTCAAGTCAGAATCTCTCTCACCTACAGATGCTGTTTCCATGGCAACAGAAGAACATGTGAGACGGACACAGAAAGCCACTGGACAGTGGGGGCGTGGCGTTCCGTGTCACATGCATGTTTATTGTGTAATTGTGAGCCTGACTCCTTTTTAAAAGCACGTCGGTACAGTTTGGCTCGAACTATGACACGCTGATCAGCTCGCGACGTCTCACTAACTTACCTGTCGAAAGTTTTTGCATGAGACCTTGCGATTTCAGGATTCTGCTCGGATTTCCTAGGGCTGGGTGATACTAGCTAAAGATTATATCATGATATCAATTTATCGCCTGCACCTACTTAATCTCACAGGTTAACCGATCATGTATTGAGGGGTTGGTTTTTTGTGCACCATAAAGACACTCAAGGAAGTGCGAGCTCTTTTCTATCATCGCACACCAAATCCAAAACCAAGCTATAAAAGGCAAAAACAATAAACTAGAGTCTAGACGACAGCAGGGTTAAAAGCTCCCGTCGGAGAATCTACGCTTCTGGAAGTTCTACCCACGTTCTAGCACATGCACCGCGCACACAGAAGGTATAGTTCATGTGACCTGGTTTTACATATGCGAGAACCACGGCTGAGACTACTGTGGCCAATGCGGCATATTTTGGAGGCGGTCTGTCACAAATACACGGCCGGGTGAGATGCACCTGCCCGAGAAACACGAGCATTTTTGACGCATACAGCCATTATGTCTAGCCACAGTATCTACGATGGTGGTCACTGTCGCATTAACATTTTTACCTCTATGGAAAGCTACTGGCACCTCCATAGTTGCGGCGGTTGAGTTAATAAATATATATATTTATATATTATAAAGCCACGCCCTACTGGTTGTTAAGGTAGCTCCCTGGCTCTCACATACCTCCACAATCGTGGAAGTGCACGGGACACTTGGTGAAATCTTCAGTCATCCACCGTGAAGTGACTCCGGCCATGTGACACCGAAGCTTTACATATAACCACACCCCTCCACATGACGAACAACCAGGAAGACGCACCGGGGTCGACCCAGTACACGCTGGAGGGACTATGGTCTGGGAAAGCCTCGGTGTCCCACTGGAAAAGCTGAAGGAAGTGGCTGGGGAGAGGGACGTCTGGGCCATACCGCTGAAGCTACTGCCCCCCTGCTGCCGCGTGACCCGATCCCGGATCAATCGGGAGATGACGACTGATTGACTGACTGACACACCCCCTTATAACAAACACTTTCAGTGAAGCCAGAAACGATCACTAATGAGGCGTTTCGATACGCATGTGTACTTGACAAAACCTAATTTTGTCCGGAAGCCGCTGTAGCATTCAGTCTGCACATCAAACAAGGAATAAAGATCCCGAGTCTCATAAGTAACATCATCGGGCGAGTTATAGGACACGCCGGAAGCCCAACCGCCCCTTATTATGAAGAGATCATAATGTCGTCTATTCGCAGCGTGCGTAGAGCAGCAGGTGGAGGGTTCTGGAGAACGTGGTACAGCACGCGAGTGTCTTGCGTCTCTGTGGAGCAGAATACATTTAAACGAACACTTGTCTCAGATAATATCGGAGTTTGAGAAATTCGATAAAGGAGTAGAGACGGTGTCTTTTGTCTGGGCGGTCATTGCACTCCACTCCCAGGGAACTACAGAAGAAGGAAAACAAAACAAAACAAAAAATAAAACAGTGTGCTTAAAAAAAAAAAGATCGCTGCCGGAATACACTGGTGTCTCACATGGCAGGACTTTGGACCGAAAGCATCTTCAAGAATGTGTGGTGTCTTTTGTTTTTCCCACGACCCTTGCCTTATGGACAGTGTTTATGGTCGTGCGCGGTGCGAGTCCACTAGTTGCTCTGCTTGACTTGATTGCATTCGACCGCCGGACGTCTCTTCACGTGCGTACGTCACATCGCATCAGAAACTCATATCAGGGATCAGAGGACAATACCTGACACCCGGATCATATCGATGCATCCTTAGCTATAACTATTTAGTCACTTGGACAAACACGCCGAGATCGAAAAGCTACTGAACGAGATGATTCCTTGCTGTGAAAACTTCCCGTCCTAAACAATAACACACACAAACACACACACACAACAGTCATGCAGAGACATATAATAACTACCACAAAAACACTGTGTCATGTTATGTCATGTCACATTATCGACAAAAGGCGTGTTCTGACCCAAGAGAAAGAGGGAGAGGAGAAAGAGGGTGAGGAGGAGAGGGCAGGGGCTGTTTTCTGAGATCTGCAGTGTACTCTGCAGACCTTGTAAACAATGTGTGTGTGTGTGTGTGTGTGTGTGTGTGTGTGTGTAAAGAGACTGGTTGTTGTTGTTGATGATGTAAGAATGAATGAGATCCAGGTAAAGAGTGTCCTGAGTCCTGGCTGATTCTCTCTATTGTTCCATCAAGTGAATTAAAGCAGGAGTGTCAACAGTCCTAGCCATCTTAGCCATCTTAGCTAGCTAGCTAGCTAGCCATCCTTAACCTTAGCTAGGTTTACAAACATGCCACACTCTACTTCCTGGTGTTTTCAAGCACACATTTGCTTGCAAATCTGTCCGTCTGTCAAGTGAGCCCCGTTCCAACCGAACTGTACGAATGTCACTGAATAATAAACTGTAAAGTTGTATTCCTGGCTAGCTGGCTAGCTAGTTAGCATATTAGCTAGGCCGCGTATCTCAAGAGAAGCCGGTTGGAAATCTTAACATGTTAACACCACGTTTAAATCCGTGTCATTTACCTCTCCATTGAGCCCCGACTCTCCAGTTCCAGCGCTTCCCGTAGTTAAAAAGCTCCTGGTGGAAGCGGCTGTCGCGGCAGACTGAGCAGCCCGGGCCGCGGCTGAAGCCTCGGATTTTCCTGCCGCACTGCTCCCGCCGCCCCGCTTGTTCTTCCTGCGTTTCGCTCCTCGCTTCGCGTCGGTAGGACTCATAATATTTTTTCAGCCGCACAATAAAACAGAGGCAGCTTTCCCGTCCAACAACAGGGTGCGTCTTGGCTGAGAGGTCAGGCTTTTAATCCTGTAATCCAATATATATTTAGATATAGATTAATATATATTTTTCTTGAAGAAAATATGGAAAGCCTAACCCGATCTACACAGAGTTGCTAGCAAGACTTCAAGTTCCAATATGGCCAACCAGACAGCATTCGGCCAATTGGGTTTACGCCCTTACGCAAAGGCGGAAGTGCTCCTGTGTGGAATTGTGGGCATTGTAGTTTTTAAGTATGAGGAACGTGACTGGAACTCGGGTAACAACTGTACTGACTATCCACTCGATATTACTATGATCAAACAACAGTTGTGACGTCACATGGAATTGATGCAATTTTTACAACTGAACTATTCGGGGTTTTTTTTATTTTTTATAACATTTCAAAGATGCTCATCAAGCACAAATGAGTCTATTAGTCAAAACTTCAGGCCTTATTCATTAATTATGCAATTGTTTAATCAATTAATTTGCTAATTGATTATTAATTAATTGAATAGGCCAAAGGTTTGTTTAAGTTATTAATAATTATAATTAATTAATTTACTCCCGGGCAGCGGTGGGCTGGTGGTAGGGTGCTGGCGTACTAATCCGAAGGTCAGGGGTTCGAGCCCCACTATCACCGGGTTCTCACTGCT